>CM031234.1:193265874-193674841 GCA_018340775.1 Taxus wallichiana var. yunnanensis
AAAGACATGCTTCCACTTCTTATGTAGAAAATGATAAAGTGGTAGGGCATAGAATACCCCTCATCAAAGTGCCACGAAGAAACAAGATAGAACATGAGACAGGGGAAGAACCTCCACAATACGAAGAGGAGGAACCTTTAGAAGAAGAAGACACAAACCAAGTCACAATCCAACAACAACTCAGTAACTTAAGCCGACAACTAGCTTTGCTTACTTTCCAAGTATGTAGAAAGACACAAACAAGAATGTTCAAAAGTCACAAGGCCTAAGTTTAGGATCCACGAACTCCATCGAGAAAACCAAGGAGAAGAAGACACAGGGTATCATCATGTACACATCCCCATTTCTCCCACTAAAGAACAATTGCTCGCACAAGAAGTACAATCTATGAAAGCAATGCTTGCGAGCATACAAGAAAGCAATATAGGGAGTATTAGGAAATACCAATACGAAGAACTATGCCCTATCCTTTTGATAAGAAATGACCCTTCAACCCTTTCCAAAGAAATTTGATATGCCAAAGTTCGACAAATACAAAGGAAAGGGAGACCAAGGGATCATGTTAAAGATTTCTACATGGCATGTCAAGAGGTGTCTTATAGTGATAATTACCTCATCGACTTTTCCTAAGAGTCTCGGAGGTCAAGCATTAGAATGGTTTACGCGCTCGCCACGAGGATCAATTTTCACCGCCGGCTGCATCGTGAAAGATTCGCAAGCGTCATTTCTCATATAACATAGAGAGTGACGTAACCATGGCAGACAATGCACAAAGACAAAACAACGCCCAAATGAGACCTTCACCAACTTCCTCCAACGATGGAGAGGGATAGCTAGTCACTTCCCTTGCGCTTTCCCTGAGAAGCAGCTTAGTCAGTATTTTCATCCCTAATCTCAACTCAGATATAGCTTTCCACCTCCAAATGCATTGTGTCCGCACCTTTGAGGAGGTTATCGAGAAAGGGATTCAAATATAAAAGGATCTCATTGCAAAGGCACCCTCAAAACCAAATCTAAAGACAACCAAAGTGTCAAACCCGCTAAAAAGCCAAAGATCTTTAACAAAAACAAAAACGTGGTGGGAGACGGAATCATCGATTCCAAACGTGTTCAAACGGTCCAAACCACCAACCTTTTAAACCCACCAAGGGCCCAATTCAACCACCACCAAAGCGAAGAACATTCACCTCCTCAATGAGCCGTTATCTGTCATACTAAAATAGTTGGATGCGGCCCACATGATGACCTATCCTACAACACAACCGTTTCGATGACAACGCTCCTAAACATTCATGGTATAAGGAGCATGAATGCCGAGAAATGCATCACGTTAAAGGTCATAAAATAGACAAATGTTTGCGACTTCGCCACTATATTCAAGACCTCATTGACAATGGGGAGATAGAGGTGGATAACCCTAGCCACATGCAAACACCTAACAAGAAAATGGGGATTTATAAGGAACCATTCCCCAAGCATGATAAGTCGGAAAAGGAAAAACCGGATCGGGGAGAGTCATCCCAAACCTATAAAGCCACGAATTACTTGTATACCAAGAGAGATAACAATCATTATGATTCACTTATCGGATGTATTCGCTCCCCTACTGACCGTGTCAATACCATCCGGATCAAGGGAAAGGATCACTATGTAGAATAAGGCGTGCCCGCCTCGTGATTCCAGAACCCTCTCTGTTGACCCCGCAAACTGGTAAATATAACCTTTTAGAACAACTTGAGAAGACACCTGCTAAGATCTTGATCTTAGATCTTCTCAAGATATCTAATGTGCATAAGGAAATTTTGTATCAAACTCTTCAGGGGCCTGGAGTGCCTTTAGAAGTTGATCCCGCATACCTTTAAGCCACGGTGGCAAATATTGCACCTAGTGAGCATCTCACTTTCAACCATAGGGAGGTCCCTACCGAGAATCCTACACATAATCTTCCCTTATACATTGAGGTAGTTGTCACCCACAGGAAAATCAAACGGGTGCTTGTGGACAATGGATCAGGATTGAATATCTACACGCTTAAGTTGGTCAAACAATTGGGACATATAGAGGCAGATCTTGAGTCCCATATCATCACTATCACCACATACGACAATGCGGAAAGAGAGTCAGCAGGCACCATTACGCTGCCAATGGAGGTGGGCCCCACTTGCCATCAGACAAAGTTTCACATCTTAGACTTGGAACTTCCATATAATATGCTTCTAGGCCGACCATGGATCCATGCCATGCAAGCAGTGCCATCAACATTTCATCAATGCATCAAGCTGAAGCATGAGGGACATACAATAACAATACCAGGAGACTCAGAGCCCTTTGCTCATTGTAGAGCTCTTAATAGCTTTGCACGAAAGGGTACATATGCATGTCCCTCCATAGATATAGCTGTCCCTCTTCATTCTGAGGCCATGGAATCTCGAGTAGATTCAAATTCTCTTCATTCTTGCACTCATGGGGCATCTACTTCAACATCTCCATTTAATTCATGGGAGATGAAAATTCTAGAATATGGTTGTGGGGAGTATAATGTATAACAAGCGCTCTTGGTTTCTGACCTCTCCTTGTCGCCCAAGACTAGAGGTCGACCCAACTACCGCTTCAGAGACCTAGAGAGGAACATACTATTGGGTTGTTCCTACCTGGAGGCTTGTTAGCTGAGGAAAAATTACTTGATCCACCTACTACTTGGGTCCCTGAGGACACTCAGCCATCTTGTTATCAAACCCCAGAATATGAAAAATCTAGCAGAATGATGTACTCCATGGGCTACAAAGGCCTAGGATGTGGGAGGAATGAACAAGGACAAAGAGAACCAGTCCCTCTTCCACATTTCAAAACAGAAAGATATGGCATTGGGATTCGCCCTTATGGAGCACACCCCAACGATCAAGATGCGACTTGTTCTGAGCATGAGGATAGCTCCGATTATCTCAGACAAGACAATACGGATTCCCTCAAGTTATAGCCAATATGAGGATCTCGGCCTCCACAAACCTTTTCATGAATAATGCCTGTCCTAACCATCACCCCCAATGAACCAACCCTTGACCCAGTATACCCATCCCTTGTTGAATGGGACCAACAACGCCACGTGCCACTAGATTTATTCGAGAATGACGAGGCTATTGCAGAGTTCATGGGCATAAGGATACAATTCCATTGGAGATCACAAGAAGGGTTTCTTTATCGACTTAGACACCTGCGCCTACTTCAGCGAGGAGGCTGAACTTCGTGGTCAACAAAATTTAAAGAAAAGTGAGGGCAAGAGTTCTAAAGAAAAGCCTCGGAAAAAATCAAATTCCAAGTCACACAGTGAAAACCTCTTTGAGGCATTGGCCGACAAACAAATAAGAAAATCAAAGGACAAACAAAGTGACCACGCCAAGGATGAAAATCTCGTAGAGACATCCTTGGATGAAGATCTCAACCTACCTCCCGATCCTACGCGTATGGAGGATTTATCAAAATTGTTAGTTGAAGAAACCATTGATGTCATATTTGTATCAAGAAGATCCCAAGATAGTAAAATTGGGAGCATCACTCTCGCCAGTGAGAACAAATGACATTCATTATGCTCACTGGTGAGAGTTTATTGATGTGTTTGCATGGTCTTACAAAGACATGCCCGCTTAGATCCAACTTTAGTCATGCACAACCTGGTTGTGCACGCAGACGCTAAGCCTATCAAACAGAAGCTCCGAAAGATGCACCCAAGAGTGGCCTTGTTAGTTAAAGAAGAGTTGGAAAGGTTACTTGCAGCAGGATTCATCAGGCCAATTGATTATTCTGAATGGATATCAAACATTGTTCCTGTCCAGAAGAAACCTATCGGTATCCGAATCTACACAGATTTTAGGGACATCAATAAAGCTTGCCCTAAAGATGACTTTCCATTGCCCAACATTGACATGATTGTTGACTCAACCGCAGGGTATGAAATGCTATCACTTATGGATGGCTTTTCGGGTTATAATCAAATTAAGATCGCTGAGGAAGACCAACACAAAACAGCTTTCACAACTCCTTGGGGCACCTTCTGTTATCAGGTGATGCCATTCGGCCTTAAGAATGCGGGAGCAACTTATCAGCGGGCCATGACAGTAATATTTCACGATATGATTCATGACATCATGGAAGACTATGTAGAGGCGACATCCGGGAAAGTCCAAAACAAGAGAGGACCATCCTATCATTTTGCGGATTCTTTGAACGCCTACGTGAATACAAAGTCAAGCTAAATCCAAAGAAGTGTGTCTTTGGTGTGCTATCTGGGAAACTATTAGGCTTCATCGTGTCAAGATGAGGTATTGAGGTAGACCCTGCTAAAGTATCTGCCATCACAGAAATGCCTCCACCTGAGAATATCAAGCAACTGCGTAGCTTGCAAGGGAAAATTCAAGCCATTCGCCGCTTTATCTCCTAGCTTGCAGATAAATGTCACTCATTCACTCATTTGCTTAAGAAGGACATCACTTTCATTTGGGGACCTGAGCAACAACAAGCCTTTGCTTTGCTTAAACAGTACCTGGCTAATCCACCTGTCCTCATGCCTCCCACTCTGGGAGAACCACTTTTGCTCTATATTTCCGCTACGCAATATGCTATTGGTGCACTGCTCGCCCAATATGACCTTAGCCATAAAGAGAAAGCAGTGTACTATCTGAGTCGCACCCTCATCGCCTATGAATGTAATTATCCTCAGATTGAGAAGGCTTGCTTGGCTGTTGTTTTTACCTTTCAGAAACTTCGCCATTACCTGCTAAATACTAAGACCAAGCTCATATCCAAGGTCAACCCACTCAAGTATTTGTTGTCCAAACCCGCCCTCACAGGTAGAATGGCTAATTGGATCATTCTACTCAGTGAGTTTGATATAGAATTTGTCCATCAAAAATCAATTAAAGGACAAGTACTTTCGATTGACCATTGAATGAAGCACCTTTGCAAAGCATAGTAACCTTTGAGTCCTGGATCTCGCGCGGATGCATCTTTGCTCTACATTGAAGAATCTATCGTATGGCGAAGATACATTTTGATGGATCTTTTACGTTTCATGGTTCGTGTGCGAGGAGTGGTCCTTATTACTCCTTGGGTGATCCTATACCATGGCTTTCCGCTTTGGCCTTCCCTCGCACAAACAAAATTGCGGAATATGAAGCACTCATTAGCAGGATGAAGCTAGCCATCAAGTGGATGTTATCACCGAATTGTAGGGATGTTGATCGATTTCTAGTTTGATCACTCCAAGCATCCAAAGTGTGATTGGATAACATGGGTACTATCTCCAAGTTGTGGACTTCCTACTTGAGATAGACCTCCAGAGAAAGCCTGGTTCTTGCCCTAAACTACACCGCCACAATCTACTCTAATGCGGAGAAACTAGCTATTCTAACCTAAAATTCCAAGGTATGACCGAGAGAGAGAATGTATAAAATGAAAGCCTACACTAAAGCGGTGATACACCGTAAAAGAGGGTGTGAGAGTAATCTCCAAATGTGTGAAATACAAATGCTGAAGTGCACACTAGAAGAGGTGATGATGGTTCACCATAATCAGCTACGATGAGAATGCATTCACAAGAATATTCCAAGACACACAATAATAATGAATTCTGCAAGAACATAATAAATAGACACAATATACTTGTAGAAAGATTAAAGGGGCAAGAAGAATGCAAGGAAACACAAATTTAGGGAAGATATATCCACAAACCGATATTTTATTGCTTCATGATATTACGCAATCACTACCCAATCTATTACAAGATAAGGGCCTGGATCACCATGCAAGGAGTCCACTACAAGGGCTGCAACACACTAACTTCACAAAGCAATTTTGACAGAGCTTTGCTACCCAAAACTCTCCGCCCTTTACAATGAGCCCAACACTTCATTTTATAGAAAAATGAGAAGGAAAAGAGAAGGAAAATGGAAATCCCAAAATCTGTCCTTCAACCACCTATAAGAGAAGGCATTAAATTGAGTGGAATGGGCATACATTACTCATTTGGAAAAGGCTCCCATATTGTCCCATGTATGCAGATTGAAATGCAGAGAAGGAATGATGACCATGCCTCTTAATTGCACTCCAAACTACCAAATAAAACACCTGCTCGAACCCGGCCACGTTTTCTTAAAAACTCAATCAATTTCTAATCAAATCTGGAATTTCTTGATTGCTGTGCATCGGGCTCTGGAACCACGATTCCAACGGTACCAATTTTGTGCGATTTCGTTGAAATGCAAAAGTTATGGCCTTTCGAGTGTGGGCAATTTGCTTTGGGCTATTTGGATAAGGCGTTTTTTGTCATTTGACGGGAATGAGCATTAGATCGACTGGAGCCGAATATGTTTCTTTTGTTTAAACATATCTACCCTCATTAAAAATAAGAAATCCAGTTTTTGTGGCGTAGAGGACATCGTGCTGCTCGAGAAAGTCAAATTTTATCAAAATCGGAGCTCGGAGTCAAAAGTTATGGCGTTTGAAGTTCCACCCGGGTCAAATGTTGACTTTTTCTCCTCGCTTCGCCATTTTGGATTTTCGCATCCAGCGTCCCTTTGTCCCATTTGGTTTTGGTGCTGAAATTTCCCATTTCGCCGATCCGCCGGTTCGCATTTTTGGAAAAAAAAAGCAAGGCCCCATTTGCTTTTGGGAAACTGGGACAAATTCGCCTTTGCACGGCCAAGTTCGCGCCTTTTTGTTATAACGGCGCCCGGGACAAAAGTTCTCATTTCGGCGGTTCGGCCGGTAGTTGTCTTTGTTTTGGCCCTAGCGCCCCATTTGCTTTTGACTGCTCTCGGGACAAATTCACCTTGATTCGCGTCTTTTGGCCCGCGCGCCCCATTTGCTTTTGGGATCTTCTGGGACGAATTCGCCTGGTTCGGCCGGTTCGCGTCTTTTTGGTAAGCGTCCCATTTGCTTTTGGATGCTCTGGGACAAATTTTCCTGCTCGGCGGTTCGCGTGCACTTTTGTCCCGCTTGTCCCAAAGGCGACCCTCTCAGAAGCTTAGTCGATTTTTTCTCTGTCGAACCGGAATTTCGCGCCGCCGCGTATTTTTTGTCCCATTTGTCCCTCGAACTCAAGCGTTTGATGTTTGTCTTCGATTTCACCTTGTTTCGGCCGGTTCGCAAAAACATCCCAAATGTCCTGCAGGGCGACTTGAAGCATTGGATTTAGCCAATTTTCACGATTTTTCCTGGATCAACCTATTTGCCTTCTGCAACCCCTTTTTTCGCATTTTCTCATAACTTACTCTCTTCCTCTTGGACAGGGGAGTTAGACAAATATGAGGGGACCCTAGAAACATGACTTTTCGCCCTGAATCAATATAATTGCTTGCATGTTATCAAAGTTACCTTGGGGGTGAATTTTGGATAACAAGTGGAATATTCAACATGTGAAGGTTGTAGGTGATTCATGCCTAATCATCAAAACAGTTAATGATGAGTATAAAGTTAAGGATGACAAGCTCATACCTTATAAGAAGAAGTGGAAACTCGAAGGAGTATTTTGTGCGCATTACCTTTGAGAAAATCCCAAGAGCGCAGAATAGATCGGCAGATGCTATGGCAATGGTGGGATCTATGCTTCGTATTCCGCCAGGGAACAATGATATGCCATTCTTCGTAGAAAATCTACGCCAGCCCGCGTATGACATGCCAGAATCTTGCTTGGCTTGTGAGGTTGTTGGTCCCCATTCACCATGGTATGAACCCATTTTCACCTATCTTAAGGACAATACATTCCCTCCCAAAATCTCCCGCTCTGAAAAGTAGAGCCTAATTCGCCAAATAGCCCGTTACACCCTATTAGGAGGTACACTTTATCGCCGTGGCTACGATGGAATCTGCATTACATTTATCTGGATGTCATAGGAGTCAATCCGTGCAATTAAAGAAGTACACGAAGGAGTATGCGGAGCACATATAAAACGAAATGGTCTTGGCTAAGAACCTGTTAAGAGTAGGTTACTATTGGCCCACCATGGAAACCGATTGTTGTAATTATGTTAGAAAATGTGTGTTATGCCAAAAGTATGGAAATTTCATCCATGCTCCATCGCAACCTATCGCAACCAATCACTACCCGTGGCCATTCTCCAAGTGGGGACTTGATCTAATAGGAAGCTTACTCCTACCTCATCCGATGGTCATACACATATCATCACAAGCTGAATACGTCACAAAATGGGTGGAGGTTGTCCCTTTAACCTATGTCACAGAGCACAGATTTCTAAATTCATCATGAATCACATTATTTACCGATATGGTATCCTGACAGCCATTATCACAGATAATGGGAAGTCATTTAAGAACAAAACTATGAAAGGTCTTTGCCAACGGTTCCAAATCAGATTGAAATGGTCCACGCCATATTACCCTCAGGGTAATGGACAAGCTGAGGCAACAAACAAGACTTTGGTAAGGATAATGGAGAAGATGGTTAGCAAAACCGGTCGAAACTGGCACCTACAAATCCACCCAGCCCTCTGGGCCTACCGAACATCAATTCGCACTCCTACGGGTGCGACGCCATATTCCCTCGTGTTCGGGACAGAATCTATCATCCCTTTAGAGATTGAACTCCCATCCCTGCGAATTTCTCTTCGAGACTATTTGGATAAGGATGAAGATTACCGAGTGGCAAGATTGGCTGAGTTAGAGCTCCTGGATGAGAGGCGCATTCACGCTCTTAATCACCTGAAAGTATATCAACACAGAATCTCCCGCAACTACAACAAGAGAATCATCCCTCGCCAGTTTGAGGTGGGTGATTTAGTTATGAAGGAGAACCAGTTCAACACCAGAGCAGAGCGAGAAAAGAAAGGGAAGTTCGAACACACCTTTGGTTAGGACCCTATGTCATAGTTGCCAAGTATGGCACAGGGGCATACAAGTTGGCTCACCCCAATGGTGATGAGCTCCGGGAGCCCATGAATTCCATGCATCTTAAGAGGTTTTATGCCTAAACATGGCACAAGAAAGTCATAAAAATCATAAAAAAATATAAAAACATCAAAATTTAAATATATATATATATATAAAAACATCAAAAAAAAAAAAAAAAGAGAAAACAGGTCGTCCACTAGTGAAAACCACGCAATTGTGGCACTTTGGACAAGTCCTTGGGTGAAAACCGGTTTCTGGCGCCTCGGGAGGATTCGTTGTTCACAAGCATTCTGTATTAGAAGGGTAGTTGTCTTTGTCCACGGACTGGTTCTACCTTCAAGTTTCCTTGTGCACACCATCTAGTCCGGCCTTGATCCGGCTTTTCCTTCTTCTATTCGCCTATAAGGGACGTGGTCTTTCGTTATTTCCCATCTTTACTGGGGCAACTCAACGACTTCACCTTCTTGTTCATAAGCGCGTGGCTTCTGCCCTTGTATATTCCCCACCTAACGCTGGGGGCATCCATGCTTTCTTGGTTACCTGCACATAGCTTTGGAAAACTATTAAAAACACAAAAACAATAGAAAATTGTTTCACAAAACACAAAAACAATAGAAAATTGTTTGAGAAAAACACAAAAACAATAGAAAATTGTTTCAAACAACAAAAACAATAGAAAATTGTTTCACAAAACACAAAAACAATAGAAAATTGTTTTAGAAACACAAAACAATAGAAAATTGTTTCAAAAAACAAAAAAATAGAAAATTGTTTCACAAAACACAAAAACAATAGAAAATTGTTTCGGAAAAACACAAAAACAATAGAAAATTGTTTCAAAAACAAAAAACAATAGAAAATTGTTTCACAAAACACAAAAACAATAGAAAATTGTTTCACAAAACACAAAAACAATAGAACATTGTTTTGAGAAAACACAAAAACAATAGAAAATTGTTTCACCAAACACAAAAACAATAGAAAATTGTTTTGAAAAACACAAAAACAATAGAACATTGTTTCGAGAAAAACACAAAAACAATAGAACATTGTTTCGAGAAAACAACAAAACAATACAAACATTTACTATATCAAAAAAATCTAAAAACAAGGCAAAATTTTTCAAAAAATTCCTAAAAAGTAAAACACCCTACAAAATGGTAACTTGCTTCTTACGGCTGAAACTTGTGTCTTGCGCATGGTATTTTCTCCATATCCTGTTGGTTTGTCTCACATCTTCCCCGATTAATACGACTCACGGATCACTGGATTCATAACCATTCACAAAAGCTAGCTGCTTGCTTCGTCTATACTCTGGGGCACTTTTGGTTGCCTGTGGTTTTTAAGTTGTACAAATGCTTTTCATGGACCCCGTGTCCATTTTCATTTCCCCTTACATGTATCCTTGCTTGGGGCATCATTTTTAACCCTTGTCGTCAATCACGAACTTGTGGATCTCTTCAGCACTGATAACAAACCATTTGTACAACTGTCTTGACCGTTGTTGGGTTAGATATGTGTGTTCGTACTTGTTTTCCCTGTTATATGAGCTTGTTTCCTTCTCGTATTGCATTGCATTATTGTATGTTGCGTGGAGTTGGTATTTTCAGCAATGGACAATTGTTCGTATTATGGCTTTTCATGTCATTCTACCTTTGTCGTATGCTTATATTTTTCATAAGGACCGATGATGTAGTTCCTATGGCAATATGATGACATCAAATTTGTTTCAAACAAATAAGCGGCTAGAGGTTAAGCTCTTCTCTCCCCTCATCCATATTTCTTCTACACCACTTCCCTTTCACCCCTAATTCTCCCTCTCCTCGAGGCATCCTGCCTCGTCCCCATTCTTCTGCCTACTTCTCACCTTTTTCGATCGTCAATCGAGTTCTTCTATCACCCCATCGACACTCGAGGGGCATCTCTCTCTCCTACTAATTTTTCTTCCATCTCTTCAAAATCTCTTTTGTCTACTATCTTTGAAGTGGCATCACTTATGCCACCCCAAAGAGGGGCAAATGTAGACACCTATAATTACGCCCAAGCAATTTAAATACTTAAATTGTGCTAATTATCCCCTTTCTCGCAAATCAACGACATATCGTCAAAGGCACTCATTTTCCCTCATATCATCATTAATTAATTACACTAAGCTAATTAATTAAGTTGTCTATCCAACAAATACCCTAATTAATGACCTTCCGTTAATAAATCACCCCTTCTACCTAGACTAATTAATTATTATTAATTAATTAGCTTTCCCTTCCATTTAACCAATAAATCAATATTTAATTGATTTAATCCCCTTTTAATAGCCTAAATCACACTAATATTCCTCTAATTGGCTTCTATAAGCTTACACCTACCTATTAATTAACCACCTTTGATTAATTAAAATACCCCCAACTCCCATGACTTGCTAAACATGTATTAAACCCTTCTAAAGTAAGGTTACCTTTAATAAAGCAACCTTATCCATTCCTAATCATGTTTTACCTTTATCCCACATTCATGGAATGTGTTGAATCCTTTATCCTTTGGGCTATATAAAGAGCCCTCCACCTACCTTTTAGATGTATGTTATGTATTGCATTTTGCCTTTGATGAAGGCCCATGCCCATGATGGATTTTTGTATCTGATATGTATCGAGACACATTGAATTTATACATGGACATTTTATATTTATGATGATGTATGATGATTGGTGGATTATTTATATATCACATTTTTTGATGAGATATGTTTATGTTTGTACATTTTGTTAGATTATGATATAGCATCTAATGATATAACTTTGCATGTTGATGAGATACTTTTTTTTTACCTAAAGCATTTTGTGTATGAGATAGCATGTTTAATCCACATTTTTATTATGGTCTATGTTCGAGGGGGGATAGAAGGTGGTCCCTCTTGCCCCTCTTGGCGATATTATATGATGTTATCTTAGCATACATGTTTAATTTTCATGTTCATGATTATGTAGCTTAGCCTTTATTGATATATGATGTATATATGTGATGATAGATGATATGATGATGAAATGACAACAAACTGTACAAGAAAACAACAAGCACAAATTAATCAAATCTAATCAAAGACAACACAACTATCTACAAGTATGCAAGATAAAATGAACTCAATGTAATGCCTAATAGATTAAAGTAACACTCAATCTAAGTAAGAAAATGAATCCAATTTAAAACACACAAGATGAAAAATGCAATGCAATCAAAAATTATACAAACCAACAACTAAAAGTAAGAAAACTACTACTTTTTTTTGGGATAGTTTTGGGATGTTTTTCATTTTTTTGGTATTATCTCAAGACAATTTTATATTGTTTTGGAGTTTTCTATGAAACATATTTGAATGTTTTTATTTTCTCAACTAACATATTTACATGTTTTGGGATTTTAAAAAGGTTATATGAATGTTTTTGGTTGTTTTCTAAAAAGTTTTCTAAGCAAACATGTAAGGAAATGAAGAAACGTGGATGCCCCCTAGTGATTAGATGGGATGTACAAGGGAATAATGCCACATGTGTTATGTGTAAAGAAGTGATGATGTGAAGTTTCCCCAACATGAGATGGGAATATTCAAATTCAAACTCTTCACATTCAAAAGTAGGATCAGAGATGGATCAGGGAAAAGAGGGACAGGCTCACAAGGGACTTAGATAAAGGTAAAGACCAGCTTAGGACAAAGCTATCATACTCCTAGACCTGAAATGCTTGTGAACAATGGACCCTCCAATGGTGTTGGAAACTAGTTTTCACCAAAGGACTTGTCCAAAGTGCCACCATTGTGTGGTTTTCACTATTGACACACTGTTTATTTCTCTTTTTCTTTTTTTATTTTTATATTTTTTTTCATTTTTTGATATTTTAGGGACCCCACACCTAAGCATAGAAACACTTAAGATGCATTGCATTCATGGGTTCCCGAAGCTCTTGACCATCTGAATAGGAAAGCTTATAGGCACCTAAACTAAACTTGGAAACCACAACATATGGCCCTAGCCAATTAGGCTCAAATTTTCCCTTCTTTTCTCTGGTCTTTGTGGTGTTGAATTGATTTTATTTTAACACCAAGTCTCCTACCTCAAATTGATGAGGTATCACTCTTTTATTGTAGCTTTTTCCACACTCGATCTGATACACTTTAAGGTGATTGAGGGTGTGAAGATGTTTTCTCATCTAATAGCTCCAACTCTATCAGTTGAGCTACTTTGTAGTCCTCTTCTTCATTCAGGTAATCTTGAGCTCGATACACAAAGAGGGGATCTCGATCTCTAGGGTAGCATGACTTTTTGTGCCAAATACTAAGGAGTATGGAGTGACACTGTAGGAGTGTGGATAGATGTTTGAATGCCCAGAGGGTAGGGTGAATTTGTAAATTCCAGTTATGACCTGTTGTATTCACCATCTTCTCCATAATATGGATGAGGTTTTATTGGAAGCTTCAGCTTTCCCATTACCTTGAGGGTAATAGGGGTTGAGAATTTGAGAGATATTTGAAAAACATTTGCATAACACTTTCACAGTTTTGTTTTTAAATGGCTTACCATTGTCAGTTATAATGGTAGAGGGATACCATATCGATAGATGATATGGTTCATTATAAATTTAGATATCTGAGGCACCTTCAACATAGGTAAGAGGAACAACCTCTACCCATTTTGTAAAGTATTCAAGTAGTAGTGATAATGAACTTATGGCCATCTTGAGGAGACATGGTTAAGCTTACCTATAAGATCGAGACCCCACTTTGAGAATGGCCAAGGTGTCATGATAGGTTGCAAGGATTGCACCAACGCATGTATCAAATTTCCATACTTCTGACAATCCAAGCATTTCTTCACATGTTTTGCAAACAATCATTTTCCATGGTAGGCCAATAGTAGCCTACTCTGAGTATTTATTTTCTAAGATGATCCCATTAGTATGAGCCCCACAGATGCCTTCATGCACCTCTTTGATTGCTAGGATGGATTCATCTAAATTTAAATAGCGTAACAGATTCCCATCATAGCCTCGTGGAAGAGGGTGCCCCCAAGTAGGGTATAGTGGGCTATATACTGGATGAGGTTTCATTTATTGGTATGGGAAATTTTTATGGGAAAGGTTCCATCATGAAGGTAATTAAATATGTCACAATACCATGGGGAAAAGGGACCAACAACTTCACATACCAAACAAGATTCTGGCATGTCATATGTTGGCATTCATAGATGCTCAATGAAGAATGACATATCATTGTTCCTAGGTGGGATGCTCAACATGGACCCTATTATGGCCATAGCATCCATACTGCTCTATTTTGTGCTCTTGGTATTTGTTCAAATGTAATCTTCTCAAAGAACTCCTTCAAAGAATCAACCATTCTCTTGTATGGAAGAAGTTTCTCATCTTTAACTTTGTATTCATTTGTCACCTATTTTATAATAAGCATGGAATCACCAATTACATTTACTCATTCTGATATCCCACTTAATAGCTAGCTTCATCCCCATAATAAGGGCCTCATACTCTGCTATATTATTTTGCATGGGAACCCAAGTCAAGAATGCCTTGAGGGATCAAGTCTCCCATAGGAGTGATCAACACAACTCGACACTGAACCATGAAAGGTAAAGGAGCCATCAAAGTATAGTTTTCATATGATAGATTCCTCGAGGTACATGTAGATGCATCTGGGAGTTCAGACTCAAAGGTTCAGTACCTGGTAGTGGGGCTTCAACTAGTTGATCTACTAAAACCTATCCTTTCACTAATTTTTGTGTACATACTCAATGTCAAACTCGTTGAGTAAGATGATCCAATTAGCCATCTTTCCTATGAGTGTGGGATTTGACAACAAGTATTTTAATGGATCAACCTTTGAAATAAGCTTGACCTTATTGTTGAGTAGATAATGATGTAGTTTTAAAGGAAAAACTATGGCCAAGCAAGCCTTTTCTATCTATGGATAGTTGAGCTTGTAAGCTATCAATGTTTTGACTTAAGTAGTACACAACTTTTTTCTCTCTACTCCTTATCATACTGGGCCAAAAAGTGCCCCAATTGCAAAGTGTGGTAGAGATGTAGAGTAACAAGGGTTCACCTACCATGGGTGGCATTAGAACAGGGGTTTATCCAAATAGTCTTTGAGAAAAGAAAATGTTTGTTTTTCTCTGGTCCCCAGTGAAAACTGACATCTTTCTTGAGTAGATGTGTAAAGGTGTGACACTTATCTACAAGATGAGAGATAAACCTTCTAATGGCTTGGATATTTCCTTGTAAGCTTTATAGTTGTTTGATATTGGTAGGAGGAGGAATTTATGTTATAGTAAAAACTTTTTTTGGATCTACTTCTATTCCTCTCCTTGAAACAATGAATCCTAGTAGTTTTCCAGATAACACGCCGAAGACACACTTCTTTGGGTTTAGTCAGACCTTGTAGTCCCTTAGATCTTGAAAGATGCATCACAAAATTTTGGGTGCTCTTCCCGAGTCCTAGATTTTCCAATATGTCATCACATAATCTTCCATGATGTCACTGATCATATCATGAAAATAACATATCATTTCCCATTGATAGGTAGCACATGCATTCTTGAGGCCGAAGGGCATGACTTGATAACAAAATGTCCCCATGGGGTAGTAAAAGTCATCTTCTTATGTTGGTCTTCCTCAACAATATTTATTTGGTTATATCCTGAGAATCCATCCATGAGTGATAGCATCTCATAACCAGTTGTCGAATCAACAATCATGTCGATGTTGGGAAGAGGAAATTCATCCTTAGGACAAGATTTATTAATATCTCAAAAATTGGTACACACTCTAATACAGGATTTTTTTGAACTGGGACCACATTAGAAATCCACTTTGAATATTGATAGGCTGATGAAGCCTACTTCTAATAACCTTTCTAGCTCTACTTTAACCAACAAGGTGATGATGAGGATGCATCTTTCAGAGATTTTGTTTTATGGGCTTGGCATTGGGTGTACAACAAGATTGTGCACCACTAATGCAAGATCAAGTCTTGGCATGTCTATGTAAGACCAAGTAAAATATCTACAAATTCTCTCAAAATCCCTGTAAAATTTTTTGTTCTTGAGTTGAGAGTGAAGCTCCCAACTTAACCATTCTAGGAAAGCTCCTCTATGCCAATGTTGACATCTATTGTCTCCTCCACAGTAACTTGGACTCATCTTCCATGCATGTAGGATCGGGGGAGATTAAGATCCTCTTCTACCAAAGGTGGTTCAAAGAGATCCTCATCTTTAAGTGGGTACACTATCTTGTCCATGGGTTTTTCTATTTGTTTTTCCACAAGTGCCTCAAAGAGGTTTTCACTATAGGACTTGGAATTTTTCTTTCACAAGGATTTTTTATAGGAATTTTCCCTTGCTTACTTTTTTACTTAAGTGACCACACAACTCTACCTCCTCCCCAAAGTATGCATGTGTTGAGCTGAATGGAGAAGCCTTTCTTGTGGTCATTTCTGGGAATATTGTCATGAATACCAAGGAACTCACCAATAGCCTCATCATTCTAAAATACGTTGATTGACACATGTTATTGTTGGTCCCAATTCATGAGTGATGGGTAAATGAGGTTTAGTGTTTGAGTTATAGGGATATGATGGGTGTTATGGTTAGGATAGCCACGTTAGAAAATAGGTTGTGGAGGAAAGGTCTTCGTAAAGACTACACCGAGAATCTTGTTTCACTTTCACCTTCGGATGAACTATCTTCACATTCAAAAGAGGCATCCTCGCCATCGAGGGGTGAGATTCATATAGATGGATGCCAATGCCAAACTTACCCATTATATGATGAGGTATTGGAAGGGATTCCAAGTATACCTTGTTTATTGTGGCCACAACCACATGTCCTTTATATCCCATAGTAAGCATCATTGATTGGGGATAACATACCTAGGTGATTGGTAGCATAGAGCCATTTCATCATCTTTAGGATGAAATACAATATCTTTGAGTATCCTTTCATCTTCTAATAATCCACCAGGAGTAAAATTGTCAAAAGGGTAGTTCTCTCTCTGGATCTTTGAATCTTGTAACATGGTCTACCATGTGCTTTGGTAGATAGGGAATGTTGTGAACTAGAAGGGCTTGTTGTAGATCATATTCTCCACAACCACTTGGTCTAACCTTCATCTCCCATGTAAAAAAGGAGTTTCTGATGTGGAAGCACCATTTTCATTGGGAGACAAGGTATCTAGATCCACTCATGAAGTGAGGGCCTTGATTGAATAGGAACAATGATCTCCGTAGAAGGACACTTGTAGATGGTGGGAAAATAGCCCGATAATGCTCTCTACAATGAGAAAATGGTTGGGGATCCCCTTGTATAGTAAGTGTCTATCCTTCATGGTGTAACTTTAAACATTGATGATATGTTGAAGGTATGCAATGGCTTTACATGGCATGAATCCATGGGTGGATGAGAAATATGTTATAAGGGAGCTCCAAGTCTAAAACATGGAACTTTGTATCATGGTTTATAGGACCACTTCTAGTGAGAAAGTGATCATACCAACTGATTTTCATTCTTCATTATCATACACCTTTATGGTGATGACCTTTGTCTCCAAATCAGCTTTTGTGCACCCTAGTTTTGAACTAGTTTAAGAGTACAAATATTTAGACCCGATCCACCATCCACAAGCACTCTTTTGACCTTCTTACATTTGATTATTACTTCAATATGTAAGGGAAAGTTATGGGAGGGATTTTCTTCTAGGATTTCCGTGGGGCTAAAGGTTATGTGTTTAAAGGAGTGATTTGTGCTACCATTTCTTGTAAGTGTGTTGGGTCAATATCAATGGACACTCCTGATCCCTGTAAGGTTTTGCAAAGGATGTCCTTATGACATGTTAGAAATTTAAGAAGGTCTAAGATTGAAATCTTTGTGGTTTTCTCTAATTGATCTAACACATCATAATGAATCTCTTGAGGAGGAGGGGGAGGAGGTTTATGAGATAACAAGGTGATCTCATCGCATTGCCATGGCACACTCCCTTGATCTGATCTTGATCGTGTTGATATGCTCAATAGGTGAATCAACACAACCTATTAAGGCATCAAAATGGTCTGTCTTTGATACATAATTGGTACTCTTATTTTGAGACGATTGTCCCGATCCTTTTTTCCTTTCCTTTGTGCTTGGGGAAAGGTTCTTTAAAGATCCCCATGTTTGTGTTTGGAGATTTGGTAGGGGTGGAAGAATCTATTTCTACATCACCACTGTCGATTAAGTCCTGAATGTAATGCTTTAATTTCAAGCACTTGTCGGTTTTGTGACCTTTAACGTGATGAAATCCACAAAACTCATTTTCCCTAAACCATGATGGCTTAGGTGCATCATCCCCATAAGGTGTTTTTTCAGGTATCAAACCATGTTGATGGCCTCTAACTGCTTTAGTATTGATGATATTGAGTTAGATAGAGGGAGTGAAAGCATGACAGTTTATACTCCATAGGTGGAGTTCCCTTTGCAAGCTTCAAAGGAGCATGGTTTTGAACTTGTACTCATTTAGAGTCTATTATTCCATCACCAAAATGTTTTTGTTCTTATTAGGAAAAAATTTTTCTTGTCATTAGTTTTGGAATCATTATGATCACGTGAAAAGGGTTTTAGGTCCCTCTAGCTAACAACAATTTTTTGATTTGACTCCCCTTTTCAATCACCTCTTTGAATGTGTTACCACAATGCATTTGCAAGTGGAACGTAATGTCAAGGTGGAGGTTGGGAAAAAATATACTTATTAACTATTTTTAGGTATGGAGCAAGGGAAGCAACTAGCTAACCCTCTCCATCATTGTAGGAAAGCAACAAAAGTTCTCATTTTTTTTTGTTTTCACATTACATAGATCTAGCATGGTGACATCACTCTCTATATTAAAAGAAAAGTGATGTACAAAATTTTTTAGCTAGTTCCAGCCATGTAGATATGGATCCCTTGGGGATGTGTAAAAACCACTCTAGCACTTGTCCTCCTAAACTCCATGGGAAGAGGTGAATAAGATAGTTATCACTATATGTGACCTCTTGACATGCCATATAAAAATATTTGATATGATCTCGGGGTCACCTTTTCCTTATATTTATCAAACTTTTGGACAATCAAAATGTCATGGGAAAGGTACTTGTAACATGGCTCTATCAAATGGATATAAGGGCATAATTCATCAAACTGGTATTTTTTTGTATTACTAATTTTTTCCTTCTTGCAATGCTAGAAGGGAATTTTTCATGGTGGACCACTCTTGATTGAAGATTTGGTCTTGTGTGGGTGGTGTAGGCATGTATGAAGGGTTAAATCTAGGTGTATTCCCACCCTATTATTTCTAAAAAAAATTCTTCATAGGGGTCCTTTTGTGTCTCTCGATGAGGAGTATTTGTTGGGAACTCATGATATGAAGCTTTAGGTTTAGCCTTTGGTATGGCTTGTTTTAATGGTTTTGGTTGTTCCTTGTTTACGTGTGAAGCCAAACTTTCCAATTGGTGAGTAAGAGCTTGCACCTATTTTCTAAGGTTACTTCTTGAGTGGGTACTTTGTTATGATCTTCATGTGGAGGAGGTTTCTCATGATGAGCATGTTCCTCATGGTCTTCATAATGTACTCTAACAATAGGTATATGATAGTCTCATCATTTTCAAAAGGTATCTCCTCATCATTCTATCATCCAAGAAGTAGAGGCATGACCTAGGTTTAATATTTCATTGATATAGCAATGATGAGGATGGTCTATTTCTTCTTCTCCATGAACCATGCCGAGAAATGAGAGAAGGGTCTATTGTAGAAGGTAATCGGGCTCCTAGTTCTATGACACATGTAAAAGGACCTCATGTTTGTTTTGAAACAAGTAATCATCAAAGTGGGGTGGATGACATTCCATATCCGCATGAGGAGAATTATCCTCACCACCACTATGATCAATCATGACATTATCCTCCAAAAGTGGGTTGTCACTTCCAAAGGGCTCATTTCCTAACTTTGATACCCCATTCTTGTAATAGGGGGCATAACATGAAATATTTTACTAAGGTTTATTAAAAGGACCCTAGGTAAATTTTTTCACACAGTAATAATGACACTAAGTCACTATAAAGAATGGTGACTATCAAATAGTCATGAATCCAATAGGTCAATATGAACCCAAGGATACCAAAGAATAAAGAATGATCTACCCTAACAAGGTAATATGTGATGAGAAATGTCTAGGACAATACAATGATGTACAAAACTCAAATCTAATCACAACAAAATTTTACTCCCTATGTTTTCCAAGATAGGTTTAAATCAAATAGTGACAACACAATATCACCACTTAGGCCAAGTTTGAAATAAACAAGACCTAAATGCTAAGAAAGTGTTGATGTGATCCTCCAACAAGGTATACTAAAACTAGTTTTGGACACAAACAAAGTCCAAGTTTTGAAAATGGAAGTTAGCAATGCGAGCAACATAACAACACTATTTGGACATGTAAACCAAGATTTATGATGAAAGAAATATTTTTAGTATCAAAATGATGTTATTGTGATGTGAAAAATGTAACCTCAACACTCACAAAAACTCAAGGCAATGTTAGGATAAAAACTAAGCCTAAGTATATCAAGAAGTTACTTATGTGTGTGAGTAGCAATGTAACAATACAATTTAGAGACTTAGACCAGTTTCACAATGGAAACAAGATGTAAGTATCACAATTGTATGGCTATAATGTGGGAACCTAACAACTCAAAGGAAGATAATGATGATATCACCTAACTACAATGATAATTAGTCTCAATATGGGTTTGAGACAAAGGGCCTACTAGAACATGAAGATGTACCATTCACACTTTCAACACTTGCATTTCGGCATTGCAACCTAGTCATGCAAGTAGACTACAAAAGTGGTGGACATGATTATTTCTAGTGGTATCCATGTATGTTGTTCTTATTTTTTCCCAAATGGGAAACAAGAAAACAAAGGTGTAAACCAAGTGGTGATGAAACAAACTAAGTGTAACTTTGGCAGAGTTTCACCTTGTCTTAGGACAAGTGAAAAACTAGGACAAAGTAACATGTCATAGGTCTTGTGATGAATAACATGTAGTTTCAAATTTAAAGGGACTCTTCCCTTGTTCGAATAACAAGGTTTAGACTCCAAAAAAGTTGTCATTTGTGAGAGCTCTATAGAACATGATGTCTAAGTCAAATTGGCTCCAAGCCACAAGCTTCCTAGTGGTTCTCTCTCTAGGTGTCACAAATTACCTCTATGAGCTTGATTTTCCAAGAAAGTCACACTAACTAATCTTGGAGTATCTAATTTACTTTACCCCCTTCAATACAATGAGAAAATAAATGCATTCAGTTGTATTTTCACTGGGGTCACAATGGAAATAACTTTGACTCTAATCTCACCAAGGTACTAATCAATTGGGTAGTGGAGCACTTTCCCATTTCATTCACAAGGTTCCCTCTTGTGTGAACTACTTTGGGGTTCCTAGGAGCATTCCTCTTGTTATCTTAAGGCTTATGCCAAAGGAATTTTCTCCTAGTTAAGTGGACATGAGTCATAGCTCTTAACCAAAACCTGCAATACAAGTGTGATGTATGATGTGTGGTGTATTTTCTTATCTTTTGGATTAGGAAATTTGGTTTAGACCATTGTTGGAAACCTACAACACACATGAATGTTAGAATTTGGTTTGAAGAGATTTCTCCTTTCTTTGGCAAGTGTTAGGTTCTACATGCAAATGGTTAGTAGTTATCCAAAAATATCTACAATATCATAAAAAGAGGATTAAATGTTGTTTTTGGTTCTCAAGATCATCCAAGGATGTGAGAGAAGAGCATACACAACAATCAATCCAACTAGATAACAATGAAAATCTTGTAAATCAAATAACCACCATAATGCTTTGTAAATCTAGATTCATTCCCAATTAATCCAAGTGTTTTTTTAGTGAAAAACTAAAGTTTTTTTGGTTCTCAAGATCACACTAGGTGCAAGAGAAGAGCATACACAAGCTTTAGCCTTAGTTATTTATCAAATGAAAATATCTTAAACTAAAAGATCATATACATGCCAAAATGAAAGTTTATTCCCTTAAGCATAAAAATGAATGATGAATTTTCCTACTTACTCTAAAATTAGCAAAAGAAGGTTTAGAGGTGCTTTTGATTCTCAAGATCACACAAAGTGCAAGAGAAGAGCATACACAACCCTATTCCAAACTCATACAAAGCATGAAAAAAAATCACTCATCAAACCCTAAGCCAATTTGTTAGAAAACCTACTCTAAATCAGAAAATCTATAGTAATAACAACTAAAAATCCCTAGAAAATGACAGAAGTACAAAAAACAGAAGTTGAAATTTTGAATTTGAGCCAACTTTACCTTAGAGCAGCCTAGTGCACTGGCCCTCTTAGTGCAAGTAGTGTGTCCTTTGAATGAGCATCAACACACACACTTTAAAGCATCAATGCATACTTTAAGAGCATAAGCACCTCTGTCAAAATCACATAGTTCAAATTGCAGGTGGCGGTAGTGAGAGGCGTCAGTGCATACTTTGAAGCACACACGTGGCTTATACACAAAGGAAAAAAATTCAATGAGGCATCATGCACATCCTAGTGAGGTGTAGCATGCATCAAGTGAAGTAAGCAGTGCACATCTTGAGGGAAGTGTAGGCATGGCCTTTAGAGCGTGAGTGCTCCCCTTTGAGTGTGGGGCACACCTTCTTGTAGGTGGTCAAAACACAGGTTTTGACAAGAAAAAACTTGAAAAAGATCAAATATTTGACTTTTGATGGAATTTTGACAACACTTTACCTCCTTAGATCCTGCAAAGAACATAAAAATGCAACATCTACTACTAATCTAGTTGAAACAACTATCAAAATTGAAAATTGATCTACAAAACTTTGAAATTTACTCTAAAAATCTTGAAATCTAATCTAAAAAGCTTGAGAAACTAATCTAGAAAGCTTGAAACTAATCTAGAAAACTTGAAACTAATCTAGAAAGCTTGAAACTAATCTAGAAAACTTGAAACTAATCTAGAAAACTTGAAACTAATCTAGAAAACTTGAAACTAATCTAGAAAATTGAAATTAAAAACTTTGAAACTAAGTTAAAAGCTTTAAAATGAATGCAATGGGGTAAGGTCCCACCGGGTGTGCCAAATGAAGACTACTAAAAGTTCAAAGCAAAGCTAAACTAACAAGACTAACACCACATAGTCTATTAACAAATGCTTATGAATCTAACAATAGTTACATCAATGATAAAAGCTTAATGGAATGCTTGAAACAACTAACATGATATAAATCAATCTTAGCTAAAGCATGCCTACTTAGTATGAATTGTTAACTAACATAGACCTAAATAGATCTAAGAGGGAAATCAAATTGGTTTTTTTTGCTACTTCAAGAGAGGTGAGATGGTCTCTCCAACAATGACTACAAGGTCATATTGGATACCCATCTACTAACCCCATTGAAGATTGGAGGAAAAGATTGAGCTTGGCTCTTAATCATATTTCTTATATGATATGCAAATCAAAGCATGGTGTAAAGTTTAAAGGTATGTGGTTAGTCCTTTTTATAGTTTTTATATTTGAGGAAAACTTGCATCTTGGTGCATGTGGGACTAAAATCACAAAGTAGATTAAGAATTTGTTAATCTTGATTAAGGCTTTTCTAATCATGATTAGTGAATTAACAAGTGATTAGGATGTGAGGAGCCTTAATCAACCACTTAGGGTCAATTAGGAGGCTAGGATAAGATTTTGAAGCCTTTTGAGATGTTATGGAGGGAAGTGGGGTGATTTTGAATGGTTAGAAGAGGGGTTTGAGCCAATAATAGGGTATATTGACCAAAACAAGGTAAAATAGGCTTAATTAGCTAATAATCACTAATTGTCTATTTGGAAGAGGATTTTGACTTACGATGTGTCGTAAAGTGGCATCCTGAATGTGAAAGAGGATAGGTAATCAAAAAACATTGTTAATTAACCAAAATGGTAAGAAACATTAGTTAATTAGTGGAAATCACTAATTAGGTTTTAGAAAATGTGTTCCGACATAATATCTATATAAAGAAGAAGGGCATCATCTATTCATTGTCATTGTGTATGTAGATGATATCATATTTGGAGTAGATCATGATAAGATGACTTATGAATTTTCTGATATGATGAAAGAAGAATTTGAAATGTCTATGCTTTGAGATATCTCATACTTCCTAGGATTACAAATTATTCAACCAGACTAAGGTTTCTTCATATTCCAAACCAAATATATCACAAAGAAATGTTGAAAAGGTTTAGGATGGAATAATTTAGACCTATAGGAACACCAAAGAAAGTGTAATGCAAGATAAGCAAAGAGGAAAGCTCACCAAAAGTAGAAAAAACCTTGTACAGATACATGATAGGTAGTCTATTATAATCCATTCCATCAAAACCTAATATCATATACGTTATGGGTCTAGTTGGAAGATTTCATTAAAATCCAAGGTAAACCGATTTCAAGGAAGTCAAGAGGATATTGAGATATCTCATGGGTACTCTCAAACACAGATTTTGGTATCCTAAAATAAATTATTTCAACATGAAATCATACACTGATGTAGATTGGGCAAAAAGCATTGATGATAGGAAAATCACAAGTGGAGGACCATAATTTGTTGGAAATTCTCTAGTATCCTAGTTAAGCAAGAATAAATCATGAGTGGCACTCTCAATATGTGAGATAGAGTATATAACTACTGCAATGTGTTATACTCAAGTTCATTAGATAAAAAAGAAACCGATGGATTACAAGGTGAAATTTAATAGCCCAATTTCTTTGCTCTATGATAGTACTAGTGAAATAAGTGTTTCCAAGAATCATGTGTTTCAATCAAATACCAAACACATCCCAATTATATATCACTTCTTGAGGGAACAAGTGAATGAAAATAAAATCAACCTAGAGTATGTGAGCACAAAAGAAGAAATTGTAGATATCATGACAAAACCATTGCCAAAAGAAACATTTGAGCACCTAAGGAATGAGTTGGGGGTCATTCCTGATCCCACCTACAACTAGAAAATGTTGAGATAAGGTAAGGGATAATTATCTCGTATTATCAGCTCCTAATCAGTGAAATAAAGTCTTCATGTGAGGGGGAGCTAGTCTGCTAGCTCATTTTGACAATCTTGGTTTGGTAACTTGTTTTTACATCTTCTTTTCTAAGTGAAATTTCCTACAACAAGTGAAGATCATCCAAGTATGTATCAACTTAGGGGAGAATTTCCACGTGCATAACAGTCACATGGATCAAATTTTTGGAAATGAAGTAAGCCAAAAACTATACAACTAAGTGAGAAGCATTAGCCTAGGGGAGCTCCTTGAGATGGCCCTTTGTCATTGATGTCAAAGGGTGAGAGATTGAAATCAAAAACTAGCCTGTAAATGAGAGAGTGAAATCAAAAATAAAGGGAAAGAGAATAAATGTTTTTTCCATGAAGGGTTTAGTGGTTCTAAGAAATTTGTCGTGAATAACAAAGGGGAGTTTGTTGGACCTTTGTCATGTTTCATTGGTGTTCTCATCTATGTAAAGAAGAATTTATGGAAAAAAATTATGGTACAAGTATTTTGCAGGTGTCTCAAGGTCAACCATGTATGAAAAACATGTTAACAAGTTTGTAATAAGCTTTAGGAAGTAATTCACGAAAGACTCGGCATGACAAGTACCATCTCTTGCATGCCTTGAATTTTGAAACTCCCCCAACAAGCTTCCACGATGTGCCTTGTCGTTGAGCCAAGCTAAAATATAATCACCCCGTGATTTATATCTTGATGATCTCGGGAGCTCGGCCCCCATTCCTTCACCGAATTGTCAACCCTATTGTCATGAATTAACCCACATGGTTTAACCCTGATGATTTTGTTTGGTTTAAAACTCTAATATTTCTACATTATCTACATGGCTAACCCCTTTTACTCGTGTTGGCCCTTCCACTTGGAATGAACCATAGCTCGGGCTACCACCTCTGTATCAACATTCATGACTTGCCATTTAGTGATATTTCTCCTTGTATCAAGCCAACATGGTTCACTCTCTCAACTCATCCCTGGCACTTTAGGTGGCTCGTGACCGAGCCCACTTTATTCTGCTCATTCTTTTCATTAGGTGAGCTCATCGAGATGCTTGGTGAGCTATTTTTATCTTGACTCTCTCTCATGCCTCTATAGGGCATTTTAATGTAATTTTGCATTATTGAGGGGATTTTTGAATTTCTTGGCTGAGGGAGAGGAGAATTACCATCTAGACCCCTAAAACATTAAAATTTTCTACCATGGGCCATTTTTGACCATATTTTGGGACAGGAGACCATTTTTGTACTATAATGGGATTATGGCACAGTAGGACCCTAAATGGCCGGATTTAGTTTGAATGCTTCTTAAATGTTTAGAATGATTTCCAAAACCCTAGAGACCACTTGTGACCTATTTGTAATCTGTGGGGCCCACTTGGGATCTTGGAATTACTCTACGACTCTATTGGGAACTTTTTCCTCCCCATGGGGAAAAATTGTCAACAATAACCAAGAAGCAAAAGCAATTAGATTTAGTGCAGAAGTAAGAAGAAAAAGTAATTTGATTAAGTGCAGAAATAAGAAGAAGTACTTTAGTTTAACACAAAACTAAAAAGTAGAAGTTAGTTTTGTGGGGTTTTATAACTATTTTACTTATCAATTTTGATAAGTAAAAGAACTCTTATTTAGGGAAAAGTAGAAGAATAATGTGAACTGGGTTTTGAAGGATGAGTTACTTGTTACTTGGAAGTAAATCACTTTGAGAAAACCGATTGCTTAAGAGATCAAGAAATTGAATTTTCAGAGACTTTTAGAGCATTTTGAGCACATGGATATGTTATGAACTACTCACAGTAACCTCCTACAACCTTCTAGATAATTCTAGAGTAGATCTACAAAACAAATTAAAAGGTTATCCCAAGTACTTCTAAGTGAAATCCTTAGGGACACCACAACCACAAACCTTAAGAACATCCAATGACTATAATATTGATATTTTGAATTTTCACATATAATAACAATCAAATTGAATCATGATAATATGCAGATGTATTAAAGGAAATACATTATGAATATGGAGTCACACACATACCTAGATAGATCCCCTCACTCCAATGCTTCATTTACACCAATATACCTCCAAGAATCATAGTGGATATATATGATCACCATAGAGACTTAAAAGAAGGTTTGTATGAGGTCTCAAGCCATATTAGACACCTATAGGACTCCTTTCTTCTGATCTAAACACTATATTGTACCTTTCCTTCCATGTCACCATTTTTTTATGAAGCATCATGATATCTTCATGGTTCCCAAGTCCTTCTTAGACCATTATTATGTATTCTAGGCCTTTAAAAGTTTCATCATGGCATTCTAGAAATTTTAACCTCTTATTTTGTCTTGAGTAAGTATGAAAGAAAACCCCTTGCCGCATGACTAAATTCATTATAGTTATAACATAATACTGAATTGTTTCTATTGTAGTCTTCATCATGACTAGGTGGATAATACAATAAAAATATAGCAACATGTCCTACCTCATTGGACTTGTAATATACAATATTTTTAGCATGTTCACTTTTATTGTCTCTCCATGGCTAAGTATCTTTAGGATACCTTCTACACTCTTTAGCCCTATGACCAAATGCATTACAATTATAACAATATCCATTGAAAGTTATTTCATACCTTGAGGCATTAGGTTTCCTAATTGGCCTTGATTTCACATTGTCTTTGATGAGAGTCACCTTATTCTCTTCCTTGATGCTAGCTTCACTTGAATTTTTACTTGGAACAATGTCTTATTTATTTACTTCATTTCCATTTGAATCCTCTTTGAAGCCCAAACCAAATCTATCACACTCTTTGATATTTGTTTTTCGGGGTAGATCATCTAGATCATTGGCACTTTTCTCAAACTTCTGAAAGGACATAGTATTCTTGCTAACCTCTAGTAGCTCAACCCTTAGGAACTCTATATATTATTCAAATTTTGAACACACACTTTCTTTATCTTGAAAACTTGAAACAAGATACTTTACCTTTTCTTCTAGCAATTTGATTGACTCATTTTGTTTTCTTGACTAAGCCTTATACTTCTCTTTTAGCTTCTGAATTTGATTTTAATATTCCTTCACCTACAAAATAATATTTTTGTTCTCTTTTTCAATATTCTTTAGTTCTCTTTAAATTCTTGCAAGATCATCTTTGTCTTCCACTTCATCTTCATCAGAATAGTTGTAATAACCTGATATAAAATCTCCTAACAAAGAAGAACCATCACTAGAAGACCTTTTAGCATCATTAGTCATGAACAATACCTCATTTCCTATATCCTCATGATCTGATTCAGATTCAGAATCTGAAACACCACTACTAGCATTAGATAATTCATCATCCTCCTTTGTATAAAAACTTCTTTTGTTTTTCTTCTTATAGTCAAACTTCTTAAAGTTCTTCTTACTTTTACTAAAATGTATGTGATATTTCTTACTTTGACCAATCACGTGATCTTCATCATCTTCATTTTCATTTCTATGAGGACACTTAGCATAAAAATGACCTACTTCACCACAATTAAAACACTTGAATGGAATTTT
The DNA here is from genome assembly GCA_018340775.1 of Taxus wallichiana var. yunnanensis. Lineage (NCBI taxonomy): Eukaryota > Viridiplantae > Streptophyta > Pinopsida > Cupressales > Taxaceae > Taxus > Taxus wallichiana. The sequence goes on from CM031234.1 coordinate 193,294,472, forward strand.
ACCACTATACTTACCAGATCCAACATTCAACCTTCTAGCCATCATAGAAAAGATATCTTCATCTTCAATTTTAGGAGCAACATCATCATCCTTCACCTTCTTGCATTTATCTTTCATTTCATATTTGAATTCAATTTGTTTTAGTTGATTTTGAATCACCTATCCTCATTTCATAAGAATTCAAGGTACCATGAAACTCATCCAACTTCAAAGTAGTTATATCATTTTCCTCTTCAATAGAAAATACTTTAGAATCAAATCTAGGAGTTAGTGACCTCAAACAATTTTTAACAACTTCTTCTTTCACATCATCTCCTAACCCTTTCATGTTATTGACAACCTTATCAACTTTAAGAAGATATGCAAAAATAGACTCATTATCATTCATCTTAATACTTTCAAATTGATTTCTAAAGGTTTGAAGCTTAGAAATTTTTACCTTTGAGTCACCTTCATATAGAACTTGAAGTTTCTCCCATGCTTCTTTTGTTGACTTGCAATGCATCACTTTTCCCAACTCAAATTCTCTAAGACCATGAATGATAACATTGAAAGCCTTTGATTTGTTTCATATGCATCCTTATCTACTTTACTGGTAGGAGGAGTGGCAGGAGGAGTGTATCCTTCATCCATAGCTTTCCAAACATCAAACCCTTGGGACATGATATAATTCTTCATCCTTAGACTCCAAAAATCATAGTTTACACCATTAAACATTGGTGCCTTGCTAATAACTAAAACATTTTCCATTTTTATTCTTAAATTATCTCCTTTCAAGTGATCAATATTCTTCAAAAGGAATTTATCTCATACCAATTGTTGGAAGTAAAATAGACTGAGAGGGGGGTGAATCGGTCCTTATAAAATTTAAATCAGATTTCAGATTACTTATCCAAACCACAAATTCACTTAACCAATCATTAATGTGTGCACAACATCAAAAACCATATATGTTATCAACCATGAACAAGAGAATCAACACAAAGACACAAGATATAAGTGGGAAACCCTCAAGGGGAAGAAAACCCATTGAAACATAATATTTATATTGATATGTTTCAAATTTATTGAGGAACAAACCCCATAAGGAGCACCAATCCCTATTTTAGTAGAGATACTGACCCTAGAAACAACACCAACCCCTAATTTTGTGAAGCACTAACTCCATAAGGAGGAAACAACCCTCGAAGATGATAAAGAACCCACTCAACCACCTTATGAAGAAGATCTATGATGTATTTATACTACCATAACTAATAGAGATTGTAATTTAAGCTCACAACACCTTAAAACCCTCATTTAAACCCTAGGTCTTCAATCTCTCACAAACTAGCTCTTTCTTCACTTATATAGATTCAAAATATTATACACGTAGTTTCTAGTCTTCCTTCACCTATCAAACACATTATCTAATCTCAATTAATTCTCACACACCTACAAAAGTCTCACACCTAGGTCACACTTCTTACATGGACACACACGCCTAGCTTAAAAAGGCACCAAAAACAATGTTTTTATAAGCTTCTTAATTCAAATTAAAACTCAAACATTTTCCCTCCTTTTACATAGCCAATAAATCATAAAAATTATCCCATATATATTTTCATAACAGCTACAAGTGACCCATATGGGTAGGCCTTGAAACAACCCTTCTTCCATGCACTAAAAATCCTCAAATCCCATATGATTAAGATAAAATGTGAAATAAGATCCTAATATGATGTTATGTAGCATTAAAATAAATATGTAATTAAGTAGAGAAATTACACCTAAGAAACTAAGAAATAAATAATGAAACCCTAATTTTAAGGGGTTAAAGAAGTACTTAGATGATTTGTAATTAATTTTGAATTGTATCAAAATGCTAACCGTAGATAGGAATGAGCGGGGGAGTGTTGCACAAAGACCAAAAAATGTTGATCTGAGAGATAGGGTGACTAGGGCACTTGGTGGGTGGCCTATTTCTAGGCACATGGAGTCTATGAAAATATCAAAAACCTCCTTTGAGGTTTTTTAAGTTGTTCATTATTAGTCACCTTTGGTCACTCTGATGTCACACAATGATCACTAAGGTTGCTAAAAACCTACTATGAAATATGAACCTGTAAAACCCTCAATTAGACATCAAATCCTAAAAATGAAAGATGTAGAATGAGGGGCCATAATATCCTCAACTATCATTATGGTGAATTTACTACTAAGAAATTCACTACATCTCAAACCGAATGTAGTTTTGTTTGTGTGTGTATAATCATGCCTTGGCCGGTTCTAGTGTGTGTCGCACTTGATAGCGAACAAATAAGTTAGATTAAAATAAATGCAATAGATGTGTGAATGTAATAGAATTAACTTCCTCCTATGAAGTGTATGCATAATAACCATCTTTTTTTTTCCCTCTTGTGATGGTGTTAGATGGATGCTGATGGAGCTCTTAGATGCTTGAAGATGCACCTTAGGTGGTAATAACTAATTCTCGAGCTTGGATCCTTTAGTATGATGACATAACTTTATATTTATATGATTCCTTTCTTGAATTTTTAATCAACCCCAAAAATATTGCATACCAAAATATAAGATGCTCAAAGAGCTAGAAGAACCCAAAAAAAGTGTGAGTAAAGAAAATGGGTCATCGGTGCCTATATGGGATGAGGAGCCTAGTGTTAGTGTTGGCATTTTACCCATGATGATAAAATTTAGAGTATAAAAGGTGTAATAATAAAGTAAGGGTGTAAGACCAAAAGTTGTAGCAGAAACCAAAGAAAGGTGGCCAAAGACATGGGTTAATTATTACTTTTCTTACTTAGGAATCACATGAATAATAATATGTAATGAGGACTAGATAATTACCCAAAGTATCTATTTTTGTGTTTAAAATTTCCACAACTTTATGTTGGTGAGTGTAAATCTCAGTAACATAAAGTAGGTAGAGATGTGTACCTAATAACCATGTAGATCGATGAAGAAAGCATGCAGAGGGACTAGACAAAGCGTGGAGTGATAAAAATGTGAATCGTGCATGCTTAAGGAGGATAAATTTCAAAAGGTGGTGATGAAAAATAACCTAGGATAGAAATGCATGTGTAGATGTCATTATGTACATGTTTTTATGTCGATGTTGATTGTTTTGTGTGTGATGATGATAATGTTGACTATTACTTCCCATATAAATGGACCTTCAAAAGAGAAGAATGAATAAATAGTCAAATATGTATGCATATGTGTAAAAAGTATGTAAAGTAAAAAAATGAAAAAGGAACATGTGCACCTGATCCGTGATGAGAAAAGAGTGTAGAAAAGATCTTGAAGATGATGATGAAGGGAAATTTTTTAGGGTGATCTCACACCATGGAAGAAGTAGTGTAGGGAGAAAGGTCTAGTGTCATTCTCAAACCTTTGACTTCTTCCTGGAATTGTTAAGTGACGTTGAATGTTGGTTAATTGGGAGATTTTATGCCATGGTAGAAGAAGTGTAGGAGAAATTTCTAGTGTAATTCTCCAACCTTTGATCGCTTCCCATAATATGGAACACCGCTGTAGATGGTGTGTACAAACATAAGTGCTAAGGAATATTATAGACACCAAAATTCAGTATATATGCCTCCATTCACCCACGTGCACATATTTAATCATTTATTCAATCATCCCCTTATTTAATTAAATGCCCTCCCAATCCTTATTAATTAATTAATCGATATTAATTAATTAATCATTTTTCACATGCCCAATTATCCCATCTTTATTAATTAATTAATTTATGTTAATTAATTAATAATTTCCTCATTTCCCTAACCAACCTTCTAATTAGGATGATTTTATCCTACACACAAATTCCCTTTCTTTTATATCTTTTATCCTATCTATTTTTATACCTAACTAACTTAAATTCATCCCCAAGCAACCTAATCCTACCTATGCTTTAAATAACTTGCCTAATCTTTAAAAGCACCAAAATAAAAAAATCATGCCCATTAGGAAACTATCCCGTAGTCGGTGATGATCCATCCCAATCATCATTGACCCTCTTTAAAATGAGTGTTTCCTTTCCATTATGCATCGAAAATCAATCAATCAAGAAGAAATTAGATGCATGCAACCTTCCTAGTGCCTGAGTAGTTCTAAAACATCCACATACCTCTTGGACATCCCTCCAGCTTGCTTGCATCACTCACGATCATCCTTGTGTGATCTTCTTATCATTATCATACTCTTTTCTGTATCCTTATCATATTATCATATATGCTTTGTTTCTAACATATTGCAGGTACAAAGCAGCTTCAAAAACACCTCAACAACCTTCTCCTATAGCTTATTTTTCTTATAGGTTGTCATTTTCATCCTTTCATCCTCGGCTTTACACTTTTCTGATACAAAGTCACCATCGATTCCCCCTAGTCACCATCGACCCGATTGCCCTATCTATCTAATAACCTATCTAAATTCCTCTTTTCCATCCTTTTTCCCACTTTTCTACCTATGAATCCCTCTGCAGATTCTCATTTATAGTAGTTACACATTTTATCACCTTTAAATCACTTTCGGACCTTGCACATCTAAATACTACATCCACATGTCCACACTCATCCTCCAGGTCATCATCGACCTAACTTTACATATTATGGGTCGTCATTGACCTAGATGAGGTAACACTTATTTTACAGTCCTTTCAATCAAATCATATTTAAATCCATCTTAATCAGTTTCTAGATTCGTTTTGTTGTTGTTTTTGCATGTTATTTATAGCACTTGTTTTATTTCATCCTTTCTAAACAAATAGGGGTTGACATCCACCAAGGAAGTTAAAATATTCTTGGAACCACTTAGTTGGGAAACCCCCACATATATTTATCTAATCAAAATCTTGTTTTCAATCTATCTTATTTATAGGTCTCACAGTGAAGATCCATCATTCAACACTTGTATCAAGCATCAAACATATGAGGTAACATAAACCCTCCTTCATTTCTAAGTTGTTAATTTATTTAGTAGCTAGTGCATTAATTTGATTATGAATGAGAAATTTGGACAACATTCCTAGCACACCGGTGGGACCACCCTTTAGGTGGTTTCTTTCTTTTCTATATTTTGTCTTCTACTAACACTGTAGTTTGAGGCTTCACTTTATTGCTTGATCATTTGGGTTCGTAGCTTGGACCACACATCATTTGAAAGTGTAGATAAATAAGAAAATATCTATCCATGTATTCCATTTTTTCCCTATTTACTCCTTTTTACATCATAATTTCCCATTCTTATTTGTGTCCTCATCCAACATCACATTTTTTTTGGGCTTAAAAAACCATTCTTTTTCATTATTCTTACCCACATAGTCTAAGTAGGGGTTCAATATTTTTCATCTCACATCTTATCACACACAACCTAAACCTCACAAATCAATTAACACATCAAAACACTTCCTTTTCCTATAGACTTATTAGGATTTGATCACCCAATAGGAAGCCACCTCATACATTTCCCAGCCACAACTTACCTGAAACCAAACATAGATCACCTTCTTATAGGACATTTTTTATTCATATCCCTTTTATTCTTCACATTTTTAATCAAAACATAAAAGGAATTGTTTTCTTGACTTGTCTGTTTAATAATGGAACCAAACGTTACCTTAAGCAGTTCTCAGCAATCCACCATGACCCCATCCAAACCATTGGTTGTTTCAGACCTTCTTCCAATCCCATCTATGATTATCTCCACCGCAGGCCCTCTACTTCTCGATCACATTGACCAGTAGCCCTTGTTTTATCCCCATCACCTCACACCATTCTTGTTTCTACCCCACCATATTTGTCTTCATTACCTCATGCTCTTCCCAGATCATCCGACATCACCATACCTACTTCACTTATGGATATTCCTCACATGAGAACCCCATCTGTGACTTCCTCCTTCGTAGATATCAATCATCACATGTTTTATCCCCTTCATTTGACATATATATCTCACCTAGGGATATCCCTTATGAGCCTTTTGAATCAGATCTTCCCATTCTTGCCCCATCCTCGTCATCTTACCATGACCCTACTTATCACCATGCTCCTACATCCCCCCAAGAAATCCCATCTTCATCACATGACATCTTTAGAAACCATTTCCTAATCCCCCACCAACGATTTCATCTTCACCTCCTACATCACATCAATTTAACCCATTCTCAATCAACACCATACATTATACATCTTCTCCCACATCCATTTTACCATCTTCATCATCTATCCCTATCTTAGATATTGTTCCAACTGCCCCTTTAAGGGATATCCTCACATCCACTATATCCACAATCCCACTACCTACCACCTTGACCTCCATTACCTCTCTTTCATCTACAACTAGTCCTACTCTTACCACATCAACATTAGCCTTAGCCACACCTACCTCTACATCTACACATGTCACCACACTTATGTTGACATCATTATCACAAATTATTTACTTGTGCCCATATCACCTAACACTATACCAACCCCAACATCTCTACCACCTATTTCCTCACTTATGACTACCCTACTTATCTCATCTTCCTCATCCACACCTCTACCATGCCCACATCCACATTTTTATCACACCCATCACATCTCCTCAATCCACCTATATGCCTCTTGAGACACCCAAAATAAACATGGTTGGCACTCATCCCTCTTCCATCCCTACCCTAACCCATCCACCATCTACACCATCTCACATAGACATTATTAACCACATGATCCAAACACCCCTTTCTATTTCCATACTCGCATCTATTCCTACTATCAATCCTATGGCTGAATCTACTCAATCCATTGCATCAAACCCTATTCCCCATCCACATCTCTTCCACCTTTTCCTATCATGTCATCCTTATATTCCATATCAGTTCCTCTTTCTATGCTTCTACCCACACCTACCACATTGCTATCATGACCACATCCCCATTATCTCCTTCTTCTTCTACACCACCTACATCATTTGAGAAATATTAGAGAGAACTTCAACTTGTAGCTACCATAGGTGATCCTCCCATCTCATCCACACAACCAGACGTTCCCACATCGAACCAATTCCCATCCTCTCTAGAAAAAATCATGCAAAAATTACTTCCTCCATCAGCCACAACCCCATCTTCTGATCCTCCTATTGAAATCATTATTATCCCTACCAAGGGCACTCCTCAACAATCCAAATCAAAAACCTTGGTGTCCTTCCAAAGAGATCCCTTGAACACCCTCACAATAAAATCAACATCCCCCTATCAAGACCAAATCTACATCTTCCATCTTGGGGCCTCATCCCTCTATCTTAGGACCCCCTCCTCCATCATGACTAATCAACCAATCCAAATCCAAACAATTTGATTCCCTCCTAGGGTTAGTCCCTTCATCAAAAATACCTCCAATTATCTATCCATTCAAGCCTAAATCATCCACCACTACGTCTTCTTCCATACAACCTAGACATCAGTCACATCCACCTTCACCATCACCATCCACATCATCCTACAAAACCTTCCCTGATGTCCACATCTAATTATATGTTGAGGTACTCTAACATTTTCTTCAAACTTATTCCATCATGCTCCCACCTATCAAGGCCTTTGACTCGAGCCATCCAAAGCCCTCATGGTTTGATCCTATTTCATCTATTCTTATCATCACAACCCAAGCCATTATAAGGACCTTAAAACCATTATCCATGATCTTATTGTGTGACAGGACCTCCTCGAAGAGTCCTTGTTGGTTTCTCAAATGTGCACCTACGTCTCCTATCTGCGAAAGGGGACCAAGGTGTACGAGACCACAATGGAACGATCCCCAAGTCGTGGGACCTTGAGCTTGGGACAGATCTCTATAGAAGGATGGTTCCTCTATCTATCTCTCTACTCGCTACTTCTACTCCTATTGCTGAAAAGGAAACTAAGCTAAGAATGCCAAAGGACCAAGGAAAGAAGGATAACATGAAGTAAACTACACTAAAAGGTGATAGCACCAGAAAATATGGATGAACACTATATGTTCTGAGTAATAATGATAGGTAATGTGTGAGAGGAGGCTAGGCACGAGTAGCATAGAAAAACACGCATTCACCAAATCATCCTTATGGAACACAACCAAACATGGAACTGCAGGGGACATGAAGTAGCACAACAATACACAATGCAAGAGAAAAGGAAAGAATAAGAAACAAAAACATGTTGGAGAAAATAATAGTCATAAAATGATTATTCTATTACTTCCAAAATGCACATAATCATTATAATGATAAAGAGGCCAACATCCACATGCAAGAACCAAACATGGAGAGTGCACGACTAAGAAGAATATAGAAAATATGGAGTCCTTAGCAACATGCATAAGGATCCAGAGTATCCAACATAACAAATGAGCCTTGCTCTTACATTTATAGATGAATCCATGGAGGAAGAAAGGAAGAGGAGGGAAAACCTGAATTTGAAACATAACCACCAATAATAAGCATTTAATGTCTATAAATCCACTTAGAAATCTATGAAATATGCTTCCCCATGCCTGTTTGATGTGTTGAAGACAAAAGAGAGAGGATCATACTAAATTGGGTGGTTGGAGCAATCAGATCTACTCATCAATGTTAGAGAGACATTTTCCCAATTCTTACCTACTAGATCTACCAGAATTTGAATTTTTAATTTCTAGCACTTATTGTTGATGTCGGTGAGCTTTTACAAGTCCAGCACGCTGATCCGAGCTCATAGCTAATGATATATCTATCGAGAGATGTCAGAGTCATTGACATATACAAGACACGTGGCACACACCGATTTGAGATGGTGGCCAAATGTACAACTATTTGTCATTTCTACCACGTGTTAATCATTCATTTATTGCAAGGATTCGGTGCCATGTTGGCGCACCCTACCCTAACTAGTCACGCTACTGCATACTTAAGCGTGTTAAAAATGATTTGGCACAAAGGGTATAAGGTGAAAATAGAGGAAATCATGGAGGGAGTGTGCGCAATGCACATGGGGAGATGAATCAAACTAGTGAGTAGAGAACATATGGTTAAGGTGTAACTATTACAAAGTAATGGGTGTAGCACACGAAGGGTCAAAGACTTAGGCACGTGGGGTGGAAGGAAACTAACTTGGAAGAAGGTGAACATGTGGAAGGAGGGCATGAGGGGAAGTGGAAGGAGGAAGGAAAGGGTGCACAAAAAACTGTGACTAAGGGAATGTGCCAAATGATTTTGAGCACGCATAACTTCTTCAATAGATAACTTAGGGCCAAAATGTGTATGCAAGTTATCCAAATCACTAGGGGAGTTATTTGGATAACAGTCTCCTTCTCCATCTACTACTTCATCTAATGCACATCTGATCCCTTTACCACATCTCCATTTTATCAGCTCCCTACATCTCTTCACTTGTCTCTACATCGTCTCCCATAACTCCTCTCGACAAGGGTCCTCCCTTGTTCATTGATATTATTCTCCTTGATACACCATCTTCTTGACATCCATATCCTTTTACATATATTATCTTATCCACATCCCTTTCACCTGGGGGAGAATATTCCCCTATCATTTATTCTTTGGCATATCCCTTCTTGTGTTTGTTGATTCATCCTCCCATGCTAGGGGACTTATTTCTAGGACATTCTATTCACATATAACTTTCTTTCCATATTTAGCATCATCTTATCTCATCTAGCTCGGTTTATCTAATCATACTTTCATCCCCTCTTCCTATGACCACCTTTGTGGCCATATCTGTGTTTCCCTTTGGAAGCACCATGGCTTTAAACTCACCATTGTAGTGCCTATTTCATAATATTTAGTTTACCTCATCTTATATGATCCTAATTTATCTTTTCCCTTTAGGGGACCATTTGTTCATCTTAAATGCATACCATTCACTTTCCTAATAGGTAGTGCTTGCTCTTATTTTATCTTATACTATCTTCTTAACTTGATGTTAATGTCATCTCGACCTTGTAACTTTATCATAATGACACCACTCTAGAAAGGAGCCAATGCGGAAATTTTTCCCCAACTGGAATAGACCATACATTGTTACACACAAGTATGGGTCAAGAGCCTATCATTTAGTCTCCCTTATTAGTAAATTAGACGTGGAAATGCTTAATGCATTACACTTGTGACCATTCTATTGTTATCACATTTACCAATGTTCCCTTAGTCATGTCTTCAAATCATTCCTCCATCTTATCCTCTTCCATATCTCATCGTGATGATTTGGAACTATGTGGTCTTCTGTCACTTCCTAGATGTGACCTTAAATATGGGCACCACAACTCTACCCATAGCATATTCCTTATGGATAGGTTCTCCCCTTTGGTGGGAACTTTGTGATCATCATATCCATCACCTTCTTATTCACCTATTAGAACCATGCAAAGGGTCTAGGGATGTCTCTTGTACACTCTTTATTCACTCTTAAGTGGTCTACTTAGCTAGTTCCAGCTCTCCCCCATGTAAAATCAAAATTCATGGATGCTTAAATCAAAATCAATCTCATCAAAATCATATTGATCACTCAAAGGACATCTTTTCATGCAAAAAAAAAAAGAAAAATCAAAATCATGAAATTAAAATCAAAATCAAATAAATAGACCGATCCCTCAAAGGACAGCTATCATACATTATTATTTCCATCTATATTTTTTATAAAGTATACCATACCCTCGAAGGATGGCTACTCCTTATGGAATTTGAAGGCTTCCCACATTGATCAGCCTTCCATTTTATCAACATCCTAAGAAATCTTCCCGCATTGATCAGCTTTCTCTTTCCCCTTCCTAGAGTTGGGGCATAGTTTAGGGAACACCACTTTTAGAGAACCCTCTTCCTTGTATAATTTTCATCTCAAACCCTTTTGTCATCAAAAATTAGGTTTATGAGATCATCTCATCCATTTCTTCCTTATGATCTATGAAATGACTAACTATCATTGGTTATTTACTAACATTAGTTTTTGTCACATGTGCTTTACTTTACCTGGATCCCTTTTTTTACCTCCAATGTAGTTGGAGGCATCTCTTCCTCACACATTCTTCTTTATAGTGTAGTGTTTCTCACACCTATAGGTCACCACTATTACGAGGCACCTTTTCCTAAACCCTATCGCATATGTCTTTCAACACATCTTTCTTCATCTCAATCACCTACTTGTTATCTATCTATCTTACAACACATTTACCATTAATCACATTCATTCTTAATTTTTTTCCATCACATATTACCCATATGCATGCTAATCATCATGATCAAAATAAAATTTAAACACAAAACATATTACCACATTTATATCATCATCCATACACATGTAAATCTAAAATAAACATTTGATCATACATCTATTTCACCATCATCATCAAATATTAAACAAAAAAATCACCATCACATCACATAATGAACACATGATAATCCACGAAAAAACCATATATCATATATAAAAATGTATATCAATACATCATGGCCCTCCTGGGGCTCCCTCAAAGTAGAAATACTATCAAAATCTATAAAGTTAATGTCTAAGGCCCTCAAGTCCTCTCTCTTTGGGGTAGGTACAACACCTAAACATTATCCTCCATCGCCACCCTCCCGGCCTCCCTTCACTCATTGTGGTTGTGCTACACTAGCCATTCTCCTAGATGGCCCCACTCCTCTCATTACCATCTTCTAAAGATACTCCCAATAACGCAGGTCTTTGGTAACTTCTTGAACAAAATACCCTCATAATATCTATCCTCTATGGCTAATGCTCTATATCTATCCATAAAAATCACATTAGGGGTGGGATCTATCCTAATCCCTATGGTGTTTCTTGAACACCACTAGCCCAATTTTTGCTACGATAATAGCCAAAACTCCAAATTAAGACTTATAGGCCTCCCTCTTTCAACAATAGTGGTCCCTCTCTTGAATAATTCGGTCTCTCTCCTGAGTGACCACATCCCTTTGCTACAAGGTTATATCCCTCTATACTCTCATCTAATATAACTCATCACACAAGTGTACAAGCTCAAGAGCCCCTCCTACTCCATCTCCACTACCTCCTAGAGCCACCTCAACCTCAACCTTCATTTCCTCTATCTCCTCCTCTTCTTTCTCTTCAACGACCCAAGTTTCCTCCTTGCTACCGCCTTTGCCAATAAGATTACCTTGCTCCTACTCCCACATTGTTGTCATCATCCCATGGTGTAGCCTCCTCCTCCAATGGGTTTTCTATAGTAGGACTCAAAATTCTCTATCCAGCTCCTCCCTCTTGTACAAAATCAGATCATGAGGCACTGACTGAACGACTCCAAATTATCATCTCACCCTATCAAACTGAATGACCTCTATCATCTCTAGCCATCTCCCCTGCACCCATCTCGTCCTCCTCATCCCCATTAGCTCCACATCCACACTAGGCTAGGCGGGTGATTCCCGATATGGTCTGTCACCTGATATGATCAACATATAACTATGTAAACCAATGCACCCTCTCTCACCCCGTCTCTAAAGGCTCGATCATCCCTCCATCTCAGGAATCCCACCTCTAGCTAAATATGGTCTCCTGCGACCCATGGAAACCCTAGTGGTCTAATCACAATAGTATGCTTGTCGGTCAATAGTGTAGCACGAAGCTTATATCCAACCCTAACCTCCTACCTTCCCTATATCTAGATAGCTCATGACAAAAATGAGCCAATAGTGTGGTCCTAAATGAAAAATTATTTCGGTGATCAACAATATTAGCCACTACATAATTCAATGCCCATGGAAACCAGATCTCTTCGCAGAGTTTGGAAAAGCATAGTAGGACACGCCATCATAACCACGTAAATGAATTGGTTGCATGTCACCCCACCTCATATATTTTCTTATAGGAAAAATCCCTAAATAAAATCTAATAAGGGGTGCACCTGCCCCAAATATCCACATCAAAATTGTTAATCTATCATCACTAATAATGTGAACTATCTTCTCCCCCGTATCGGTAGCCTAAGAATCGATACACATCCACGAGGTGATATTCATCTCCCCTGTCTTGAACTATAATGTACATGTCTTCCTATCCCATTGCTATCAACTAAAGAAATCATAAGACCCACATCCTGTGGGATCCTCTCGATAGTATTGTTGATGATTATATTTGTGGATGAACCATCAGAGTCATGGGATACCTTAGGGAAGTGGGACGTGCACCCTAAGATAACCTCCATATTTTAAAGAAGTTGGCTCTTCTCTATGGTGTGGAGTAAGTGTTGTCAAAATTTCAGCCCCCCGGGTAATTTTGATAACATGCATCAGAATATTCAAGTCCCAGGAAAATTGATTGATTCGGGGCCAAAATCATGTTGCGAGTCCCCTCAAATATTTTCTAAGTCCCCTGTCTGAGAGGAAAAGAGCAAGCTCTGAGAAAATGTGAAAAAAGGTTGCAGAAGGCAAATAGGTTGATCCAGGAAAAAGTGTGAAAATTGGCTAAGTCCTGCTCAAGGGAGCAACTGGGACATTTGGGACATCAAGGTGCGGATCGATCGAAAAGCTCTGCAGCGGCCCAAATTGCATTTGGGATAATCGGGCTAGAATTACGCGGCGGGCGCGAAATGCCGGTTCGACCGAGAAAATCGACTAGCTCTTCGAGAGGGACGATCTGGGACGTTTGGGTCAAATGGACCGAACCGGCGGATCGGCCGGAAGTCGATCAAGGCCCAAAACAAGGTGGGCCAAGTGAAACAAAAGACGCGAACCGGCCGAAATGAGCACAAAGGCCCCAAAATCAAATGGGATGTCCGGGACAAATGGACGCGAAATGCCGAATCGGCGAAATGAGCACAAAGGCCACAAAATCAAATGGGACGTCTGGGACAAATGGACGCGAAATGCCGAACCACTGAAATGAGCACAAAGGGCCCAAAATCAAATGGGACATCTGGGACAAATGGAGGTGAAGTACGCGAAGGAGCTGAAGGGGCCGAGGACCAATGAGAAATCGCCACGTGCCACAAAGAGAAAAGTCAAAAAGTCAAGGGGCGAGTTTTTGAGCACCGATCCGAACCAATGGGATAGTGCCACGTGTCCCAGCTAGGGCCCACAAGGAAAATTCAAAAGACAGCCCACCGAAAGGTAGAGGAGAGAGAATTGCGCGACCAATCAGAGCCTGCCACGTGTCGTCTAGGTGGCGAAGCGCGGGAAAATATTTTGAAATCTGTCTTGGTCTGTTCCGTGCCCTAAATCTTCAGATCGCCATATCTTTTGATCCAGAGCTCGGATTTCCACGTTCTTTATATCAACGGAAAGCTGTTGAGATGTTCTACATGATTCTAGGATCAACCTTGAGTTTTGGTGTAGTCTAAAGAGAGAAAATTGAGAAATGGCTCACGATGCGTGTGCACGGCCAGAAGTGACATTTCAGCGGCCAAATTAATGCAGAATGGGTCGCATTCTCCTCCAAATCGGTCAAAGATGGCAGGGTATGGGTTGGTAAGGTATCCTATGCCATTTTAATGCGTTGGCATTCAATGAGGAATGGGCTTACATGTTTTCCCACGTTTGTCTCCCCTGGGCTCGACCCATGTAATGTAAAAGCGATTTGGCTCATTTTGAAAAGGAGGTTGTTCATTCTTTCGGCTCGGCCCTCCCTTCTTTTCTTCTCTAGGGTTGAAAATGGAGTTTGAGCCTCCTCCCTACTCTGTAATGGTGTTTTTTTCCTTTTACTAATGGAATGATGTTCTGTGCAAACTTCTGGAGCAACAAAACATGTTCCCGTGATGCATCCGTCCATCCTCTCTCGTTTTTGTTTGTTCTCTCCTTGCCGCTCTTCATTTGCAGGTATCTGTGCATGTCTAAATGTTCATTGCAGGTTTGGAGCTGTGTTCATGGAGTTTTGGGACATTTTTTGTGTGAAATCTATCCTTGGGCCTGTGATGCATCTGTCCATCCTTCCCATTGCTCACCTCTCTTTGTCCCATGGCAGTTTTGATAGATGTCCAACATTCTCCTTCTCTGGTGTATCACCGTTTTAGTGTAGGATTTTGTTGTTTTTTCCTTTCTCTCTCTCTCTCTCTGTCTCCTTGGCATGGTTAGATTAGGATTAGATTAGCTTGCCTGCACTGGAATAGCTTGTGGCAGGTAGTTTAGGAGTAGGAACCAGCCTTCTCTGGAGATTCCTCTCTTAGTTTCACAAGTCCCCACGCTTGGAGAGAGGTTTCCATGTTGTGCAATCACACTGGATGCCTGAACATCAACCTAGAAGCTTGATGTGCGTCCAGGGGTGCTATGATTTTCATCAACGGTTTTGGCATGCCGGTGGGACCTTAGAGGTCTTTCACTTCATCTTTGCAGTTGATGTGTTCTGTGAAGATTTCAGCCTTTGGAGGCACTTGCAAACACATCTGGTGACTCCATCGGTCAACAACCATCTCTACGAAGTTGCGAGACCTTCCTTTCCATTCATTTTCATTCATTTTCATTCATCCTTCTTTCCATCTCTTTCATTCTTCCTCATTCTTTGAAGTTGTGCAATCATGACTTCATTTCCATTATGGATTTCATATCAACAACAGCAGTATATTCCACCTTCAATAGGTTTTACAAATCCTCAGATCAGCATGCATATTCATATGAACAGCAGTGCCAAAGTCAGTTTGGCTATAGAGCTTTCAAGAGCAAGAGTATGCATATAATGAAGACAATCAGATGCAAGATGCTGGTCTGATGGAGAAAATCCAAAAGATGGAGGTAAACATAGTGCAGTCCAAGGCTCAGGCACAGATGAAAGCTTTTGGAATCGGTTATGGAGCACCCTGTCCATGGGTGGGACCTTTTCCAAGGCATTACTGCCCTCAGGAGAAGCTTGACTTCATGATTGCAATGCTGCCTTTGCTTGCTAAGTGGATTGAAGAAATAGAGGTGTATGAGAGAAGTATTCAGCAACCTTGTCAACGGGTAAGCACACCATCTCATGCCTTTTCTTTTCCTCTTTCCCAATCTGTTTCATTTCAGCAGTGTCAAGTTTCATACTCTCCATCTACTGTCCCAAGTGTTGAATCCATTCCCCCATCCCCCAGTCTTCCACCTCATCTCGATTCTTCTTTCCTTTTCCCTTCCAAACAGTCATCCCCTCCAAAGAAACAAGAGGTTTCACCTCCTCCTCCACCACCACAAAAAAATGTCAAATCAGTTGAGTTTCAACCCATCCCTCCTCTTGCATTCCCAAATCCATGTTGGGAGGATGAAAATCAGAATGCCAGTCAAGGAAAACAACAGCAAAAAGAGAGTGCCAACAAAGATGAAGAAATTCAAAATCTGAAGAGTTGGGCTCTTAGATTTGGGATGACAAAGATCCCCTTGATGGTTAAACCTACAGAAGAGGCTAGGGTTGGAGAAAAATGTGTGGTCGGATTCGGCCGTTGCAGCAGAAGAAGAAGATCTTGCAGTCCCAACTTGTCCTCTAGAGCAACAAATTGAAGAGTTTGACTTGACAAACTTCATGCTGGAGGAAGAGTTCAACCAAGAGCAAGATTGCCTTCAAACATTGGAGGAAGGAGAAGCTGCTCCAAATCCAAAAGAAGAGGAGCACAATCTAGCTGTGGAGGAGAAAAATGCAGATCCAAGGGCTTTGAGCACAAAGCAGGTTACAGGAGAACCTTCAGTTCTTCTTTCCACTTCATCTCTCTCAAGTTCTAGCACTGAAAAGGAGTTTGATCTCTCAAACTCAATATTGGAGAGTGAAGGAAACCATGGTGGTCAAGTTGCAGATCAAGAGGACACCATGGAGGAAGTTGAAAACGAGCAGCAGGACAGCAATGAGGTAGTTTACCTGTCAGATTTGGAGGACTGTTTTGATGGAGAAGAGCCGGTTGAGCTTTCACCTTTCTCTCTTTCATCATCCACATTCCAAACACCGAGCCTGCTGCCATGAAGGAGAGCTTTCATTTGCAGCAGCCTGCATCTTACAGCAGCTCTTTGGGATCAAGATTGGAAGATTTTTATCTTCCATGTTATTCATTGGAGGAAGAGAAAGGACAGAAGAATTTCACCATTTCTTCCACACCATCCATTCAAGAGGGTCTACAAGAAGACTCCATTCTTGGAGTTGAAAATCAGAGCTATGGGCATATCAAACGGATCAGACCTTGCCCAATCAGGTATTTGGCTTCATTGGAGCCAAAGGAGAAGCCACAACCAGTCATGCTTGCTTCTGAGCATGAGGATGAGCTACAAAGTACCAAGGATCAGCTGCCATACCTCTCCAATCCAAATGCAGAGCAACTAAAAGAGGTATTGGATTTTTCAGTTGATACCTTGATGATTTGGATAGAAGACCAGCTTCTTGTTGATTTTCCATCCATCCAAACAGCCATGATCAGTGCCAAATCAATTGCATGGCTGCCAATTTTGAAGAAAGAAGCTATTTCTCACAACCGATTGCTGAGGTTTGTTTAGCTTGCCTTTGCTTCCGCTTAGAGTAGAGTAGCTAGGTTTGCTTTCGGTAGAAGAAGTGCTTGTGCACACTCGCATGTTCCATTTTGGGGCATGTATGATTTTCGCTTTGTACATAGTTTTGGTGTTGCTGGTTTTGCTCTTGCGCAGTTCTTTTCAAAGGTGGTTTTGGTGAGAACAAATCCATGTCCGGTGGGTTTCAAGTGGCTCGAGGGAGGTTTTCAAAGTTCAGATCACGACAAAGTTGCAACTCATGACTCCATGCCCAATGGATGCTTCAGCTCGATCATTCATCTAAGCGAGATGACCCCATTGAGTCGCTAAACCGTTGTCAAAATTTCACCCCCGGGTAATTTTGATAACATGCATAAGAATATTCAAGTCCTGAGGAAAATTGATTGATTAGGGGCCAAAATCATGTTGTGAGTCCCCTCAAATATTTTCTAAGTCCCTGTCCCGAGAGGAAAAGAGAAAGCTCGAGAAAATGTGAAAAAGGTTGCGCAGAAAGGCAAATAGGTTGATCGAGGAAAAAGTGTGAAAATTGGCTAAGTCCGCTTTCGGGAGCAATGGGACATTTGGGATGTCAAGGCACGGATCGGTGAAAAGCCTCAGCGGCCCAAATTGCATTTGGGATAATCAGGCCAGCATGTGCGCGGGCGCAAAATGCCGGTTTGACCGAGAAAAAATCGACTAAGCTGTTGAGAGAGGGACCGATGCGGGGACGTTTGGGTCAAATGGACCCGAACCGGCCGGATCGGCCGAAGTCAGTCAAGGCAGTCCAAAACAAGGTGGGCCAAGTGAAACAAAAAGACGCGAACCGGCCGAACCGGCCGAAATGAGCACAAAGGCCCCAAAATCAAATGGGACGTCTGGGACAAATGGACGCGAAATGCCCGAACCGGCCGAAATGAGCACAAAGGCCCCAAAATCAAATGGGACGTCTGGGACAAATGGACGCGAAATGCCCGAACCGGCCGAAATGAGCACAAAGGGCCCAAAATCAAATGGGACATCCGGGACAAATGGAGGCGAAGTACGCGAAGGAGCCGAAGGGGCCGAGGACCAATGAGAAATCGCCACGTGCCACAAAGAGAAAAGTCAAAAAGTCAAGGGGCGAGTTTTCGAGCACCGATCCGAACCAATGGGATAGTGCCACGTGTCCGAAATTTAGGGCCCACAAGGAAAATTCAAAAGACATCCCACCGAAAGGTAGAGGAGAGAGATTGCGCGACCAATCAGAGCCCCGCCACGTGTCGCCTAGGCGGCGAAGCGCGGGAAAATATTTTGAAATCTGCCTTGGTACTTAGTGCCCTAAATCTTCAAATCGCCATATCTTTTGATCCGCAGCTCGGATTTCCACGCTTCTTTATATCAACGGAAAGCTGTTAAGATGCTCTACATGATTCTCGGGATCAACCTCGAGTTTTGGTGTAGTCTGAAGAGAGAAAATCAAGAAACGGCTCTGACGCGTGTGCACGGCCAGAAGTGACATTTCAGCGGCCAAATTAATGCAGAATGGGTCGCATTCTCCTCCAAATCGGTCAAAGATGGCAGGGTATGGGTTGGTAAGGTATCCTATGCCGTTTTAATGCATCTGCATTCAATGAGGAATGGGCTTACATGTTTTCCCATGTTTTCCGTCCCCTGGGCTCGACCCATGCAATGTAAAAGCCAGATTTGGCTCATTTTAAAAAGGAGGTTGTTCATTCTTTCGGCTCGGCCCTCCCTTCTTTTCTTCTCTAGGGTTGAAAATGGAGTTCAAGCCTCCTCCCTACTCTGTAATGGCGTTTTTTTCCTTTTACTAATGGAATGATATTCTGTGTAAACTTCTTGGAGCAACAAAACGTGTTATGTGATGCATCTCTCCATCCTCTCTCATTTTTGCTTGTTCTCTCCTTGCCTCTCTTCATTTGCAGGTATCTGTGCATGTCTAAATGTTCATTGCAGGTTTGGAGCTGTGTTCATGGAGTTTTGGGACATTTTCTGTGTGAAATCTATCCTTGGGCCTGTGATGCATCTGTCCATCCTTCCCATTGCTCACCTCTCTTTGTCCCATGGTAGTTTTGATAGATGTCCAACATTCTCCTCTCTCGGTGTATCACCAATTTAGTGTAGGCTTTTGCTGTTTTTCCTTTCTCTCTCTCTCTCTGTCTCCTTGGCACGGTTAGATTAGGATTAGATTAGCTTGCCCCACCTTTGGAATAGCTTGTGGTAGTTTAGGAGCAGAACCACCTTCTCTGGAGATTCCTCTCTCGGTTTCACAAGTCCCCACGCTTGAGAGAGGTTTCCATGTTTATGTAATCACACTCTGGATGCCTAAACATCAACCTAGAAGCTTCGATGTGCATCCGGGGTGCTATGATTTTGCATCAAAAGAAGGTTAGAGGAAAATTAAAACAAAGTACAAAATAACTAAGGCGATATGCCAAAATAGGTATTAAAATAATACAGAGATGAATCTGGGAAACTAATTAAAAATTTGAAGAGTATTTAGCATGATCTACTATTTTTAGAAGTATCTTGGATTATCGGATGCCAAAAAGGTGTAAAAAATAATAGTATGTAGATGATAGATGCATATAGAAAACCCAAGGGCATATAGCATGATAGATATTCAAAATTATCTAAAAACTACCAGCAATGAAAGATGAAAGACACATAATATTGAAAGCTAAAATGCACAGAATAAGAACTCTTTATTCATAGAGAAAATAATACATAAGGTCGATATGGCATGATTACAACTTTCTTCTACAACAGAGTCTTGTTAAGGCTAGCCAATACAATAACTAAGCCTAGAATCCCTTTTCGCAGCTCTAGTATGTTTTCTTTTCTAACTTCTTCCCCATTTTCTCATCTCTTTTTTGCTTCTAGATCGGAACATTCCTTTATATATCCTTTTAGCTCTTACTTCAATGTTTGGAATCATACCTTCCACTAATAGCATTCAATTTTCTTACAAGATCTTTCATTTTTGGGTCAATATCTCAACTACATGTTGGTGATATTTCTAATTTCCTTTAATTCATCCAACTTGCACTCCTTTGGTCGGTGATGATTCTTCTTTGCCATGTGGAGGTCACGCACTTGTTTGAGGGCCTTTCCTAGGGATTTGTCTTCAAAACTATGCCTAAGTGACACATGGAGAGCATGCACTTGTTTGAGGGCCTTTATCATTTCTCTTTATTTGAAATTACGCTCAGGTGACATGCAAACATCCTGTGTTTCTACTATATCCTTGACTTTTCAACCCACCTAGGTAACTTTATTGGGCTTAGGACACGTGGACGATGTGGTGCAAGTTTGAGAACATTCCTTCTCTACTTCATGCCCCGAGTGTGTCAAAGGGACATGTGGAAATATTCCGCATTCAGCTTCATACTTAGTCAAATTTAGGATCAAGCAAACAAAAAGAACTAGGGTCGAGTGCTAAAAGACATAAAAAAACTTTATAGTTATGATGAATCACTAATGGACTTCAGGTTCGAGTCATGGAAGGATCCAAAAATCTTCTCTACCTCAAAATTCAAAATGTGGCTTATGAAATGCCACTCAAATATGTTGCAAAGAAGTCCAATATCTGAGCCATTCCACCTTTTTGGGTAGTTTCTTCTTTGTAAGTCCTGGAAAGCTCGGTCCACTCGATTATCTCCTTGTGGGAAAAATTTTGGAGACTCTGCACTCTACTGCATGTAAATGAAACTCCAACTACACTATTGGGTTCAAGATGGATTCCACCTCGGTGATGCTAGAGCTCTCTTTTAAATACTAAAAGATAGTCTTGTCTTGTCATTTGGTGATCAAGAGTTGTTGAATTTGGTCCTTTGATAGGACTATAGAGTCATCGGGGAAGGGGAGGAAGCCTAACTAGACTAATTCATTGATGCTCTACTTCCGCTCTTTGATCCCCTATTGGAGTTGGGTCAAGAGATTATGGCATTTTATGGAGGATTTGTTATAGCTCAGGATCTCGTTGATTTTACTGGTGATCATCCACATGTTAGTGATTCCTACCCCTTATAAGGGCAGAGTTGGAAGCATCGTAAATATTTTTAATCAACGATAATGATTCAAATACCTTTAATAGCTATGGTGCTACCGATGATAGTGGAGGTTATGGTCTCCACATTTGAGCATAACCCTTGTGCATCAGATATAAATCCAAGTGCAGGGGCTAGATTCATTGTCATGGTGGAAATTTGATCACAATAAGAGGCATATAACTCCTGCACTAATGTTACAATTCCCCCTTTCTGTTGTCCCAATTTATGGGTCAAGTCCTTGACTATGTCCTCAAATGATTTTAACCTTGTTTGGAGGCTTCCCTTTTCTACCTTGATGGTGCACAACTTTTCCTAGATTGTAGCCACCTCTTCCTTTCTTGAATCAACCTCATGTTAGAGGGATCCTTTCTCTTGTGAGAGTGAATTGGCTAAGGCCTCAGATGTGGCAAGTTTAGCTTCTAGAGTTTTAGCTTCTACCTGAGAATCCACAAGGACTTCTTGTGATGGAGCTTCCTTCAATTCCTTGTGGAGTTGTTTGATCTCCTTTCCTTTTCCTTTAATCTCAACTTGTTTTTCAACCATGGTTTCTTCTACCCTACGGAGGCTAGATTGTACCTTTCTCAACTGGTTGTTGAGCTTACTGTAGTCTGTCATAACTATAGCCACAATTTCATTCATTAACTCGACCTTATCTTGAGGTTGGAACTCGAAATGTCGATTTGTGACAGGTCTTTGATAGGATAGTCACCGGGTTGCATCTATTTTATGAGTTTGGATACTTGGGGACCAGCCGTGTCATGGTTAAGGAGCTCTATTGATGGTCATATAATGACCACATATTTGTTCCTCATGTCGACATTTTATTCTTATTTTTATTTTCCCTTCTATTGTCTCGGGTTTCCTTGGTGGTTTCAAATTGACTCAAAAACTCGGAGGGAGAAGGGACAACCCCACCATGAATGGGAACCCTTGGTGCAGAACATATAGAATTATAACTTTTGGTTGAGGCATTGAAGTTACCATAGCCGAAGAATGACTCTGTCACCACACGAGGGGAGAAATTTGGGATGGTAGAGGAAGGTTGAGCCATAAGTAGGGCTCGGGTGGAGGAAAGTCTGATATGGGGTTACTTAATAAGAGGATACTCGTTGTATGGAAAATGATGGTGGAGGAGGGGATTGAAAGGGAGCCCTAGGAGGAGGTAGAGGGGGAGGAGAACAAGGGTCATGGCCAACTTCAAATTTTTATGTGGGGATCTCGGCATCGATTCCTCCATAAGTTCCCCACACTAGGAAACTGATGCAAGTTGCAGCGTGGGTTCTTAAATCGAAGGACCTTGATGAGAAATGGATGGCGGGGAAAGTACTAGAAACTTCTATTGGGATGGCTCTAAGGTCTTGTGATCTATCTCATAGGCTACTCTGAGGTGATTATCCTTATGTCCTCACTCTCTGCATTAGACCCATGATCCATATCCCAAAACTCCTATCATTTCTCATCACTGGATACGGCCTCAAAATTAAGGGTGGTTTGCCCAATCTCCTGCCTATACTTCCAATAGGCTTCAATTTTTTTGGCACTCTAGTCTTTCTTATGTAGGGAATGCTCTAAGTCCCTTTTCATAGTATGGTGGGATCATACTTGTGTTTAATTGGGTGGAACAACTCCTCCTAATATAGAATTGGGATGTCACTAAATTTGACAAATATGTCGGAGTGAATCTTCCCTAGGGGACCTCCTTGCTTCAAAAAAATCCTTGGACTCATGTTTGTAGGATTCTAGAACCTTGTTCCAAACTAGAGTTGTGGCCATCATCTTGAATTACTCCGTGAGTATTGAATTACAAGTGAAGCCCAGAGAAGCCACTTTTGTGCAAGGCTATGTTTCACCTTTTTCTTAATCATATTAATTCCTCCTTGCTCTCGAAGGAGATTAAAAAGTTCCTTCTTTTTTCAATTGAGCTGAATTTAATATCAAGAAGTACCAGCTACTGGCTATCTCAAGACCCACCACCCATGTCGTGAGGACCCTCGGGAGCATAAAGGATTCGTCTCAAAAACCATGCAATCGAATCATCGAATTCTATGCCAAAAAAATAATAATCATAAGGGTGTAGGGGGTCATGAGGATGGATTGTATTGAGTTATTCATTTTTTTTTGACCCCTTCAGGTCAAGTTTGAGTAGGAGGGGCTCCACAAAAATAATTAAATAATTTATATGTGTTAGATGAGAGAGAGAAGTACATGAGTCCAAGTGGACACTAGAATGATATTTTGGGGATCAACCTCACATCCCATAGAGTCAGAGTCATGAACTAGCTGAGGTATTGGGCATTCTGATATAGAATAAGGTGGAACAAATATGAAGAATACTTGAAGGTGGAGTTTACCGAGAACCTTGTAATCTTCTCACAAATAGATTCTACGATGACTTCAATGAAGTTGAAACAATACGCTGCTCTTTCTTTAAGGACCTCATTTTGAACAAGGTCTCCATATGTCAATCCTGGATGTTCTTCTGAATCTTGGCCAAAAATGAACATCAGCATGGAGCAGGCATCTTGTGAATCCTTCATAAGTGACTTCAGAGGAATGGGGAATCTTGTAGTTCCCAAACCACCTAAATCTATCTACCTTAACTCCTTATTAATAAATGAGGATTTATTTGGAAATGAGCTCTAAGGTTTTGGAGTTTTCCCATATCATAGAAACCATCTGTTGGGTCATAGATTAGAGTCGCATGTCCCTGACAGCTTGAGGTGTAATTACCACCTTTATGTTCCTATCCCTAGATGGTGTTGGTGTTGGAGTCGAAACAACCCATGCACATATGTATGAGCTTTAGGTATGGGTATATGAGAGGCACCATATATTTGGTGAGTTTTGTGCTCCAGATTCTTGAGCCAAAAGATTCATAATTTCCTAGGTTAAGAAACCTAGCGTAGGTTGCCTCTCTCAAAGATTTGGGATTCTTGTTGAGAACAGGGTCAAAGCATCGTCATCGAAAAGTGGAAACCATAGAAGGGTCCTTTGGTCCGAGACCCCCATCAAGGAATCTCAACTTTGTTCGAGAGTGCATAGGGGTGTGGGTTTTCCTATGTAAGTCTTTGTTTGTGGTGTAGAGCTAGGAGTCACCATGGCAGTTTGTAGGACTAGGAGGAGGCTCTGATTCTTTTACTTCGACACTTGGAGACTAATTGGAAGACTCTAGTGTTTGAAATGAACCTATTGGATGCTCCCAGCTATCTTAAATAGTCACCTTAACTTATAGAGTAATGGATCACACATATATAGAGTCACATCACATAATAACCCCTTTTTAATTAATGACCCTAAGTGCCAAACTCTATGCTTTTTGAGAGATTCTATATCAATTCTCAATCTTTTTCCCTCAAATATCCTAGGAGGATGTTGGATCATTAATTTTAGGGAAAATTAGGAAGGTGCACTCCCTCCAAGACTTCAAAAGAGGAAAGGGTGATCCATGAGGGACACGTGTCTGAGACACTTAATGAAAGGGACAAAACAAACAAAGAAAAATAACAAGGGAAAGAAAAACTATACATATGATACAATATTAAAATGAAGAGACTCAAAGGAAAGGTTTTAAATGAATCCCATTTACTAGAATTGCTAAGGGGTCTCCTTCCATGGTTTCAAGTTTGAAAGCATTATGTTGCTTGCATGCGCTGATTTTAAAGGGTCTCATCCATAAGGGGTCAAACTTTCCATGATTTCCAGGCTTGGTAGCCCTTGCATCCCATTTCAAAACCGTAGTACCAACTTGGAATTTCAGTTCGACGTCTTTTGATCGAACCAAGTTTTCACCACTACCGGTGGGAAGTTGATCATGGCTTCATGAGTGGCCTCCTACTTCTCTTGGAGCTCTACTAGCTCGGTGAGTCTCACTTGCATCACCCCATTTTCCTCTATCTCAATTTGTTTTAATAGTTGTAATGTAGGGATTTCTAGGGAAATTGGCATCACAATGCTTTTCCCATAGACTATCTCATATGGCGAGGCTTTCAAGATTTGTTTAGGTGTGATCTCGATCAGCCCATAAGGTTGTTTTTATGTGTTCATGTCATAGCCTCTTATGCTCATTTCCCATTCTTTTTATGAGCCTAATCAGGTTTTTATTAGTGGACTCTGCCAGACCATTTCCTTGTGGGTAATAGTTGGAGGATTTTTTCAAATAGATCCCATGCTTTAAAGAAAATTAGATACTTTGGCCCCAAAAAGGCCTTAACATTATCTGATATAATAGTGTGGGGGTCCAAAGCAGGTAGTGATATCCTGTAGGAGTCCTCAGGATCACGTTCTTGGTGGCCTCTTTTAGTGGAACTACCTCCACCCATTAGGTGAAGTAATCAATTACGGTGAGGATCCATTTGTGCCCGATGCTAGAAGTTAGGTTGACCATTCCAATGAAGTCTAGACCCCATTGTGCAAATGGTTCCTCAATTAGGATGGGGTTAAGAGGTAATTTCGTATTCCTCCAAAACTTGTATAAACTTGAAAAACCTTGCATCTATTTGTCCCTGCTTGGTTATCGGTGAATAGGGCTCAGCCAAAATTATCCTGCTTGTAGGATTTTTATGGCTATGGTTTGGGTAGAAAAATGGCCTCCTGAGCTCCCATGGTGCAACTCGCATAAGACTCTTTCAACTTCTTCATTCTCCAGGAACCTTAGAAGGATTCCATTAAAGTTCCTTTTGAAAAGGAAATCGCCAATCATGGTGAAATTGGATCCCTGTTGCCTATAGTACCTCCTATTTTTTAAGGGGAGATGGATTGGGTATTTCCTCTGTCTACATGAAGTAGATCCTATCGATACCCAGCTACCCGAGTCACTTTCTTAGATATAGAGTATCTCTTCGGGATCTTCATTAATCAAGGGCATGGGGTCTTGTGTTAAATATTGACATAGGCCCCTTCCCCATACTAGCTTTGTAGGTTTTACCTCAATGTCATATTCAAGGATCTTAGTGATCCAGTTATCTCTTTTATTTGTTATCTCACCCTTTGTTATATATTCTTTGATGCTAGAGTGTGCCACCATAACCTAGATTTTACTATGAGTGACAAGGTGCCTGAATTTATTCAAACCCTTAACTATAGCATAAGCTTGTCTTTCTACAAATTTATACCTTGTTTCATAGTCATGGAGAGTTTTTGAGAAGAAGGCAATCGGATGTTCTTCTCCTTAAGAATCTCCCTTTTGTGTTAGCATAAATGTCATGTTATGTTTACCATCGTATACATAGATGATGAAATCCTTTAAGAATTTGGGGTTGTGCAATACCGGGGTGGATGCGATAACCCCTTTAATTAACTCAAAGGCCTGATGACCTTTAGTAGTCCATTTGAAGTTAAGGTCATTCTTGAGCATTAGCATGATTAGGCAGATTGTCCCGAGAAAAGTATGAAATGAACTTGCTGACAAAATTTATCTTTCCTAAGAAATATTGGACCGCTTTCTTATTGAATGGTAAGGATATTCCCGGATGGTTTCAACTCTTTCTAGATAAATAAATATTCCTTCCTTTGAAATAATGTGTTCTCGGGAGTTTTCCATGAGGGTACTCGAAAACACATTTCCTTGGGTTCAGAGAGATCCCAAATTCTTGGCACTTATCGAATACAACTTCCAAGGCATCAAAATGATCCTCCTTTGTCTAGGTAAACACTGCGAGATCATCTAGGTATATAAGGATTACCTTATTGATTAGTGCTCCAAACGCAAATTTTATGGATCTTTGAAAGGTAGCACCAATGTTTGTGAGTCCAAATGGCATTTTTTCATTTTTTAAGGTCCCCATTTTGTTGTGAAAGTGTTCTTATGTTGGTCTGTTTCTATGAGCCATATCTGATTATAGCCTAAAAACCATCTAGCAGAGAGAATATTTCTGATCATGCAATTATTTGTAATATCTACTCCATGGAGGGTAAAGGGTAGTGATCCTTTAGGGACACTCTATTTAGGTCTCTGAAATCTACACAGAGCCAAATTTCTTTGTTTTTCTTCCTTATCGAGACTAGTTAGAGACCCATGTTGTGTGCTTGATAGGAAATATTATTTTGGCCTCTAGGATTTTTCTCAGTTCCTCAGCCATGAGGGATTCTATTTTGGGTTCACTAGTCATTGATTTCATCACACGGGCTTAGTTCCTTCTTCAAGGTCAATGGTGTGTTGGATGATATCCTTGTTGTAACCATGTAGGTTGTCGTATGTCCAAGCCATCACTTTTTCATACTTATGGCATAGAGCCATGATGCAGCCTAGAATTTACCAGTAAAATCCTAGGCATGTTAACACATCACTCAGCCTAGACCGAGCACTCACCAAGTGCACAAAGGTATCAGCCTCTCTTACGGTTGTAACATTCCCATTTTAATACTTTAGAACAAGGGAAAAAAATTGCATGATTAATGTTCTTTGTTCTAAATTATTAAAATGAGAATGTTACATCTTGATATTAGAGTGAAGGTTGCAGCTCTTGGACCTATTGTGTCCATAATCTGATGAAAACCTGAATTTTCTTGTAATAGAAAATGGTTAGAATAAGGGGAAATGTTGTGAATAATGCTCCACCTAAGGAAGGAGCAACAACAACCCAAAAACTTGATGAGATCCTTGCTGCCCTGTTGGACACAAGAGATCATTTGGCTGTACTTGAACAGTAAGTGATGGGAAATGAGGAGGAAGAAGAAGCTAGTAATAACAATCAACCACCTCCTAAGGACAACCCCGATATGGGTGTTGGTAATAACAATGGAAATGTACCTATCCAACCAGAAAACAAAAAGGCCTAGGTTGGCAGCGGAACTCACTAATGATATAAAAAGGATAAGTCCACCTAAATTTGATGGCACCACATTAGGAGATGGAGCTGAGAATTGGCTCAGCGAAATGGAGAAGTACTTTGCAATAAGAAACTTCTCGAGAGGAAACCAAAGCTATTTGGGGAGCATATCAGCTTTCCCATGAAGCATCTTCATGGTGGGACAGCCGTAAGGCTGAGCTAAATATTGATGAAACTAACATCACTTGGGATCAATTTAAAGGCTATTTTAGGCAACATTGGCTGCCACAACTTTTCTATGATCAGAAAATGACAGAATTTCAGAACTTAGCTCAAGGGAAGCTAACTGTAACTGAGTACTAGGAGCGGTTTACAAAACTCCTCAAGTATGTACCACAGTATCAAACTAATGAGAAGTTCAGAATACAAAAATTCATCATGGGACTGAATCCCATGATTGGAGGAGAGGTTGATGTTCACAGCCCAACCACTATGGAAGGGGTTGTTGAAAAATCCATAAGGCAGGAACAGAAATTAAAGGCTATTTCTACTCATAAAGAGGAAGTGCGGAAGAAGATTCCAAACTCTTCTTCAGCTTCTCTTGCACCCAAGAAGGGACCATGGAAAAATTTTGGCAAAAAAATAAGTTTTCAGTGGATAATAATAAGAAAACGACAGTGAACAAGCCTGCTGGAAATATAAGGAATAATTTTGCCAAGAATTATAATAATGGGCAGAAGTCCTATGGAGGCCAACGTGATAATTTTAAGGCTGGAAATAATTTTGAGCCTAAAAAGGGACCTGTAGGAGGCTTCTATAATTGTGGAAAATATCATTACGCAAATCAATGTCCTTTGAAGAAGGATGATCGAATCAAGCAAAGAAAAGATACATGCCTTTGCGATGCAGACAAGCAAGCTGAAAAGTAAGTGACACCTATAGAAGTTCCTGGTAAGTTATTTGGCATACCTGTAACTATTATTTTTGATACGGGAGCTACTGAATGTTTTATTTCTAGTAAGCTTGCTTCAAAACTTAAAAGAAAAGCTGGAAAAATGGATAAATCATGGACTGTATATTATGGTAATAATTCTGTTCATACAGTTAGTATGTGTCTTTTTGGGGCAGTCCTTGACTTACCTAACTTTTCCACTGAAGTTGATCTCTATGTTGCACCTTTGGGATCCTATGATGTTTTCATCGAGTTAATTGGTTAGCTGAGCATAAAGCAAAAGTGGACTACTTTGAAAAACATATAAGATGTTTAGATGATTTGCAGAAAATAGCAAATATTCAAGGTGTAAAACGAGAAATTTTAGTTAGGAAATTGTCAGCTATGCAACTTAAAAAGGCCAAAAATAAAGGTTGTACCTTATATGTGGTAAAAATATTTGAATCAACAAAAGAAGATAGAAATTTCATGAAATGATACCCATTCTGAGAATTTCCAAGACGTATTTCCGAAGGAATTACCAGTTTACCATCCAAAAGGGAATTTGACTTCACCATTGAAATCAAACCAGGATGGAGCCTATTTCTAAAGCACCTTATCAGATGACTACTATAGAGTTAGTTGAGCATAAGACTCGATTGCAAGAACTTTTGTGTAAAGGTTTGATTAGACCAAGTGTTTCACCTTGGGGAGCACCAGTGATATTTGTGAAAAATAAAGACGGGACACTTAGATTGTGTATTGATTATCGGATGTTAAACAAAGAAACAATCAAGAATAGATACCCACTTCCTAGAATTGATGATTTATTTGATCAAATGCATGGAGCATTGGTTTATTCCAAGATAGATCTTCGATCTGGGTATCATCAATTAAGAATTAAAGAAGAATATATTCATAAAACAGCTTTCGGACAAGGTATGGACATTATGAATTCACGGTTTTACCCTTTGGATTAACTAATGCACCTACAACTTTTATGAACTTAATGAATAATATATTTCAAGAATATTTGGACAAGTTTTTGCTTGTATTCTTAGATGATATTCTCATATATTCTAAAAGTGTCGAGGAGCATAATGAGCATTTGAAAGTAGTCTTGGAAATTTTGAGAAAAAGAAGGTTATACGGTAAGTTATCCAAATGTTCTTTCTTTGATACCAAAGTTCATTATTTGGGTCATGTTATAAGTAAAGAAGGAATTTATGTAGATCCTTCTAAAATAGTGGTAATAACCGAGTGGCCTGCACCAAAGAATGTACATGAAGTAAGAAGCTTCATGGGCCTTGCTAGTTATTATAGAAAATTTGTTAAAGATTTTTCTAAAGTGGCTGCACTGATAACTTCATTACAGAAAAAGGATAAGAAATTTGCTTGGGATGATAAGTGTGAATCTACTTTTAAAAGTTTAAAAAGTTAGTTGACTTCAGCACCTATTTTAGCTATACCTGATCCTAATGGAGGCTTTACTGTTGTAACGGATGCTTCCGGGGAAGGCCTTGGAGGTGTTTTGTTACAAAATGATCATGTCATAGCATATGAAAGTAGAAAACTTAAGTTACATGAGTTGAATTATGCTCCACATGATTTAGAGCTTGCTGCCATAGTACATGCACTTCAAGTTTGGAGGCATTATTTACTTGGTAAACCTTTTGAGTTGAAAACTGATCATCTAGGGCTGAAATATATTTTCACTCAGCCTAATCTAAATGCAAGACAGCGAAGGTGGTTAGAGTTTTTGTCACAATGTGATTTTGATATTAGTTACATCAAAGGAAAAGAGAATAGAGTAGCAGATGCTCTAAGTCGTAGGAAGCACATTTCTGCTCTTATAACATTAAGAACTCAATTTAAAGATGAAGTGAAAAGTGCATTGGAATCTGATTTATACTTACACAACAATTAAAAACAGTGGGCTAACTATCATGCAGATCCAATAGATGAAAGGTATCAAGGTTTTCATTTTGATAATGAAGGGATCTTATGTTATGAAAATAGAGTATACATACCTTTGCTTAATGATTTAAGAAAGAAATTGTTAGCTAAATTTCATAATTCACCCTTTTCTGGACACCCGAGTATTACTAAAATGCTTGCCGATCTAAAACAACAATATTTCTGGAAAGGAATGAAAAAGGATGTTGTTAATTTTGTGACTCATTATCTTGAATGTCAGTGGGTGAAGGCAGAACACATGCACCCAGCTGGTTTATTATACCCCCATAGTGTACCGTACAGTACAAATGGAAAGTAATAAGTATGGATTTTGTACAAGGGCTGCCTATGTCAAGAAATAAACATGATGTTATTTTGGTAGTTGTTGATAAACTAACGAAAGTAGCTCATTTTATCACTGGAAATCTAAAGGATGATTCTCCTGTGTTAGCTAAAAGATTTGTACATGAAATTTTCAGATTACATGGAGTACCTGAATTGATAATATCAGATAGGGATCCTAGAATGACATCAAGATTTTGGCAAACGCTTAATGCAGCTCTTGGAACTAAACTGAACTTCAGTTCTGCATATCATCTAGAAATGGATGGATAGACTGAGAGAGTAAATCAAGTGTTAGAAGATATGTTACGAATGTATTGCATGGATCAATAGTATAAATGGGAAGAGTATCTCCCATTAGTTGAATTTGCATACAACAATACATATCACTCTTCTCTTAAGATGGCACCTTTCGAGGCACTTTATGGAAGAAAATGCAGAACCCCTGTTAGTTGGGATAGCATTGAGGATAGAGAGGTAATTGGGCCTGAAATCCTTACTGAAATGGAACAGCAAGTTAAAATGATTCGTGAACGATTGAAGGAAGCAACAGATAGGCAGAAGAGTTATGTTGATTTAAAGTGGGTTGACCAGAAATTTGAACTTGGTGAAAAGGTTTTTCTTTGTGTTAAACCAAGAAAGAGTTCTATAACTTTTGTGCAAGGCTGCCAAGTTATCACCTCGTTTTTGTGATCTTTTGAAATTCTTGAAGTAATCAATCCCGTAGCTTCTTGATTAGCATTACCACCGCTTTGTCAAAAATGCATGATGTTTTCCATATTTCTTTGCTTAAGAAATAGGTTTCGATTTGTCACGTGTGTTGAATTGGAATTCCTTACGTGTCCTAGACCTAGGAATACTCACGGTTAAACCCACTCGAGTGTTGGAAACTCATCGATTGCATTTGAGGAATCATGAAATACAACAATGTAAGGTCCAGTGGGACCAATTTAACGAAGAAAGTGCAACTTGGAAAAATATGGAAGAGATGAAAACTACATTTCCCTTTCTTTTTAAGTAATCAATCTGTTGATGGTGATAAAAAAATCAAATTTATCTTTTACATGACATTAAGTAAGCCAATTTTGGGGCAAACATTTACTCAGATTGAATAAATGGTAAACAATACTGATTTTGGAACTATTTAAGTTTGAAATAGTTGATTTGATAAGTAAGTAAAAGGATTAACTGACCAGAAGATAAATAAAAGGTTGTAATCATTAGGACGATGAATCTTTTAGGAGGGAAGCATGTAACACCCTGAACTGTTGTTACTTTCTCCTTTGCATTCAAGTGTTGATATGTGATTTTCCCATATGAGGATATGTTCTTTTGGTTTCGGGAAGTCATGCTTGATTTGGTTATGTCTTTTCTGCTCTTAAGATCCTTGTTTGAACCAGAATATGCTTGGATTCTTTTTCTTTCATCCCTCACATATGAGTATGATCTGATTTCTGGAAGATTGTGGATTTATCCACCTTTATGACTCAACCTTGGATCAGTTGCATTGATCCAAGGAATGTTTTAATTATATTCAGGATGAACAAACTTGTATTAACATTTCGTGAATTACTAAGTCTGACTGAACTTTGAATGTTTAAGTTCTTTTAAAACCTCCTTCATATAAAATATGTCCGTAGAGGAAAGTTTTGTTGGATTCGGAGGTTAATCCTGGCAGATCATTGCAATCAGAATCTAGTTTCAGTCATCATAGCATCAGAAAGGACCTAGACCTTAAGCCAGGTAAGATGTGTAAGTTTTCCATCTAAAGCTAATTCACTTGATGCGAAATCTGAATCTAATCCGGGAATGTTTTATTCTGTTTGAATTCTGTATACTGATTAATCCTAACTAGTGGACCTAAACTAGAATCAGTAAGGTTATTAGTTTTTAACCTAAGCTATAACCTATTGTTGCAAGGTTAGTTAATCTAACCTAGTCCTAAATTATGTGCTTGATATTCCTAAGGGTTATCTAAACCTAATACTAAGGTGGGTGACTAATGTTATATCCTATGACATTAAGACTAAGTCTTCATATGATCTAACCTAAGTCACCAACCTATCCTAAACTAATGCTATGAAAAGGGACCTAAGGAGGGTCGCAAGTTTTGGGTGGTGGTTTCCATGGCATTTAAGGAAAGGATAAGGATGAAGGATAGGGAGTGCTGCCAAGGTTAGCGAGAGGTTAATTTGTTAAGAGGGGTCTTACGTGGCAGCATCTCTAAGAATGGAAACTTTTGTTTATTTTGATTTAGAGTTCACCAACTTTGGCGGTCGGTGGTAATGGAAAACAAAGTGGGAGAAGGAAATTTAATGCAATTAAATTACATAGGGTCTCGAGCTCGGATTGCTTGGGAAGGCATGCAAGTGGAATTTTTCTTGGTTGTTTTTTTTTCATGCATTCTCGTTTTTTTTCTCTGCATGAGCACTTGGTTTTTCGAACCAGCGAGCTTTACTCTTCGTTGTATGGCAATTTTGAAAGTTTCAAATTTACCTTTGTGTCCTAGGGAATATATAAGGCATGGAGGTGATAATATTTTGTTGTTTAATCTTTCGTGGAAGAATAAGAGAAGGGGCGAGCACATCCAGAGGTCTTCTTCAACTTTTTAGCGACACTATCAGGCATGATAGGCCCTAACTATTAAAATCTTGCTTTCCTTTAAATGTTTTCATTAGAACAACTCTATTCTGATGATATATGCACATTTTGGCTTGGATGGTAACAATGATTTGGGTTTAATGTTAATTTGGGGTTTTGGGTTGAACATGAAATTTTGGGTCCTGGATGAAACCTGCTTCATTATTCTTGTTCCCTTGTGAATCAAACTTGGAGTTTTGCTATCTGTTTGGAAGTGCTGTAAGTTCTTATCTGACTGATGTATTAGATTAGAAATTGGCTCCATGGAAAGAAACATATTAAATGTTTACGTGTTTGAAAACACCATGGTAATTCTCTACTATTTCGTTTATGATTGGAACAACTGATTGTTTGCTTCTCCGTAAGAACTCTGACTGTTACTGGTCCATGTTCAAGGAAATAGGTAATTGATTTTTGGTTGGAATGTTAGTATATTCTGTGAAACTTGATTGTTTTAGTTGCGTGAGTTGGAAACATTGTATGAGGTTTAAGCCTGTACCTCTTATTTCGAAAGGGTTTGAATGTTCTTATGATTGCAGGTACTGTGAGTAAGAAGTATATGGTTTAACTGTTGTTTTTACAATTAAACATGGGTATTAGGAACATGGTTATGCTCAGGAGGAAATGTACTTGGATGAGCTCTATTTCCCTAACAATTCATGGTTAATCTTGGATCTGCATTAATGGAAATTATGTTTAATGTTTGGTTAAGATAAGACTGTGTTTAATGTTACCTAGAGGTGATTTTGAAATCTGTTTCTTTTGGCCGTGTTACACGATGTTGGAAATTCTTTTTAAAAACAACTTCAATGTCGACAAGTTTTATCAACATTCAGCTATTGCATGCCCTTTGAAGTTGAAATTAGGGTTGAAATGCTTTAAATGCAACTGAATGATCTATTTATTTTTGACAGATAGAGCATTATTCACTACTATGGTATGAATAGGGTGACTTTTGGGTATTGTTGAATCTGTATTTAGAATTCGATTATTAATTTTGTACATGCATTTTGGTTTGGTGTCTTGAATTGATATAGCAACCTAATGATTGCAACGGTTGGAATGATTCAATTTTGATCCATTGGTAAATAATGGTAATAGGAAGCTACCCTAACTTGTCCTTAAACTCAAATGGTTTGAGTAGTGGATGAAATGTAGACTGTTTATTTTAGATCAGGATTGTGGTCTGAGTTTTGATCGTTTATAACGTTTTATGTTAAAAAAAAGTGGTTATTGGCTTTTTTGAATGTAAAGTTGTAGAACCCGTAGGGATCTAATGGCAAACTCTTAAGGTGGCTCTATCTGACCCGAGCTATTGGTTAAACTTAAGTGTTTGAATTACTCATCTTCTCCTTCCCTGATTGGACTAGTGAATGTATATTACTTCTTGGAAGTTAATATAGTTCGAACTTGATTACAATAGAGTTTTGATTTTCTCTATTTTCTTCCTCTAAGTTAAGAAGGAAAATTGTTAAAGGGTTTCAAAATATGAAAGTGTTTATACTCTCTTTTGGAATAATAATGTGCTCTTCTTTATAATTCTATAAGGAACTCTACAAGTATGGTTATGGGATGACAAGACTGTTAAATTAAGTGGAAAGAAATAGTAAGAGGTGAGATCTTAACTTGGAAGACTCCTTTTGTTTATTAGCAGTGTTATGATCTTGATTTAGAACTCAGTTTGTTATCTTCTTGTAAAAAGGTAGCCCTGTAGCTAATGTTTTGCATACTTATCATTGATTGAAAATTTAGTATAATAGGGTTAAAGGCAGTTTGCTAGATGAACTTGCACGAGGCAAGTAATCTATTCTTTGCTCAAATTACTTTTATACGAACCTGATTGGATGTATACCTTAAAATGGTTTCATTCTTTTTAATAAGAGTGATTAAAACATGATTTACACTGTTCTCGGTTTTGTGGATGGTTAGGTACTTAAGATACAGATTGTCCCTTCTTATTTTCTTGTATAAGATGAATCATCTGAAATAGACTAAGTTGAAATTATGCCTATAATTTGAGTTATGATATAAAGTCATGTTGTAATTGGTAGAAGGAAAACCTAGAGTGTATCATGATTTGGGATTTGAAGAAATTGATGTCATTAAAATAGGATTGTTTAATGAAAACAATTAGTGGAATGCAATTGTTTTAAGGATTAGTGCTTATCATGCTCAGTTCACTGAACTGACCCGTGCTAGCAATTTTTGCAGATGGTCATCATAAGTGGTAAAGGAAAGCAAAATCTGATATGATGCAATGACTATTTTAATCGGGTTCTTATGGAGAATTCGACTTGTTTTTCCAAATTGTATTATGGAAGAAAGTTACATTTTTTTGTTGAAGGATGTTGTCTTAAAGTATTCAAGTGCATAAGTTATAATTGTATAGGTTTGGAAATGAATGAAATGGAGATATATTACTTATGTGGTTTGTTTTACTTATTTGTTGGGTTGAGCTTCTTATTATCTATATGAATGATTTGTGCATTCTTATTGTTCTATACAATGGAGTCTCGATGGATTTCCTAAGTAAGCCTTAGCTAATTATATGGCTAAATACTACATTTTTCTGATTAGTGATTCCTTATATCTTATGATTGTGATTAAAATTGTAAATAAGATCACTGCATTTTTAGGGAACGTTGAGAGTGAGCTATGCCCTAAAATGTAACTATAATTCAAAGAGAATTTTAACCTCTCATAATGCACTAATTATAAAAGTAATATATATGGTTCTAAATCGCTATGACTTAATGGTATTAAGTCTGATATGTTTCAGTCTATAAGGTTGTTACATATCCTTGCTGGTTTAGTTATTTTCCTAATGGAGAAACTTAAATGGTTGTTGTCCTATTTTGTGGATACCAAGTTGTTAGGTACCAACTGACAACCTAGAAACAATCTTAAATCTAATTAAAACCCTTTTGTGAAACTGAACCTAATTACAAAAAGGTAACTCAAAGAGTGTGTTGAACTCGGGGTTAGGGAAGGCTACCTAATTAGGTGGACCTGTAACCCAAATATAACTTAACGAAAGTAAATTCTTGGAGGTATGTACATCTTTCCAAGGTTGTTCCATAGGATGTTGACACACGTCAACTGCAAGGTTGTACCTTTGAGAAGATTAGGATCTTCTCGAGGATACAACAATGCAGATGACATGTGGCAATACCCTTCTGCATTGATCGTTAAGATTTACACACCTGAGACTTGATCAATATTTCCCTCTAGGACTGGTTAGGACCATAGACAGGTTATGAGGCAGCCCTTTGAGACTCAGGGTACCTTGACACACGGGGTTAACTTCGGTTGACCCAGTATGTCAATTTACCCCTAGTCTTCAAGAGCATCTCTATAACGTGAACCATGATATTAATCTGATCCAGAGAAAAAGCTTGGGACAAGGGGACTGACAAAGGTCAATATAAGACGTTCTATATAACAATAAAGTGGGGTGAAGGACGTATTCCAGATTGACGAGTATGTCGTCAAGGAATAAGTAATATGAACAATATGTTATAAATCTTTGGCCAAAGTATCACAAGCTGCTAATTACGTTGTCCTATGTCACCTAGTCTAAGGATCGTGATGTCAATGAATAGTGGTAACAATTATTTAGATAGGTTCCTTGGGTAGAACACTCAGAACCTGGAATAGGGTAAGAGAACCACGAACATGAAGTGTTCAATAGAAAACTTCAAGCTCAAAGTTACACATGAATAGATCGGTAGTTCACCGAGTCATGGAATGAATAGATCGGTGGTACACCGAGTCATTACAGCTACATATGGTTATCTATTATATGAATGATTGTTATGATATGTGTGTTCTAAATTATGTATTTAGAATAGAACGAGAATCGTGTAAAAAAATCCTTGTTCTAAAGTATTAAAATGGGAATGTAACATCCTATCATGCCTGATAGTGTCACTAAAAATATGAAGAAGACCTCTGGATGCGCTCACCCCTTCTCTTCTTCTTCCACGAAAGATTAAACAACAAAATATTGTTACCTCCATGCCTTATATATTCCCCATGACACAGAAGTAAATTTGAAACTTTCAAAATTGCCATGCAATGAAGAGTAGATTGCTGGTTTGAAAAACTAGTGCTCATGCAGAGTGAAAAATAAAACAACCAAGAAAAATTCCACTTACATGCCTTACCAAGCAATCCAAGCTTGAGACCTTATGTAATTTAATTGCATTAAATTTCTTTCTCCCACTCATTTTCCATTGCCACCGACCGCCAAAGTTGGCGAACTCTAAATCAAAATAAACAAAAGTTTCCATTCTTAGAGATGTTGTCACGTAAGACCCTTCTTAACAAATTAACCTCCGCTAACCTTGGCAAAGCACTCCCTATCCTTCATTTTTATCCTTTCCTTAAATTCCATGGAAACCACCGCCCAAAACTTGCAACCCTCCTTAGGTCCCTTTTCATAGCATTAGTTTAGGATAGGTTAGTGACTTAGGTTAGATCATAGGTAGACTTAGTCTTAATGTCATAGGATATAACATTAGTCACCCACCTTAGTATTAGGTTTAGATAACCCTTAGGAATATCAAGCACATAATTTAGGACTAGGTTAGATTAACTAACCTTGCAACAATAGGTTATAGCTTAGGTTAAAAACTAATAACCTTACTGATTCTAGTTTAGGTCCACTAGATAGGATTAATCAAGTATACATAATTCAAACAGAATAAAACATTTCGGATCAGATTCAGATTTCTCATCAAGTGAATTAGCTTTAGATGGAAAACTTACACATCTTACCTGGCTTAAGGTCCGGGTCCTTTCTGATGCTATGATGACTGAAACCATATTCGATTGCATGATCTACCGTGATTAACCTCCGTAATCCAACAAAACTTTCCTCTACTGAGACATATTTTATATGAAGGAGGTTTCAAAAGAACTTAAACATTCAAAGTTGGTCGTAATTAGTAATTCATGAAATGTTAATACAAGTTTGTTCATCCGAATATAATTAAAACATTCCTTGG
Source organism: Taxus wallichiana var. yunnanensis (assembly GCA_018340775.1). Lineage (NCBI taxonomy): Eukaryota > Viridiplantae > Streptophyta > Pinopsida > Cupressales > Taxaceae > Taxus > Taxus wallichiana. The sequence goes on from CM031234.1 coordinate 193,333,578, forward strand.
ATCAATGCAACTAATCCAAGGTTAAGTCATAAAGGTGGATAAATCCACAATCTTCTAGAAATCAGATCATACTCATATGCGAGGATGAAAGAAAAAGAACCCAAGCATTTTCTCGGTTCAAACAAGGATCTTAAGAGTAGAAAAGACAACCAAATCAAGCATGACTTCTCGAAACCAAAAGAACATATCCTCATATGGGAAAATCACATATCAACACTTGAATGCAAAGGAGAAAGTAACAACATTTCAGGGTGTTACGGTTGTTATTGTAGGAAGTTAGCATGATGAAGACTTATGCATTAAGATCCATACTTACTAGATCATTCTACAGTACATGTTTAGATCTATATCTAAAGAATAACAAATTTAAATGAAAACCAAGATGAGATCAAGCATGAAAGATCCAATTATACTCATAATTAACACTTTGTTTCAGCCAATACACCCTACTATTTTAAACATAATAAATACACAGAAGCTCGTTACATTAGATAATACCATATTTTATTCGCACATCAGATTTGGCAGCATAACCTCACAATGACTCAGTTCTTACATACTATCTCTATGCTACGTATTTCACTACATATTTATAAGGGTGGGGACTTTCCCTTCACCACTTATCTACTCCCAAAAATAGGTCACATGCTAAAAATAGCCATGTGCCTTTACAATTACAGCAATATGCAAGTGCACTAACAATAGATTTCTCCTAGTTAACTATCAAATGTAATTCTATCTTTAGCCTATATCCATGTAAAGCACTCTATATTCATTCTTCCAAAAAAATAGCATGTGCGTATCATGCAATTCTTCATCTTGTTTTTTTCTCTGCACACCATCTTCCAAAAATAGACCATAATCATGAAAATGACTAAGTATCGAATCTGTCTCTATCCTCCTCATGTGATTCCCTTTTGATCCTCCCACACCTTTGAATGCGCTCTGCTCTTCCATGCGAATCTTTTGTATGCCTTATGCTAAGTTTTATACATTTTCTGCTCAACATTACCCCACACTAACTGCATTTCGCCCGTGAATGGTTACCTCTTGAATGCTCAAAGAATGAGAAAGAATATAAATGGAAGATAGTAAAGAATTTTCTATACAAAAGAATGATTTACTCAATAGTATCCTCTACTTCAACTAGAAGAATGAGTTTGGGATATTCTTCCTTTATTTCGGCCTCTAATGTCTACCATTCACTCAATGCGGCCTCTTCTTTTTCGGAATATCTACCACAATAGACTCCAGCTCATCTTGGGCAATGTCCCCCTTTTCATTCTACAAAACTAGAACAATGTTGGACATTAGACATTCTTCCCTCTAGCAGATCCATCTTCTACGCTATAACCTTCCCCAGCTCATCTAACCTTTCCTTATGAGGTTCTTGTGTTGTTGTAAGGGCCTCGCACTTTTGTTTTACCAATGCCAACCTCTCTGTGCGACCTAGTGTGTCATCCTTCATCACTTTTAGGACTTCATTGTCCTCTACCATGGTCCTTATCCTGATGACCACCTCTAAAGCTATGTAAATGTTCAATGTCTGGTCTGATTTTCTCAGCTCCTCCTGTAAGCTTTGGAGCAATGCCTCATAAGATGTAATCTTCCTCATCACCGAAGCCTTTTCTCACTCTGCTTCCTACTCAGGATTCTTTGGTGCTGGCATGTGCATAGGTCCATCCTCAAGCACCAAATCCACCAAGGTTTGTACATAATGCATTGCAAGGGAATTTTTTTGGTACCTTGGACTCCAAATGTGGTCTTTCTTTTAGGACATTATCTCCAATCTCCTCTGTCATGCTGATAAAAATAGTGTTCTTCTTCTGTGCCAATTCCTTCTCTTGTTGTAGGTGCACTATCTCTGCATATTTGGCCTTAATCTCCTCTTTCAGTACCCTAATAGTTGCATCCTTATCTACATTCCTCCTTTCCACCTCTATTGATACCTTCACCAAGGCATTACTTACTTGTTCATCTGACATAGCAAGAAGGATTTACTATTATGTGTCTGGCCCGAGGTGCCTTCTTCAATCTCCTCGATACACAGGACTCTTCACATACGTCGAATTTTGGTTTGTCCATATGTGTCTACATTGACCAAGACAATTGCTTCCTTGTGCACATGATGGCCATATCCTCATCCATCATCTCCCATCCATACAATTATTTAAGGCCCACCATGCTTTGGAAATAGGTGTAGAAAATTTTACTTGTGTCCTCGAGTAGCCCATGACCGGTGTAGTATACTCCCCACTTGTCCTCTTTGATCTTGGCCCCTTAGGAACTTGAGCGTCAAGATTTGGAGCTTGTTCTACTATGCCCTGAGTAGTCTCTCACATTGTCTCATATGCCTCCTTTTCTCCATCCTTCATTTCTTCATCCTTTAGCTCTTCCACATCCTCTAGAGGTGTAGGAGATTCATGTGCACTCTCCTCAGACTCTTCCACCTCATTGTTCAACTTTAACTTTCTTCTTCTCTTCTTAGTTGGATCCTTCTATGGAGAGATTCGTGGTGATCTACGCACTGATTATGGAGTAGCACCTTGGGTTCTTATTCTCCTGAATACCCTTTTGAAGTGGTGCTCTCCTTGATACTGCATCTAGGTCCTCATCATCTCCTTCTTTCCCTTGAGGTGGTGTAGTCATGCGCTCAATTCCTACCTTTTCTGTAGGTTGTCTTCTTCCTCTATGCTCTAGGCCACCACTATCTTCTCATTCCTCTTCCTCTTCATCTACTACTATGGTCTCTGTAGGTTGTGGGGTTGGCACATTTTCTATTGTATGCTTGCCCTTAGGTGGCCCTAGAAGCGTGAATTCATTTTCCATATATTTTTGTTCTCTAGCTTGGGCTTAAGTTGAATATACACAAGTGTTTCTCCAATGTCTCCAACGGACAAAGCTTACCGGCTTCATGCTTATTATATCTGAGATAAGCCTCTCAATGTAGGTAGTATGTCCTAGATATACATATGATTTTCTTAGAGTGTGATAATCACAATCTACCTTGTCTGTGATGAAGCTTAGGCGTGTGCATCTGTGAACCGAGTGAATTGATGCCTGGAAGTAGTGTGCTATGAAGGCATATGGTAGTTTGCACCAAGGGATCCAAGCTTCATCCTTCATCACAAATTTCACGATGCAAAAATGTTGGTAGACTACAAATTGTACTACCTTACCCACCACTAAAGGTAACTCCTTGGGTATGTGCCACTCCTCTTCAAATGCCATGTGGAGCCTGTCATACCACATCTCCGCCTCTACTTAAATGGCCCACTCATGGTCCCTTCACATAAATATTTATTAAATATTTCTTCCAAAGATTTATTTTCCGTGGGGTACTCCCAAATATTCTCCTTTGGCCCATTGGGCACTCTAATCTCCATAAACACCAAAGATAATAAAATAGCACCAAAACTAATTTTGTCACTTATACACGCTTCTTCAATGATTTTCTTTGTTATGTGATCCACGAGATTGTAGATCACTCCTTGAGACATCTTCCTTACAATGTGCAGCCACATTGTATTCACATGTGACCACCTTTCTTGGTCATTCAACTTTATTACAAGATGGGCAGTTGCCTATACTACTAGGTACTTCTTTAATTTGTTGATGTCCATTCCACGTGGACCCTTGGTATATCCTAGCTCCTTCCTTGTCTCTAGGATTGTTTCCTTATCTATTAAGTTGCTCTCTAGATCTACTCCTGAGGCCCTTAGTCCCGTCACCATTAAAATCAAGGCGTATGTGATTCCAACCTCAATCCAGAGAAGTAGAAGAAGTCCTCATTCACTCTTCTCATCAACCATCAATACAATGGTTCATAATTTTCAAATTATGGCAGATCGTACAACCGATAGACTCTAATCTTAATTAGTAACTTCTCACTAGCGTCATCATACATTGGCATGTCTTTTGTTGTGCATTTGTTCATTTTTGTGCTCAACAACGCATCTAGCTCCTTCTTATTATCCGATGTACGATGGTTGTAATTGTTGATTTTACATTTACAGATGTGGGAATCCCATTCTTGTCCCACAATCATGCCCTCTCGGATACTACATTTATGAGAAATTACTCTCGGGAGCAATTTCTTCTTCCACTTCAACCTTCTTCTTCCCTTTTACTCTTGTTATAGGTGCTTTCTTCAAGTGCCATTTGAAAATTTCTCCTTTCTACCCTCTGTAACAAGCAAGTTAAAACCCTAGTTCAAATCTTCATTCCCTAGTGGAAATCGCATGCCCTAGCTCCTTTGTAACATGTCTTCTTTGCTCAAACCCTTCACCTATGGGAATACAAGCTTCTCCTGCACACAAATATTCTCTCCATGTCTGGTTTCACACTTTTCACACCTCAACATGATTGCTTGGCTCATTTACACTTAGCCCTTTTCAAATTCTCTTAATTGAAATAGTAAAAATAAACTCACATCCCGTCCTTATATATATTTTCAAAAATTTAGTGCATTTATTGCTCCTCCACCTACCAATAATCCTCTCATTAATGAACCATTTTTGTTATTTATGTGTGGTACATATTCGCACCCAAGCTATAACCTTCTAGCGTGCCTTCCTACCTTCTAGCTAGTGGACTTCTCTTGGTGTGCCTTCATGCACCCGAGTACCTCACCATTGTACCTTACCTTGGTAGTTCCCATGGCCTCTTCTTACCTTGCATTATACTTGTTTCTTCGTTCATCTCCACCTATATTCCTGTTCCTGAAGCAATCTCTCTTTTTTTCTCAATCCTCCAACTTTGAATAGCACCCGTAGTAGTTTGTTCTTTTCATGTGTACTTAGTTTCAACAGTTATGTACTAAGATATCAATAACCACCCCACATTAATGGCATGTGCAGTCCTCTATACATATAAATTCTTCAAATAGTAATTACCTTTTGGAACACAAACATGCTTATTACACAAAAACACCAACTAAATTGACAAAGCATAGCGAAAAATAAGGAAATACATTAAGGAAAAAATAGAATTGAAAACCTAATCTAAATGGAAACATTTCCTTATTACAAACACCAAGAAGACTTATTTATAGTAGGGATTCATCCTATTCCCATTAAAGTACCATAATGAGTGTTTCATCAAGTACCTCTAATTGGAAAGCACTTGTTTCAAGTATGTGAGTGACAACATACAGCCCCAACCAATGTACTTTGATTTTTCTTGGATGGCCCAAAAACTTAGAATCATAGAGAAGCACCATCAATCCTATCTCAATCTGTTTATCCTGATGTGTCCTGCTGTCATGCCATGCTTTCTACTTTTCCTTTTCTTTTTTTTGAATCCAACGTGTTATTGCTCGTCACTCATCCAACTTGATTAAATTTTCAATCCGTTCTTCTAATACTTGCTCATGAACTAAATCTCTAGCGCATGAAATACACAAAGAAGGTATCATGAATTCTATAGGAAGAACTACTTCCATGCCAAACACTAACTAAAATGGTGTGGCTTTGTTCATCCTTTTATATGTTGTGTGATATTCTTAAAACATGGTAGATACTTTATTATCCCAATCCTTTCTCCCAACATCACAATTTTTTTCCAATGTCTGGCTCAAAATAATGTTTAAATCCTCAACAATTCCATTTTCCTAAGGATGATATGGTGTAGTCTTATGGTGTGCAATCATGAATTCATCCAATAAAATTTTGATTGTCTCATTCAAAAAATGTGTGCCCCTATCACTGGTCAAACTCAAAGGACATCCATACCTTGTAATAATATTTTCCCATAGAAACCTGACTATTGTAGCCATTGTACAATCCTTTGTAGGTGCTGCTTCTACCCACCTTGTCAGATAGTCTGTGCAAGTAATGATATAGCACGATCCATTCCTACGCGTGGCTGGTGAAATAGGACCCACAAAATCAATAGCCCATTTCTCAAATGGTTTTGCACTAGTAATAGGTCTTAGAGGCATTTCATCTCATTGACCTAGTTTCCCAAGGTGCTGATAGTGATCACAAGCCTTACAATATGCTTTACAATCTTTATACAGGGTCTCCCACCATAATCCAATGAGTAGAATCTTACACGCAGTGGTGTCACCTGCATAGTGGCCACCTATAATACCACCATGAGCTTCCTCCATGATGTCTTTGCATTCATGTTCTAGTACACAAGAAGCACAATACTTCATCCTGACCTAACTTGTACAGGTCACTGCTAATCAACATATAGGGTGTCACACGTATAGCAAGTTGTTTCTTTTCTAAGGATTTCATTCCATCTGGTGTCATACCTATACATAGAAATATAGAAATGTCCTCTAATTTGATGGTGCGCATTGTAACTTCTTGTATAAATGTGCATCGGCATGGTGTCTTTAATGGCTTATACCTCTTCTCCCGATCGTATTCGGATAAATGGTATGGTCGAGAGTTACTTTTCCTAGTTTTACCATAACTATGAAATCAAACTCTTGAAATAAGAGTACCCATCTCCATAAGTTCCCCCGTAAAATGGGCTTGTTTACCAAAAACTTCAATGCCATGTGATCGTATAAAAGACAAATGGTGTAGCTAGGAGGTATTGTATCGAATTTATGTAGTGTATAGATCAATGAAAAAAGCTTCGCACTCTATAGTTGTGTAATTATGTTCTACAGAGTCATCTTTCTAGTAGCAAAAAGATAGGATGATCTATAATACCTTCTCTGGTTGAGCCAACACCACACCAAAAAGGTATAATCTTGCATGCGGTGGAGTCACCGCATAGTGGCCACCTACAATAGCACCATGAGCTTCCTTCATGATTTCCTTGTGTTCATGTTCTATTACACAACGTAGCACAATACTTCATCCTAGCCTAACTTGTACAGGTCACCGCTAATCAACATATAGGGTGTCGCGTGTATAGCAATTTGTTTCTTTTCTAAGGATTTCATTCCTTCTGGTGCCATACCTGTCTGTAGAAATATAGCAATGTCCTCTAATTCTGATGGTGTGTAGTGTAACCTGTATAATTGTGCATCGGGCATGGTGTCTTTAATGGCTTATGCCTCTTCTCTGATCATTTCGTATTATGGATAAATGGTCTGGTCCAAAGTTAGTTTTCCTAGTTTTACCACAACTATGAAATCAAACTCTTGAAATAAGAGTACCCATCTCCATATGCGCCCATGTAAAATGGTCTTGTTTACCAAAAACTTCAATGCCATGTGATCTGTATAAAATACAAATGGTGTAGCTAGGAGGTATTGTCTGAATTTATGTAGTGTATAGATCATTGACAAAGCTTCACACTCTATAGTTGTGTAATTATGTTCTACAGGAGTCAGCTTTCTAGTAGCAAAAAGATAGGATGATCTATAATACCTTCTCTCGGTTGAGAAAACACCGCACCAAAAAGGTAGAATCTTACACGCATGGTGGGGTCCCACCTGCATAGTGGCCACCTACAATAGCACCATGAGATTCATCCATGATTTCCTTGTGTTCATGTTCTAGTACACGATGCACAATACTTCATCTTGACCTAACTTGTACACGTCACCGCTAATCAACATATAGGGTGTCGCACGTATAGCAAGTTATTTCTTTTCTAAGTATTTCATTCCTAAGAATGGTGTCATACCTATCTCGTAGAAATATAGTAATGTCCTCTAATTCTGATGGTGTGCATTGTAACCTATATAACTGTGCATCAGGCATGGTGTCTTCAATGGCTTATGCCTCTTCTCCTGACTGTATTCTAGATAAATGGTCTAGTCCAGAGTTACTTTTCCCTAGTTTTACCACAACTGTGAAATCAAACTCTTGAAATAAGAGTACCCATCTGCATATGCGCCCCTATAAAATGGGATTGTTTACCAAATACTTCAATGCCATGTGATCTATATAAAAGACAAATGGTGTAGCTAGCAGGTATTGTCTAAATTTATGTAGCGCATAGATCATTGACAAAGCTTCGTGCTCTATAGTTGTGTAATTATGTTCGCAGAGTCACTTTCTAGTAGCAAAAAGATAGGATGATCTATAATACCTTCTCCTGGTTGAGCCAACACCGCACCAATGGTCATGCCAAAGGTGTCCACATGTACATGAAATGGTTGGTCCCATGAAGGAAAATGTAGAATAGGCGTGGTAGTAAGTTTCTCCTTTAATGTCTCAAATGTGTGTTGTTGTGGTTCTCCCATAGTAGAATGTACCTTTCCCTTTAAGAACTCCTTCAAAGGTGCATGAACCTTGGCATATCCCTTTATGAATTTTCTATAATACCCCATGTGATCCAAGAATCTTTGCACCTCACTGACCAATGGGTTGGCTCTTTTAGGCTAATAATGAGTGCAACCTTAGTTGGATCAACCAACAAACCTTCCTTAGCAGATTATGTGTCTTAACAAAGATTCCAAATGGTGTAGCAAATATACATTTCTTGATGTTCAAAGAGATACTCAACTATTTACATATTTCAAACATTAAGTGTAGATTTTCACAATGGTCTTTGACCATTCCATACACCATCCAATCATCTAAATAAACATGTAAGTTCTGAATTAACTCTTTAAACGCACGAACAACTATGCACAAAAATACAATAGGCACATTTTTCGGACTAAAAGGCATCACATAGACAAGAAAAGCTATCCCATTCTCGTAGTAAAATTATTTTTTCCCGATCCTCTTGGGTAATCCTAACTTGATGATACCCATAGAACCCATTTGTAAATGAATAGATTTCACGCCCTACAATGCCTTCTTGTATTTTCTTAGTGTTTGGTGTAGGAAAGGGATTAGTCACACATGCATAAGCATTCAGCTCCTTGTAGTCCACACAAATCCTAATCAAGACCATCCTTCTTGATATTTATCACCATTGCACTAGCCCATTACCGACTCATCCAGTGCTTGATGATTCCAGACTCCAACATTTTTTCAATCTCTTCTTTGACATTTTCACGCAAGTTAAGGTTCATCTGTAGGGTCTCTTTCTAACTAGGCGTGCACCCTCTTTAAGATTTATCTTTATCTCCACTAATGATTCATGAACGTATTTAAGCTTATGGTACTCCAAGGAATAAATCCCGATAATCCCATAAGAACTCTATAATTTTTTCCACTTCAAGTCTACTCAATAGTCCCCAATTATTGCCTCCTTAGGCTCAACATCTGATCCAATATTCACTTTCTTTATCTTCATAGGTTCATGATAGGCATGTGTGGTCTTGTCTGCACTATCCAACACCTCACACCTACTTGATGAATGGTTTACATCTAGATTTTCTACTTCTTCATCATCCACTAAGTAGACCATTTTTCATTTTTCTTTCTCAAGGAAAGTGCATTGAAGTAATGTGGCATCGGCCTCTGTTTTTTCAACAAAACATGCTCTTGAGTTTCCTTCATCAAATAACTCCTAAATGAGTTCTTCATCCTTGGCACTATCTCCCATAGTTAAGTGGTTTGTGACCTTTAATGTTTATTCGACTAGAGGATTGGTAGAGAAGAATTCAAACATCTGGGTCATTCTTGCAATTAAATCTTACCAATTTCCATTTTAGTCTCTCTATGGATTATCGTGTTTTCCTTTAACCAATTCTGATAGTGGAATGTTATTCTCCATATACATACCAAGCACGTGTGTATCCATGTAAAGTGGAATAAAACTTGTGCACCCAGAGCGAAGGTGGTAAAGCTTCCTACCCCTCTATCCATAGTCTCTCACACTACTAAATGTGGTGTTGAACATGTTGATTACCATGATAAGTGCATATTTGAGTAGGTGCATTGCTCACGAAGAACCTAGTGGCAAGATCAATCCTAATTTCATTCTTTCTGCAATACTTCTTTGGTGTGCGCCACTTCAGCATGGGTCATGATCTTTACCTACAAAGCCTTATATTACGCTTCTAACTTGGGAATCCGCTTGATTTTCCACAATGCAATGTATCCTAACCATCCTTGCACCTTTGTTTTCTTTTTTATGTTTCTTACTAAGATGCTCATATAAGTTCGGGCATTCCTCATAATTATGATTCTTTCTATGGAAAACAACATGCAATATTCTAAGGAAATTCTTGCCTATAGTGGTCAATAGATCCACGTGTATAACATGTTCCATGAGGGAACTCACCTTATCCACCAACATAGCCTAGTCATCCAAACCCACCATGGTATTCTCGACCTCTACCAAGACTCGCCTTCAAAATGCCCTTCACTACGATCATAGCACACCTAATTGTGATCCCAATCCTGATGCTCATTCTTTCCTTTAGAGTTATCTAAAACTCATGTCTATCGTACACCGATGTCTATAGCATCATGGATCTGACCAATCAACTAGTAGTCTTCTATGTCATGAGTCGTGGACCTATAGATTTTGTAATAGCATGAAATATTCTTCCTTATTGCTTGTTATAGTAATGGGAAGTGGATAGCATCATGGTTTAGATGGCATATCTCATAGTCCAACAGCAATGAACATACTGATCTATGGGGAAAACTATCCTTTTTGTGACCTTCCACTTCAAAATTTGTGCACCAAATCCCTATGTGCATCTCATGTGTTGAATTTTTCGATAGCTTCTCCAATTTGCTTCATCATATCTATAATATGTGCTTCTAAAAATGGGCTCACCCCAGTGTCTATACTTCTAACTGCCTCAAGCGTGTAAAGTTTCTTCAAGTGCTTTGTGTGGATCGGTGTATGTCTTATGTGATAGCGCCCTTCTAAAAGGTGTTATTAGGCCCCCAATGAACCATTACGCATGTTGGCTTGCATGAATATCATAAGAAATTTTAGATAACAACATTTTAAAATGAGCATCATACTCTCTGACACTTTTAGTAGTGCCTTGCTTAATATCCTTGAGTGCACTTATACTATTCTATTCAAACTCAGGATATGAAATTCTTTGAGAAAGGAATATTTTAAAGCTGTATAGTCTACGCAAGTCTAATCAAGGTCAAACTTTTTGTACTAGTTGTGTTCAAACCCTTATAACACAGTAGAAAATTGAATTTCCCTACGATTAGAAAGCATGATTCCTTTTACACACCATAGTATTTCACACATGTGTACATGTTCAGAAGCATCTTCTATGCCCCTATACTCTAGGACATGAAAGACATCTCCATGTAAATTTTATGGGGTTAGGTGGACCCTTCTCATCGATCCAGAACCACCAGATCCACCATAACTAGATCTACCTATACCTCCTGATCCTAAACCCATATCTAAAGTCAGACCATAATATGTACTTCCCTATGTCCCAATAGTAGTACTGAACTATACCCCCATAGTCTGTGAAGTATTACTACTCCCATAAGAGAGTCCAAAAGTCTGTGTGCCTGAATTCTATGTGGATGATACACCGAAAAAGGTACTCTCATATAACAATGAAGTTGTTTGCGCTGCCATCATTGTGATTTTTATATGACTCGCTCCTACTCTACCACTACTTAAATTATATTTTTGACTATTTTTTTTACTAGATACTGGAAAACCAAATGCAAGGGTAAGGTTTTTAGGTGGATTGAAGCATGCCCGTAGCCTAGGGTGTCTCTATTGGTGTGCTTCTATGTTAGGTGAGAATTATTCCTAGTCATGCTTTCCTAAATGGGGGATTCTATAATGCTCAAGTTCCATGTCTTCTTCATGAACTTCAAACTCTTCCCAAAATATCTCTCTCTAAAACGCCATTCACTCTACAACATCCTCTACTACTTATCTATCTCACTCTCATTTGCCTCATTATACTTAATCGACTTTCCTCTCTTTAACTTTCTATCACTAGGTCTTTCATCTTTAATCAAACTTTCTCCTACCCCGCGCGTGGTGGGGTTTAGTTAGCCATGAGTTTTCTCTCCAAGTTCATGGTTACCATCTAAATTTTGATGGCCATTGGAATGCCTTGCAGGTAAGTTCCCCTGGGATATCATTAAAAGTGGAGTTCAACTACCTCTGGGAATGAGTAAGTGGAAATTGAGTACTCCAAGATATAGTTGTTCAAAACACCACAAAACAACGTATCCACAGTGCGAGTCCAAATTAGATCAACATCATAAAGGGTCTGAAATTCTTCCTACATCCAGAAAATTATGTGATACCTCCAATTCCATTTAGACACATTAAAACCAGCCACTCGTATAATTATATTAGAAAGATAGTGAAGAATATCTCCTATAAACAGTCATACATATTTTGCTCCACCCACATGCGTGTGTCAAACTTAGATCGAGTGTTAAACCTCCATGTGTATTCTTATTCTAGATTATGTATCCACTCTTCAACACTTGTTAGGGTCAACCGGTGTGTCTTCATCATGAACCATCCTAAAAATAACCATAAAAAGGTCCTGTGTGAGAACTAATGATGTATCCTAGAATTTACTAGTAAAATCCCAAGTGCGTTGGCACATAACTCAACCTATACTGAGAACTCACCCAAAGCACGCAAAGGTACCGGAGAACCCTCTTTAGGGTTGGTGTTGCAAGAAGTTAGCATGATGAAGACTTATGCATTCAAATCCATACTTACTAGATCATTCTATAGTACATGTTCAGATCTATATCTAAAGAATAACAGATTTAAATGATAACCAAGATGAGATCAAGCATGCAAGATCCAATTATACTTAAAATTAACACTTTGTTTCAGCCAATACACTCCACTATATTAAACATGATAAATACACAGAAGCTCATTACATTAGATAATACCATAGTTTATGTGTGCATCGGATTTGGCAAAGCATAACCTCATAATGACTCAGTTCTTACATACTATCTCTATGCTACGTAGTTCACTACATATTTATAAGGGTGGGGACTTTCCCTTCACCGCTTATCTAATCCTAAAAATAGGTCGCATGCTAAAAATAACCATGTTCCTTTACAATTATGCCACACATGCAAGTGTGCTAACAATAGATTTCTCCTAGTTAACTATCAGTTGCAATTCTATCTTTAGCCCATATCCATACAAAGCGCTTTGTAGTCGTTCTTCAAAAGTAGCCTGTGAATTTTGTGCAAGTCCTCATGTCATTTGTGTGTTCCTGTACACCATCTTCCAAAAATAGATCATAATCGTGAAATGGCTAAGTCCTCGAATCTATCTCTGTCCTCCTCGCGTGATTCCCTTCCGATCCTCCCGTGCCTTTTAACATTCTACGATCTTCCATGTGAATCTTCTATATGCCTTTTGCTAAGTGTTATACATTATATTTTCAACAAGCCACAAGTCTTTCCCTTTCTCTTTAAGTGACTAATATCCCAACCTTTAGCTTCCTCTCTTTAGTCACTTCTATCTGACATAATCCTCCTTTACCACTACAAACTTCCTTTGATCTAAACTAGCATCATTAGAATCAAAAAGGATTTCTAGTGTTATTAACCCTTTTGGAAGTTTTTTCATCTTCAATTGAATAATCTAATCTCCATAAGATTCTTCGATCTTGGGTTGGAGTTGGTTCACAAATTGGTCAGATTATTGAAGGAAGTGTATAATCTATTGGTCACTATTAAAAACCTGTCAATGATCGATGTTATCAGGTATATAAAGGAAAATGATAAATTTTATGGTACTTTCATTCGCTATCAAATCTTGTATTGGGTTGAATTACGACCCGATTAATGTCATCCTATCAGCCTCTATATTTTTGTCTTGTGGGATAACCGTGATATCAAAGGCTTCAAAATCTATGATAAAATCCCACACCCTACGTTGATAGGACCTCATTCTTGGATTTCTTGTTGCGTCATTGTTCCTTTCCTATGTTACTATCAATCCGAGTTGCCAAATAATCTCAAGTATTTGATTCCTTCCTTTCTTTTTTGGTGGCCAAGTCATGTACTAAGGCCTCATACTCTACTTGTTACTTAGTACAAGAGAACTAGAACTGGAAATCATGTAGAATATTCTTTTCACTTGGAGATAACAAGCACATTCCAACTCCTGAGACATTTTTTCTTTTATCCCCATCGAAATGTAGGGTCCATATCACGGGAATCTCTAACGAAGATTCCTTTCTCTTTATCCTCTTCTTTACAACCTTTGGAATCGTGGAGTCCTCCAAAGATGATGTAATTACCAAACTTATCAAATCAACATTCCCTAAAGGGATGTCTAGGGAAGGTTGGCTAAATACCGTATTACTTTGAATACTACCCTTATTTTTATATGATTCCTCTTCTCTGGTGATCATAGCATGGGAAGCCTCAAAGCCTAAGACCGCTTGGTCCATTATATGTTCCTTAGTAAGGGGTTCTGATAATACCTTCATCTTAGACTGTTATTGGTCCGTAGAATCATATGGGACCAATCAAGAGACATATAGCCTCCTATTTTAGTTATGAAATCATGGGAGAGACATAGTCCAAAGACTAGCAGAATGTCAATTACTACTATATCCTATGGAACGATTATGTTCGGTAGGAATAGAGCTGCAACAGGAGTCCCTTGATAGCTCCTATGGTTTGGATTAATTTTCCATCTAGTTGCATGAATCCTTTCTTTAAGGGCTCATATTCAAATTCCCAAGGCGTTTGTAATTGCTTTGGGCATGACCGTAGTGCTTGCGCAAATTCTATCATGGAGTTATGTAATAATTTCCTACCTATGATAAGAGTCATAAAAATGGGTTGGGCCTTGGTTTACTTACTTCTCCCTTTTGATTTAACAACACTACCTCTATTGGGGCTCGAATCATTTTTACATGTTCCTTCTCTTTCCTAGTGGTGGTTGGGTCATCATTTTATTTAAGTGCTTCTTAGAGATACTTCTTTTTCTTATGATGCCCGAGAATATCCCATAAGGATGCATTAGTTGGTGCTTTCTTGAGTTTTTGAACCACATTAATTGTTCGAGCAATGATGTCTTGGACAATGACTGGTGTTTTATTCCTTCAACCATGGGATGGAGGGCATCTTGATTCTAGAGAGTTCTCAAATATATTTTTATGACCATCGGTGGTGAGACCGTGATGGTTGGAGGATATTTTTACGTCTTGTTATTCATACCTAGGATAGGAGCGTCTGTCTCTATCATTTTTTTTAAGTGAGTGGTTTAATTAAATTGGGTAGGCTTAGAAACAATTTGCCTCATTTCTAAATACAAACTCCTCTCCTTCTATCCAAGAGAAAAGTGTGTCTCTGGTGTAATCTCTGCTTCCTGTTCTAGAGACATCCCTTGAATCTATGCCACAAAGGCCACATTTTGGACTCTCGCGGATTGGTAAGGTCTTGATGTGTTAACATCATAGCCTTCCCTTTCTCTTTGTTCGGCTACCTTTTATTGCAAATTTCCTTGGGGACAATCTCTTGGCATGTGGGAAATATTACAGGGGAAGCACCATGTGTTAGGATCTTATGCAAAAAATTTTCCGGGTACCATTTCCTTCCATTATTGGGTGGCATATGCGGAGTGGTGTTGGCAACCGGGACAAGCTGATTAGATGACTACGTAGATGGTGGTCTATATGTATTATGATGTTGTGGGGGATATGTAGTCAAGCCACCACGATTGCTTTGATAATTTTTCTTGGGTAATTGTTATGATTCCTTTTAAGATTTACTATATCGTTAGATAATTTTCTAAGGATATTTTTTACTTCCTCCATTTTGGGAGAAGAGGATGATGACACTATAGTAGGAATTGGTGTTAGATGAGAGGATGGATAATTATATAGGGATGTAGGGGATTGGGTAGAGCTTGGGATAGGTTCTTATGGAAGGGGAGATGTTTCGGGGTATATTAGTAAATGGGCTCTCGAGGGAAACTTATCGGCATTTATTAGATTGTTCTCAGCTTGGATCGCAATATTTTATGCTTGTGGTAGGGAGACCCTCATAATGATTGAATCATCACTGAAATATCCAAATTCAAAGCTTTTAAGTAAAAACAATAGCCATACCTATAGGCAAGCCTTGCTAGAACAAGAATCCTTTGCCATGTTTTGTGAAATCTAGTGTTAAAATCGGTCATAAGTTCTTACGGACCCTTCTTGATGTTGATAAGTTTTTTAATAACAAGTATCTATCCTCTTTCTAGTTGAATCTTGCTACTAGACATTTCCCAGTTGATCTCAAGTGCTGGATAGTAATAGGAGTTAGGGATCAAGATCGATCAAGAGCATTCCCTTTAAGGGAAGTAGCTAGTAACTACAAGGCTACATCCTATTCCCTAATATAATGTACCGTGCATATTTCCACTATGTCTTGGAGGTGTTCCTCTAGAGTTTTGAAGTCTTATCTACTAAATTTGGGAAGCGCTCTCAATGCATTATCCATAATAGGATTCTAGGGGTGTGGTTAGGATGAGTGGACTCCTTGATTCCATGAAATAAACTACCTCAGGGGTTGATCTTGGAGGTGGGCCATTAAAATAGGTCTAAGGATTCTAGTTGACTATAAGAAGGGCCTACCTAGTGGAGGTGTTGAGAGAGTCTAGTTCGGAGGAGACAAAGACCTTTGAATCTATCTACCTCTTCTATTACTTGGTGTAGATAATTATAAGCATTCAAAAACACATTCTTCTCTTTTCATTTCTCTTGTTCACATTCATCTTATATAATAAATAATATCAAACTTAGTACTATTGAAATAAGTATAATTTTATGATGGAGTCTTAAGATGTGTAAGTGTTCATGTCCCACCTATGTGCTAGGAAAACTATTGATGATTATCTTTGTGGATGAACCATCAGATTCAGTGGGATACCTTAGGGAAGTGGGACATGCACCCTAAGATAACCTCCAGATTTTAAAGAAGCTATCTCTTCTCTATGGTGTGGAGTAAGGTTAGAGGAAAAGTAAAACAAAGTACAAAACTAACTAAGGTGATATGTCAAAATAGATTTTAAAAAACATAGAGATGGATCTTAGGAAACTACTTAAAATAGTTGAAGAGCATTTAGCATGGTCTACTATTTTTAGAAGTATCTTGGATTATCAGAGGCCAAGAAGGTGTAAAACATAATAATATGTAGATGATAGATGCATATAGAAAACCCAAGGGCATATAACATGATAGATCTTCAAAATTATCTAAAAACTACTAGCAATGAAAGATGAAAGACATAAAATATTGAAAGCTAAAATACACAGAACAAGAACTCTTTATTCATAGAGAAAATAATACATAAGGCTGATATGGCACAAATACAACTTCCTTCTACAACAAAGTCTTGTTAAGGCTAGCCAATACAATAACTAAGCCTAGAATCCCTTTTCACAGCTCTAGTATGTTTTATTTTTTAACTTCTTCCCCTTTTCTCCTCTCTCTTTTTTTTCTTCTAGATTGAAACATCCCTTTATAGATCCTTTTGGCTCTCTTCAATGTCTAGAATCAGACCTTCCATCAACAACATTCAATTTTCTTACAAGATCTTTCATTTTTGGGTCAATATCTCAACTACCTATTGGTGATATTTTTGATTGCCTTTAATTCATCCAACTTGTGATCCTTCGGTCGGTGATGATTCTTCTCTACCATGTGGAGGTCGCGTGTTTGTTTGAGGGCATTTCTTGTGGATTTGTCTTCAAAATTTACCTAAGAGTGACATATGGAGAGTGTGTGCTTGTTTGAGGGCCTTCCTTCTTTCTCTTTATTTGAAATTACGCTCACACGACATGTGGACATCCTATGCATTTCTACTATATTCTTGAATTTTCAACCCCATAGGTAACTTTATCGGGCTTGGGACATGTGGTCGATGTAGTACAAGTTTGAGAACATTCCTTCTCTACTTCATGCCCTAAGTGCACCAAAGGGACACGTGGACATCTTCCACATTCAACTTCATACTTAGTTGAATTTAGGATCAAGTGAACAAAAAAATAGGGCCAAGGCACCAAAAGACATAGAAAGAACTTTACAAGTATCTAAATCCACCTAATCCAACTACAAAAATATGGTCCTAATCAGCATCTATCACATACCCTCTAATCTAATCATACAAAGCTTACACACCGATCTCTCAAACACAAAGTCTCTCTAACCTATAATCACAAATAGAACATACATAGATTAGACCTCTAATCAAAATCCATCCAATTTTCCTCCAAATTGTAATCTTAACCCTAATCTAGCCAATATAACCTAATCGATGGCAACCCAAGTTGGGTCGACACGTGTTTTTAGGTTAGTAAACATGCCTTAGGGTTGGGTCAAAGTCAATCGACACGGCTCACCACCAACCACCCCAAGCGTCATCCACTTTTTATAAAAAAAATTAAAACAAAAATAAAACATGAAATTAAATCAAAAACCAGTGTGAGTTTTATTACTCACCATCCTCCGCACCCTCTAGTGTTTCCTTACAACTCCAACAGCCTCCATTTCCTCAATCTCTCTTTTCTCACTCTGCTCTCTCTCGTTAACTCCGTGCATGAAAATGAGATTTTTCAACCGACCATTGGGCTTATATAGCCCACCAAAACCTATTCATCATCGACCCCTTAGGCTCCATTGATTGGCCTCAGTCGTCATTTACTTCCCTTAGCACCATAATTTTGGGGCTTTTTCCTTCTTTCTTACATCCCTTTCTAGGGAATCATCTCTTGTTGACTTTAAATCCACATTTATGGTCATCTCTATTTTTTTCCTTTTGGGCATTTTCATACAACATTTTCAACTATTTCTTCCTCCAAGCATACATATTCTTTAAGTCCACACCTATCACCATAATCACTCTTCCTTTGGGAATACATACTCTTCAAGTCCACATTCATGGCCATCTCTTTTTCCTTTGAGCATGTTAATAATAGTAATTATATAAATTCCACACATGTGGCCATAATCACTCCTCTATTGGGCATTTTATTTTATAATCATATCCAATATGCACATGAAGTTCTCCTTTGAGGCCATACTCATTTTCTCATTCAGAATTGCATTCATTATATCAAGTCCACCTATTGTGGCCATACTTGTGCCTTCTTGGGGCACCATTATTTTTCATCAAATTCCACCTTTGTGGCCATGTTTATCCCCTCTTGGGGCATACCTTTTTTTTTTTTCCTTTTTTCCCCACTTGGGGCATATTTTACTTTTTCCTTTTTTGCCTTTATGGCCATACCTTTCCCCACTTGGGGCATATTTTATTTTTCCTTTTTTTCCTTTGTGGCCATACCTTTCCCACTTGGGGCATATTTACTTTTTCATTTTTTTCCTTTGTGGCCATACTTTCCCCCTTTGGGGCATATTATTTTGTACTCTTTTTTCATCTTTCCTTATTGGCCATTCTTTGTGTCCCATTGGGCACCATATCATGCATCCTCATCCCTTGTGGATGCATACCTATTCACTCGATTCCTCATGTATGAAGGATTTTGCATACTTTTCACATATAGTTGTGCATACTTTGATGACTTTCCTATGACCCATTGGTCATCCCGGCCTGCATCCATACTACAATGATCTTCACCCACTCACTGGTCCATAGAACATTGTTGTCTATCTCCATTGAGACCGTAATTGTCCCCTACCAATGTGATATTGGAGTCACCACCATAGTTTTCATCATTATTTCAATCCTTTTTACCTAGGGCATCTAGCCTTGGTAATCATTTTACCCATCTTTTCATCACCCACCCACCCTTCATAAAAAACCTTTTTCAAATATGTCATCGATTTCCCTTGACATCATCGATCCCCTATTTGAGGGGAATCTCATCATCAATCCTTTTTATCCTTATCCAACTCTTATCATTTTTGTCTCATGGCTTGCTAGCCCAAATCACTCAAAAATAGGGGTAAAATGTAGACACCTAAATTTGGTAACTACGCCTTCATTCACCGTACGTGTGCATATTTAATCATTTATTCAATTATCCCCCTTATTTAATTAAATTCCCTCCTAATCCTTATTAATTAATTAAGTGATATTAATTAATTAATCATTTTTTCACATGCCCAATTATCCCATCTTTATTAATTAATTAATTCATGTTAATTAATTAATCATTTTCTCATTGCCCTAACCAACCTTCTAATTAGGATGCTTTTATCCTACACACAAATCCCCTTGATTTTCTAGCTTTTATCCTATCTATTTTATGCCCTAACTAACTTAAATTCATCCCCAAGCAACCTAATCCCACCTACATGCTTTAAATCACTCACCTAATCTTTAAATCACAAAATCTCAACCAAAATAAGAAAATCATGCCCATTGGAGTGACTTTCCACTGCAATTGGTAGCGACCCAGCCTAGTCACCATTGACCCTCTTTAAAACAAGTGTTTCCTTTCCATTATGCATTTGTAATCCTAGGGATTCAAGAGGCGGTGGGGTGATCAGAGATCATAGAGGCTACTTTGTTGCTACTTTTTCTGGCAAGATGGGTAAGCAAACAAATCATTACTCAGAAGCTTTAGTTTGCTATTTGGGGAATAAGGTTGGCTAGAGATTGTAATATTTCTAATATTATAATTGAGGGGGACTCATTGAACATTATTAATTTTTTAAATCAAAAGCAACCCCCAAGCTGGTCTATCAGAGATTTCATTAATGAAGCTATTGAAATTTGTAATTGTTTTGATAATTGTACGATTATCCACACCTATCGTGAAGGCAATAGAGTGGCTGATAGTTTAGCAAATATTGGTGTCAACAACACAATGCAAACATGGTTAAGTGGTGACCCTCTTCCAACTAAAGTACTTGATGACATCACTAAAGATATACATGATTTTGCACACAATCATTAATAGTTATAAAAGCAGTGCCAAGGACGTGATTATTAATTTCAATGGTAAGTTTAATGATGTTTTTAAAATTATGCACACTTCAGAGGTCCCCAAAAGTAGAGACGGTGTAGATTCAAATGGAATTAAAATTTCTACCATTGTGTAGAGTAGAAACAATACTAGAAAAATGGGGGGCCTCCATGTAAGACCAAACCCATTCATGATCCATCCTAGAAAAATGACACAATTCTTTGGCATTATCTACAAATGGGGGGTATTTCAAATCTCATTGAAAAGATGCAGGGTTTTGACCAAGACATCTTAGTGAAATTCACAAATGGTTGGAGAAAACATATTGTTGAGTATGGAGAAGTCAGGGTCGAGATCTCTGAGGAACTCATTGCTCAGGTCATGGGGCTGAACCTAGATGGAGCCAAGTTTTTCAACAAAAGAGTCCTTTGGGAGGTTAAAGCCCAAAAAAATTTCTAGGAATGGGAACACCTGGGAATTTGCCATGGTTGGAATAAAAGTGGCCTCTATCCCTAAGCCCTTTGCTGAGATAGCGCAGATGATGGTTAGGTACGTCACACTTGAGGGAAGATATGGCACCATTCCTCTTGAAGCATTTAATATTTCTCAATCATTTCCGTAGGAATCTAACCATAAATTCCCACATTATCTATTGAATTCCTTGGAGAAGTCTATTTTAGAAGTCTAGAATCATACTCGGGTTGTACCCCTACACCAGGGTCTGATTCTACTCATCCATCATCATTGTATCTCTTGCTCTCACCCTCTACCTACTCCCCCTATTATTCTCCCTATCCCTGCCGACAAAGGTTCTAGATTTTGCTACTTCTAGCAGAAAGATGAAAGGAAAAAAGGCTAAGGTTTCCCTGCCTTCTTCACAAAGGATTCTGCGTAGCCATAGGGATATTGAACTTGCTAAAAACTTATTACATATCAGTAAACCTATGGATGAATGTAGAGATGTGGATCTTCTTACTAGGGTTAGAAAGCTTGAAGAGGAGATTAAAGACCTTAAAAATGCTCCTAGGAATTTGGAAAAAACAAAAGGAAAGAGGAAGTTACAAAATTCTGAGGACAATGATACTACTGCTGAGATTTTTAAGAAGCTCCTGTCACTTGATGCTAGGTTGGGAAATGCCAAGGGCCATCACAACTACATCATCTCTGCACTGAAAGAGGTTTATAATTTTATGGAGCAACACGTGAGAAGTGTTTGTAGTCTTAGTGGCATTCCGGATGACATCTGGGATTCTAATGAGACTCGTGACCTTGCACTTTCTCAGGTGGACATGAATGATCCTTCTCATGCCACGGCCATTGCATTATTCACCTCTCTTCAAAAAATTAAGGGCAAGATTGTTAGGGTAGTTAAAGAGTGCAAAGTGCCAGTGCCATTTTGTTGATATGAAGTTGTTGCTATTTTTGGAGATTTTTTTGTTGTTTTTTTGCTGGGATGCCCTTTTTTGGATCCCTCTTTGATGTATTTTGGTCATTTTGTTCTTCTTCAGGATCTCTGTTTGGATGGATCTTTTTGTACTCACTTTATTGATATATCTGGCTTTTGAGTCTACATGTTTAAGGCGCTTAGCCTTTCTTAGTTGGGTTTTATCCTTCTGGTATCTGGCTTCTTGAGCCTTTTTGTACTCAGGGTATAGTCCCTTAAAAACTATTTATCCTTAATAAAAAAACCTTCCCGGTGCCTAAGAAGTTACGAGACATCCACAAACCTCTTGGACATCCCTCCAACTTACTTGCATCACTCATGATCATCCTTCGAGTGAACTTATTATCACTATCATATTTTTTCATATTCTTATCATATTATTGTATATTATTTGTTTCTAACATCTTTAGGTAAAAGAAGATTTGGAAACATCTCAACATGACCTTCTCTTATAGCTCATTTTTCTTATAGGTTTCCATTTTCATCCTTTCATCCTCATCTTTGTACTTTTTGATACTGATCATTTTGATTCCCCCTAGTCTCCATCAAGTAGGACCTCTCTATCCAATAACCTATCTAAATTCCTCTTTTCCATATTTTTACCACTTTTATGTCTCTAGTTCCCCTTTACAGATCATATTACAATATTACTGGTCTTTATCGGGTATACTACATCCACAGTCCACACTCATCCTCCTAGTCATCATCGACCTACCTTTGCACATTTTGGGTTGTCATCGACCAGACCACGTAACATGTAACACTTATTTTATAGTCCTTTCAATCAAATCAGCTTTAAATCCATCTTAATTAGTTTCCATATTTAGTGTTGTTGTTGTTTCTGCATGTTATTTATAACACTTTTTTATTTCATCCTTTCTAAACAAATAGGGGTTGACATCCACCAAGGAAGTTAAAAGCTTCTTGGAACCGCTTAGTCGAATAACCCCTCATATATTTATCTAATCAAAATCTTGTTTTCAATGTGTCTTATTTATAGGTATCACAACAAAGATCCATCATTCAACACCCTTGTCAAGCATCAAGCATCTAAGTAACATAAACCCTATTTCATTTCTAAGTTGATAATTTATTTAGTAACTAGTGCATTAATTTGATTATGAAAAATAAATTTGGACAACAAATATATGCCTTGTAAAATCTGTTGTGTGGATTATTGTAGACTATGTTGAACTACTAATCCATTTGTAATTACCCCTTATTATAGGAAACTAGGAAGGACATCATTGTGTTAAAGACCCAAGTTTGATTCTGATCCCTATCTGAAAATGAAAATCGTGGTGTATGGGTACTATTTTTTCTTGTGTATAAATATATGTGGGTTGATTGATTCACCCAAATGAGGCCCCTCTTATTTTGGGTACATGTGATGTTGTTGAAGGAGTATGCAGCCCAAAGGAGGACCGAACGTTGTCCTCAAACTATGCCCTACATAGGAAGGAGTGTGCTTGGTAGAAACCAAGGCACATGGAAACAAAGTGGTTAGGAGACAAATGTTAGTACAAGTAAAGAAAATGTGCATGTAAAAGATGAAATTTAAGTGAAGTAGAGAATGTGTAAACTAAGATGCAAGTTAACATGCAAGAAGACACTTGATGAGCGTCATTGATACTCATACTTTAATGATATTATATCTATCAATCCAGGGTGGTGTCCATAGTATGTTTGCAACAAAGGGAATAGTAGGAATTTCTCTCAACACGTACTTAATAACAAAATTAACTAAATAATAACTGACTGCAATTATAAAATGTAATGCATGAAAAGAAAAGAATATTAAAGATAGAATCTAAATATTTTTAACACAGTTTAATGTTGAAATGGTAAATGCATCAAAGATGACAGAAAGGAAATAAATGTAAATATCCCTTCTCATTGGGTAGGAGTGGCCCTTGCTCCTTCCCTTTAATCAGGTTTAATACTGAAATTCACACAACATAATTTTCCCTTGAATCTGCAATCTTTATTGAATTGAAAGAGTATGCTTTTACAATAAATCAACTAATTGAACCAAACCGATAAATCTAAATACATTATCTCTTTTATACTAGAGAAATCCTAGTCCCTCTAGGAGAGAACTAGTTTATTCTCATAACTAACATCTACTGAACTGAATGTTGACTAAAACAATGATTATCTATTTTAAGGAATACAGTTGTGGAAGAAGTAGTCCTTGAGGTGTTTGGATTAGAATTAATATTTTTAACTATAAAGGAGGTATGTGATTGACTCCTTTGAGAGATTCAATCACTAGAAGATCTTTTTTCTTATATTTATTGTAGAGAATCATGGTGGAAAAAATTCCTTAACATTTATCCGCATCACATCTCCCAACAACTGAAGTGACTAAACCTCAAAATCTGCATGAATGTAGGTTGAGGTAATGGTACATGTTTCCTATTCATTTTGTTATATCGCAAGTTGTATCACCAATAGTTCAAGCTATTTATATTCTTGTGCAAATCCCTTATTTCAAGGAATTCAAAGTTGATGACCTGGATGAGGTCGATGTTGTATTGTGAGTCTTATCTTAATGTGTAGGTGATTCATGTGCCAATGCATTAATTGATTCCTACATCAAGTACACTAATTAAGTCCTACATTATTTATAATTTATTCTTGTGATAACTCAACATATAATTTTCCAAAGGTATTGTTAATGCTTATAAAAATATCAATTTAAGCCATTTTTAGGAAGAAATAACAAGATAAAAATAACAAGCGTATGCACAATAATTCCTTCAAAAACATAGTAAAGCATTAAGTATAAGTAGTTAACATTATACATTGTGCAATATGATATCAAAATAGTATGAGGTTCACATGGTTTAAACATAACAAAATGGGGGTTCATCACTCCCCCAAACTGAAGGTTTAGCAAGTCCTCCTGCTACCTATTGTTCAATTGTTCTACAATCCTTGAAAAATTATATTCATTGGAAAATGTTTTCCAAGTTTCATCCAATGAAGTATGTAGTCATTTCTTCATATACCTTCTTTCTACCCCAAACATTCTAACCTATCACCCTGTGTGTGGGTGCTCACCCGAGGTGCGTGCGGGTGCCGAGCCCCTCCTTTATGTGAGATTTTCAAAAATGATCCTCTATTAATGGAGATAGGTTCAGAGAATTATAAATGCATTCATTTACTCAGAAATAGAAAGTACAAAGACACCAGATCCAAGCACAGGTGCATCATAAATGGAAATAAACATTGTAAATAGCACAAAGGAACTAGATCTGATCCATAATAACATGAATAACATAAGGGTTATACCCATAAACAAATATATCCATAATAGAGCTTCATATATTGATTTATAAACATCCAATGGCCACCTTACATCACAAAAGGGTTCATCTCAGACCATATACATCAAGGAATATAGATCTAGCCATACAAAACTACCTAAATAGAGATCCTAGCTATGCTTTCCCCATTACAACCCTTGTTATAGGCCCGAGCATACATATATGCCTAACATTATTTCCCATATTTCCTAGCACTAAGAACTACAAACCCTGCATCACCAAGCATTCTTACAACACTTTGTTGCCTCTTTTCTCCTCTTCATCTTGGACCCAAGCACTTCTTTAAATAGAATCTAGATACACCACCATAGCTTCTCTCATGAGTAGATCACATGCCAAGTGGAAGTGTGGTCCTTCATAGTCGAGTGTTTTTTCCATCTTGCAAAGGCCTCCATTAACTGTAATGATCTCCCTAGGAATATTCCCTACTGTGGAATATTCTTTTCTTGACCTCCAAGGCTCCAGGATGGCACCTTATCCATTCCTCATGCCTACTGGCCCTCACATGTTTCTCTTGTGATACCACCTTCAAAATGTGGCTAAGTCCTTAAACCCTTGTTCTGCTTTCGCGTGCACCCTAGTTCCATCTTAAACCCTTTCCTTGCATGCTTTTCCCTGAGCACCTTCCTCTTGCTTCTTGTCTTGTGTGTACCTTCTTGCCTTGGGACTTAGTCAATTCAAGGGCCCAACATTACCCCACACTACATGTTTTCCATCCTCAAAACACTCTTCTCTTTCACCAAAGAATAAAGAATAGGAGGGATGAAAGAATCTATTATTGAATAAAGAATGGAAGAATAGAAGGATCCTACTGTTATTGTTGTATAAGTATAGGAGGTCCTTTGTCACAAGTGGCCTTGATCTTATTCCAAGAATCGACCTCACTCTATGCCTATTGCATCATATCCCCTATTAGCATGCTAACTTCATCATATGTCAACTCTTCACCCTTAGCCTTTAGTGTATCCACAAGTGTTTTCCATCTGCTTGCTAAGGTCACCCAGCACATCCATCATTTTAGTAACTGGGGGTCTAACTCTTTCACCTTATTTTTATCAAAACCCTTAACATTTTTTGATGGCCTCAGACTTCTTTTCTTCTTCCGCATAGATCTTATCCCTCTCTGCCCTGTTACCCTTGTTCTTCTCCCAAAACTCCTTCAAGTTCCACCTCGTGGGTAGCTACTAAAATACTAGCTACTCGATCTTTGTCACCACAGTTGTCATACACAACTTTGGCCATGTGCACCATGGTTTTTACTAAGGAAAGGAGCTCTTGGTATAATGGGCTATGGTATCCTCCATCTTCACCTTCTCTTCACCTTCTAGCATGCCAAAAATTCCTCGGTCGACTCCAAAGCAAGGGGTTTCCTCTCCATAGTGAGTATGCATGCTAAGTCTTCCAAGAAATGCATGGTCAACTGTACTTTTATCAGGAGGGAGGATAGTCTAGGTGCTTCAAGATAATGGCATTTGAAATAGCCTCTACCTTCTTGTGGACCTTTACACCTCTTCACCTTTTCATCCCTCAGCTCACGCCTTAATTACACATTGATTAACTCCTTTTGCTTTATCTCTCTATCCCTCTCAATGATCTCCTCATTCTTCTTCTCAAGTTCCTCCTCCAAGGCTCTTATTCTATCATTTCTCCCAAAAATTCTTGCCTCCACTTCTACTAACACCTTGTTGAGCATGTTGCAAACTTTCTCATCCGACAACTATTGGGAATTCACGAGAGGGTTTATTCCCTTGACACCTGGTGCCTTCATCAACAGTCATTATTTACCTCAAACTTGGGCTCATCGACGTGGGACTCAAAATCCCAAGACAACATATTTTTTGTGAGGGTACACACTCTCTTCATCAAAAGATGACCAAGTGAGGAGTTGGTCTGTGGGAACTGTACTTTGGAAGTGCACGTGCAATACCTTTCTTGGATCATTGATATAAGTCATGGTGTGCTCCTACACTACTACTACGCCCTTTCCACCCATGTGCACTACCATTGGGAAGCTTACTACTAAGCTGGGGTCTCCACCCATGCTCCCATACTCCTTTTCCATGCTGCTCGTGCTTCCTTTTATTTCCTTTAGCACTTCATCGGTGCTTCTCTCTACCTCATGTGCTCCACCAACTATTGGATAATACCCACCACCTCCCTCTCTACATAGTTTTATCTATCTACTCCTTGGTTAGGGGGTGGGGTCTTCTGATCACACATGTTTACCTCCTCACTTCCTCTTTTTTCATGCATTCCCTCTTCATATTCATTCCTCTCTTCATCCCCTCCTTCATTAGACTGTGTACATCATATACGAGGATTCTAGGTTTCCTTGCACTCTTCATTTTCTTCTTCAGTTTCTTGGCCTTCCATGTCTCTTTTGTTTCCTCCAAATTGATATCTGACCCACCTTTTGCTTCTTCTTAACTAGAGATCCCTCTAACTCTGGGGACAACTCCCTTTCGGGTGACTCCTCTTTCTCAGGTGACTTCTCCTTCTCTATGGGTGTAGGACTTCTTTCGGTGAACATAAGTTGTTTTGCCCATGCCCGACTCTTTCCCTATAGTCTCTACTATATACATTGTATGCACTTGGCACCTTGGTTTATCAGATAGTCTCTTCTCATTCTCTTCTTTATTACCACTTTCTTCCTTCCAGTGGGGTCTTCTGGGATAGATACATCATCCTCAACATAAGTTCCCTTCTCAAACTTGGGCCTTAGTCACACATATACCCTTGTTGTTATCCTACCCGCAATAGGTAATGTCACTGGTTTCACCATGTGCACGTCATGAGATATACTTTTCTACATATGTGCACTTCTTAGGATACACCAATGTCCGACGCATCTTGTGGTAGTCTTGATCAACTACACTTAGATCAAAATGAATTTTTGGCTTCCTTGAACCTATTGACCATGCTTTGAAAGTATTACGTTGTGAAGGAGAATGGAAATTTACACCAAGGACTCTTGGTGCCATTTATCAAGGTAAACCTATTGATATAAGTGTAATGGTATATGGAAAATTCAGCCTCTCCATCCACCAATGCCATAAATTTCTCAAGTATCCTCCATTCTACCCCCGAATGCATCACACATCCATTTATACCATTTCTCCAAGTGTGCCTTATGAGTGGTCATCATGGTGTCACAAGTGTAAGCCTCAAATCTCTTGGCAGAGGGAGGGTCCTCATCGAGTACTCCCAAACAAACTTATACCCATCGGGCACCCAATTTCTAAAAATAAAATGGTGAGGAGGATGTTACTAAACATAATTTTATCTCTTCGTGCACAACATCTATAATTTCCTCTCGTAATAAAGGATGAAAGGTTGTATATTGTCCCTTTTGAGATTTTGTGACAAACGTTCAACCAACTCTTGTTTATTTGAGTCCATCTCTCCTACCCATTTAACTTCATAACCAAGTGCACGACCATCCTCATAACATAGGGTCGGTGATTAGAGATATCAAAGTAAATGTGAACCCTTCTTGTAATCATATGCCTCAACCATTTTCTTGATGGCCTCCTTATCACACAAGTCCTCATCTAGTGGCTCTCCCTCACATAAATAATGCCAGTGTACTTTGAAATCAGTTGAGGAGTTATGTGCATTCTTCATCCTGTGAAATAGAAGTGATCCTCATGCATGTGTGACATCAACCATTGGTATAGTCACTTGGGTTTTCCAAAATAGGGAAACGTAGAGTTGTAGAAGCCCATCCTTTTCCATCTTAACCTTTACTTCATCATAAATGGGATTCCCATCTAGTGTCCTCTTTTCTATAGGTGAACCAATTCTAACGCCATCTCCTTTTCCATGGTGCTCGTTTGATGGTTATAATCACTTACTGACCATCTTTCATATATGAGACACCCATTCCTTTCCTAGCAATATGCCATCTAGGTACTGCATCTCCATGTACCACTCTTCATTGAAACTAGTCAAAATGACTTGGTTTTCCTTTTCCCTTTCCCTTCTTTGGTGGAACATTTGATCCCTTCCTTGGTGCCATATTTTTTTCATGGGTTCTTATAAATTCTTCCTTTCCTCCTTGCCCTAGCTCTTCTCAAATCCTGTGGCTCCAATCCTCTACAAAAATTCCTTCAAATCTCATGCCCTAACTCTATAACCCTAACCTAGAAAACCCTTCTTCCACAAGACAACAGTAACACCCATGGAATCCTCCAAACAAACTCCTTCACTCATGCCCATGTACTCCCTTTCCACTCTGGTTCATAGATCAAATCCCATTGAATCTTTCACATGTAAATCTTCTCAAATTCTCTTTGCACAACTCTTCTTTCACAAGGATGCCCTATTTTGTGAGAGCTCTTCGATAACTTAAAATGCAAGGTAAAATAATACTTCACCTCTAACCTTCTATTTATATCTTTTTACTTTTTCGCACAAACCCGATGCCACCTACCAATGTACAAACACATTAAATTCAAATTTTTCCAATGCCATCCTTCCACATGTTCTATCAGCACTTTTCCTCCATGCGTGCAAACCTACATGAACACTCTTACAACCTTCTTGCATGAAAACTACCTTGACCATAGAACTCTTCACGCTTTCTCCGTGCCAAAGTCAATCTTCCTCTATGTCTTGGACCAAGTTATTTCCACTACCTACCTCATGTTTCTCCTACATTTTTCCTCATACATGTGGTTTCTATAAATCTTTTTGACACCAATCTTCTCTCATGTTCACCTCTACTATGCATGCTCTTTTGATCCCATGCTTTGACTTTACAACCTAGGCCACTAACAACCATTGTTTCTAGTTTTTACCATATTTTACACTCCACCCCACACTAAATATATGTGTGGTCCTCTGTGCATATAAACCCTTTGAAAAGTAAGTGGCTATGCGCACAAACACACCCACAACAAAACAAACCAAAAGAAAAAGCAAAAAGAAAAGGAAACACAAAGAAAGGAAAATGCATTAAGGGAAATCCTAAGCTAATTGGCAATATTGCCTTATTTACAAACACCCATAAGCCTTATTTATAGTAGGGATTCAACCTACTTCCATTGAAATACCGGGAATTCATGTTCCATCCAAGCACCTATAGATAGAAAGCACCTAAATCAAGTATATGGGTAATATAATACGGTCCCAACCAATGGACCTTGAGCTTCCCAGGATGGTGTAGAAACTTAGAATCATAAAGTAAAACCATCTGCCCAACCTCAAATTATTTATTCTTTATGTGATGATCATGTGATAGGCCTTTTGTCTTTCCTTCTCAATCTTTTGACTCCACTTAGCAAGTGATCACCTTTCATCTAACATCATTAGCTTGTCAATGTGCTCTTGTAATGCTTGTTCATTAGCCAATCCTCGTGTGCATATAATACAAAAGAGGGTAGCATAAACTCTACCAGAAAAATAGCTTCCATGCCAAACACCAATTGGAATGGTGTGGATTTGTTCAATCTCTTGTAATTTGTTCTATATACCCATAGCATGGTTGAGACTTTGTCATCCCAATCCTTCCTCCCAACATCACAAATCTTGGTAAGTGTATGACTCAATATCTTGTTAAATGCCTCAACAGTCCCATTAGCCTGAGGGTGATAAGGAGTAGTCTTGTGATGAGCCACCATGAACTCTGCCAACAAAATCCTGATGGTCTCATTCAAAAATGAGTACCCCAATCACTAGTCAAACTCAGAGGGCACCCATACCTACTGATTATATTTTCCCATAAGAATCTTACTGTTATGGCCATCATGTAATCCCTCATAGGTGCTACCTCCACCCACCGTGTTAGATAATCAGTGTAAGTAATGATATAGCATGAACCCATGTCCTTTGCACGACAGGTGAAATAGGGCCTACAAAGTCAATTTCCCATTTCTCAAATGGTTCAACACTAGCTATTGGTCTCAATGGCATTTCATCCCTTTTTCCTAGCTTACCAAGGCATTGGAAATGATCACAGGCCTTGCAATATTCAATACAATCCTTGTAAACCATCTCCCACAAAGGCCAACTAAGAGGATCTTACGCGTAGTTGCATTCCCCACATAGTGTCCTCTGTAATTCCACCATGAGCCTCTTCCATGATTACAGGTGCTCATGCTCAAGCACACACATGCAAAACCTCATTGTGCCTAGCTTGTATAAGTATCCACTAATTAACATGTAGGGGGCATGTGTGTATGGCTAACTTCTTCCTTTCCAAATTCTTCATTCCCTCCGATGCCACACCCATTTTGAGAAACACAACAATATATTCCAAGTTATAGGGCATCCATCAAAATCTAAATAGTTGTGCATCTGGCATTGTATCCTCAATGCTCTATGCATCCTCTCCTAGAGTCAATCCTTGATAAATGGTCAGGCCCCAAATTACTCTTACCTAGTTTTACAACAACATAAACTCAAACTCCTAAAACAATAGGACCCACCTATATATGTGCCCTTACAAGATGGGCTTGTTCACCAAGTAATTTAATGCCATGTGGTCTATGTAGAATATAAAGGGTGTTGCCAAAAAACTACCTAAATTTTTGTAGCGCGTAAATCATGACAATGCCTCATGCTCCGTGGTAGTATAATTCTATTTTGTTGGGGTTAGCTTCCTACTAGCAAAGCACAAGGGATGGTCAAAAATTCCTCTCCAAGTTATGCTAAGACTACTCCAATCACCATCCTGAAGCATCAACATGTACATGGAATGGACTTATCCCAAGAGGGAAAGCATAATATGGGTGCACAGTGATAAGCCTATTCTTCAATGTGTCAAATGCCATCTATTGCACCTCTCCCCAATGAAATGTACTTTTTTCTTCAAAATCCTCCAACGATGTGACATGATCTTGGCATACCCCTTAATAAATTTTTGGTAATACCCATATGCCCAAGGAATCCACATATTTCTCTGGATGGTAGGCTCCCCAAACCCACAATAATGAAACTTTGGTAGGATCCACTACTAAAGCCTTCTTTACATATGATATGTCCCAACAAGGTGCCAAATGGAGTAGTGAAAACACATTTCTTAATGTTGAGAGATATACTCAACTATTGACATCTCTCAAACATCAATCTCAGATTATCACAATGGTCCCTCACCAATCCATATACTGTCCAGTCATCTAGGTAGACTTGTAGAAATTTATGGATGAAGTCCTGAAATGCCTAAACCACAATGTGTGAAAAACAAAGTAGAGTGTTCTTCAGTCCAAAAGGCATGACCTATAGGAAAAAATTCCCCATTTAGTGGTGAAATTTTTCTTTTCTTGGTCCTCCTTTGCAATTCTAACCTGATGATATCCTGAGAATCCATCTGTGAAAGAATAGATCTCACACCTGACTACTCCTTCTAGGATCTCCTTAGTGAAGGGGTTGAAAAGGATCAATGACACACATCACATTCAAATCCCCATGTAATCAAAGAAATCCTTATCCTCCCATCCTTCTTAATGTTGATGACCATCAAAATTATCCACTCTGATTCCTCAATAGCCTCAATGATTCCTGATGTGATCATCTTATTAATATCCTCCTTGACCTTGACTCAGATTCAAGATTCATTCGATAAGGTCTCTTCAAATTGGGTGCACACCTTCCTTTAGCTTGATCTTCATTTCTCCTAAGGAGTGGTGAACTCCTTTAAGCTCATGGTACCTCACGAGAATAAATCTTAGAATTCATGTAAGATCAATAATCTTTGAAACCTCCCTTTCTGTCTAGTAATCTCTAATAGTAGCTTCTTAGGTTCCACCTCCGAGCCAATGTTAACCTTCTTGGTTTTTAGGGGTTCATGGTAGGTGCATGCTTACTCATCAGCACTATCCATAACCTCACACGTACCGATAATATGGTTAACATCCAAGTTTTTCCACCTCTTCACCATCTATCACGTAGACCAACTTTCCTTTCTCTTTTTCCATGTAAGTGCACTCAAGTTGTACTTCCTCTGATTCTTCCTCATCAAAGTGCACTTCCAAGTTAAGTTCTCCCAACAAATCCAGTATTCTATCCTCCACCATGGCACTATCTCCCATAGTTAGGAACTTAACAACCTGCATGCCTCAGTCACTAATGGCTTAGTACTTGATACTAAAAATTTTGAATAAGATCAACCGTCAACTCCTGTAAATTTCCTATCTAGTGGTTCATCTCTTAATGAATGTATCATTCATGCACAAAGCCTTGTAAGGTGGAGTAAATATTATGCACCCATAGTGATGTGGTAGGTCTTCGCACCTTCCATCTAGGCCTTCTCACATGCTGGACGTGAAATGAGGTGGGTTCCTTCCCATGATAGTCTTATATATAGAGTAGGTGCATTACTTCAGAGAAACCTAACAAAGAACATGATTCTCACCTCACGCCACTCTAGAATGTTATCTCGATGGGTCACCCACCAATGTGTTGTGGTCCTACAAAAGTATAGATAAGCATACTTCTCCTTTCGATCTCACATCTCCACTGGGTCTCCATTTCTCGCAAGAAAACATCAAGGTTGGCTCCCCAGTGTAAATCGGTAATTATTTTCCTCCCAAGCACTTGAGTGAGTGTGCATTTTTTACTCTTGTCACAGAGCCTCTTAAATTCCTTTCTAACTAACTCATATGTCTCATGCGCCCAATTTTCACATGCCACACTAGTTGTATCACTTATAGATTGAGCATCTTCCCACTTGAATAACACCTTCTTTTGTTGGTTGCATAACCTCAGGGTCTTTGATAGTGCACACATAGATTTTGTCTAGGTCTTCTTCTCCCAAGGGCTTAGTATAGGGCGCTGAATTTCCATCCATCAAAGGAATGATAACATGTTCCTCCTTGTTCTCAAAACTTATATACCCCTTATTGAAACATAAGTCAACATTGTTTTTATAGCACCAGGGCACCCAAATAAAGTGAAATTTTTATGACCTCAATAAGAACCAAGAATTTGAAGTCTCCAATGAATTTTTCCCCTTGGATAGTGATAACAACATCCTTTAAGACACCAATGGGAATCACCTTTATCTTGTTAGCCATATAAAACACATTTGAAGATGGTTGTAATGGGGCCTTCCCATTTGATTCCATGCATCCAAGGTGAGAACATTAACTTCCACACCCATGTCAATTAGAATATTACTCAAGATCCATCCATCAACAACTCTAATTCAAGGTAATCTCCTTATCATAGTCAATATAGTGAGGAGGATGATTAACATACAAAACTACCTCTTCTCTCTCTCTGCTTGGTAATTTTCCTCTCAACCACTCTCCTAACATAGGGATGATATTCTCTTGTCTCATCATCTTGCATACCTCCTAAATTCATCTAGATCCTTATGTTGAGCCTTGACTCTCTTCTTCTACTCTAACTTTCATAACTTCTCCTTCAGAATTAGATCTCTCCTTGTAGGCTTTGAATAACATCCATGGTTTCTTGATAAACTTCCTTTTGATGCGTAGGGTCCAGATACTTCCCATGCACACTTATTCTCTTGTAACCATTGGTATTTCTTTGGTATCTCCTGGCATGTAGCCTCAACTCACATTATCACTAGTACAGTTCTAACTCTACCCATGTGTCACCCTTGACATCCACTACGTGGATCATCTCTCTTCACGCTTACCATCCCGATGTCTTTATCCTTCCACTATTTTTGGCTCATGTGTTTAAAAATTATAGGAATTCCTCATACTTGTGTTTTTTCCCACACCAAGAGCACTGCAACAAATTGGGACACTCGCACTTGTAATGTTCTATAGATCCATAGTTATAATAGGTTCCACATGAGGAAATTCACTTCTTCCTCCTCCGTGATTTCCACGGCCTCATAATCCACCTCGAAAGCCTATTCTCGTGACCTCCTCCATCCGTGTGCCCTTCATAATGATGACCATCATCCTTGGAACTACTAGAAATGCTAGTCTGACACACACCAGTATCAATGGCATCATGTATCTAGTCAATCAATCTACAATCCTCTTGGTGTGTTATGAAAGTAGAGGTGCAAATTTTAACAATAGTAAGACACATTCTTATGGATCAGTGTTATAGCAATAGGAATCTACTTGCATCATGATATCCATGGAAAAATCATAGTCCACAACTAACATGGTCCACAACATTTTGTGGGAAACTATCCTTTGTATGCCCCTCTACTTCACATTCCATGCACCATATCCCATTGTGAGTCTCATGAGCCAAGTTCGCAGACAGTTTCTCCATTTCGATTTTCCATGGCAGCAATCAATCTAGGATTTAAGGAATGGACTAATTTTGGTATTAATGCTTCCCATGGCCTCAGCATGCAAGGTAGCCTCTAGGCCTCACATGGATCTATGAAGGTCTTATGTGAAAGTGCCCTCCTGAATGGAGTGATCAGCCCTCTAACAAACCACTAAGCATGTTGAGATGGGTGAATATCATAAGAAAACTTTGACATGAGAGTCTTAAAGCACGTGTCATAATCCTAGAACACTTTCTACCATCCCTGGTTTGATTTCCTTTAATGTGCTTGATGTTCTTTTGTTCAAACTTAGGAATGTGGAACTCAACAAAAATGCATCACGTAGTGTGATGTAATCCACCACCATTTGGTGTGGATCATACTTCTTGTACCAACTATGCACGCGCCCTTGCAATGTGGTTACAAAATGACTCACCTTCCTTTTTAGTGTAGTGATACCCTTTGCATGCCATAGAAAACTCACATTTATGCACAT
Organism: Taxus wallichiana var. yunnanensis; assembly: GCA_018340775.1. Classification (NCBI taxonomy): domain Eukaryota; kingdom Viridiplantae; phylum Streptophyta; class Pinopsida; order Cupressales; family Taxaceae; genus Taxus; species Taxus wallichiana. Next base: position 193,369,734 of record CM031234.1, read on the forward strand.
GTTCCGTAAGCATCTTCCACACCTTTGTAATCAAGGAAAATGCAAAGACATCTCAAAAATACTGTTAAGGTTGTTGAGGCCCTTTCCCACCAAATCTAGAACCTTGGCCTCCTCCAATATTTCCACCACCTCCAAAGCACCACTAGATCCACTAGTGCCAACTCCTCCAGATCCACCAGATCCTCCTCCTATTATAGGTAAGGGGCCTAACGTAGTTGTCCTTGTGAACCCACCGCCATGCTAAACTACACACCATAATGTCTGTGATGTTGACCCACTCCCAGATGTGTTTCCCATGCTACTTATATATGCAATACCCAAACTTTGTGAACACACACCTTGCCTAAATGTTGTACAAAACATGATACCTCCAAATACAAGAAATTAATTTACAACCATAGATGTACCAAATGAAAAATTATACTTCCTAGGTGTCGCTCGACCACCAATATCAACACCACTAACAACCGAATAAAAAGGTTTTCCTTAGAAACTAGAAAGCTAAGCGTGTGGTCTAATCAAAATATGGGCCAAAAGGCATCCCTAGGGATATCCTTTCTTCACGAGATGAAATATCACCAAAATATGAGGGGATAACGGTTCTACACTTACCAATATGGGGTAGCACAGATTGCTCATGTCTCACACCTTCCGCACATACCTCAAATCCTTCCCGTAACATTTTCCTCGGTATTTCCATAACTCCTAGAACCTTACTCTATTTCATCAACTCCCTCTCTCATGCTTCATCATACTTGAGTCACCTCTCTTCTCTCTCCTTCTCTATCGTAGGATCTACCATCTTTCACCACACTAGCTTCCACACCCCACTCCTAGAAGGATTTTATCTATCCATGGTAAAGGCTACCAAACTTAAAGTAATAACACATGATCTTGATAGCTAGCAAAACAACATGAAAGAATGATCCTTTGCGCTCCCTTAAGAACTCAAACTCAACAATCTCTGGGAAATAATACTTAGAAAATGTGTATTCCAAGGTATAACTAGTCAACACTCTACTCCACCAGTGATCAACAACATGGGTCTAGGTCAAATCGGCATCATATAGCCTATGATACTCATCTTGGGTCCATACATGAGGTCTATAGTACCAACTTGACCTAGATTCATATGCTGAAAACCATTCATACAATTCCACTAGGAAAAAACAAAAAATGTTTCATACAACTCATGATACAGGTGGTCCTCTACGCATTTACGTGCATCAAACTTAGTTCTAGTGTTAAATGTCTAATAAAACTCATCCTTATGATTTTAAGCCACACATTAACTTGTCCAAGGTGTTTTCACACCTCAGAGCTTCAAAAGCGAGGTCAATGGAACCAAAATGTATTCATTTCTTCACAAAATCTTCCATTTTAAATGGGTGTCCTAACAAAAGCCCCTCCTTTATGTGAGCTTCATGAGAATGATCCTCCATTAATGGAGGATGGGTTGTAGAATCAAAAATGCATTCATTTACTTAGAAATAGAAAGTACATACACTAGATCCAAGCACAGGTACATCATAAATGGAAATAAGTAGTGTAAATAGCACAAAGGAACTAGATCCAATCCATAATAACATGAATAACATAAGGTTATACCAATAAACAAATATATCCATAACAGAGCTTCAAATATCAATTTATAAACATCCACAGTAGCCACCTTACATCACAAAAGGGTTTATCTCAAACATAATATAGATCGAGGAATATCAATCTAGCCATATAAAACAACCTTAAAAGAGATCCTATCTATTATTTCCCCATTAAAACCTGTTAGTGCAAAATCACAAAGACACCCTAGATGTAGATCGGGCTTCTAGGTTGATCACCGGGCATCCAAAGTGTGATTGCACAACATGGAAACCTCTCTCCAAGCGTGGGACTTGTGAAGGCGACAGAGGAATCTCCGAGAGAAGGCTGGTTCTGCTCCTAAACTACCCTTACAAGCTATTCCAGTGTAGGCAAGCTAATCTAATCCTAATCTAACAATGCCAAGGAGACAGAGAGAGAGAGAGAGAAAGGAAAAGAACAAAAGCCTACACTAAAACGGTGATACACCAGAGAAGGAGAATGTTGGACATCTATCAAAACTGCCATGGGACAAAGAGAGGTGAGCAATGGGAAGGATGGACAGATGCATCACAGGCCCAAGGATAGATTTCACACAGAAAATGTCCCAAAACTCCATGAACACAGCTCCAAACCTGCAATGAAGAGAGGCAAGAAGAGAACAAGCAAAAACAAGCAAGGATGGACAGATGCATCACAAAACACGTTTTGTTGCTCCAGAAGTTTGCACAGAACATCATTTCAATAGTAAAAGGAAAAAAACACCATTACAGAGCAAGGGAGGAGGTTCGAACTCCATTTTCAACCCTAGAGAAGAAAAGAAGGGAGGGCAGAGCAGAAAAGATGAACAACTTGTTATATCCTTTTAAAATGAGCCAAATCTGGCTTTATACAATGCATGGGTCGAGCCCAGGAGACAAAAAACATAGGAAAACATGTAAGCAGCCCAACCATTGACCAAAACACATTCTTCATTAAAATCGGTGGTTGAGACATCACTTCTGGCCATGCTGAAGAAGAATGCGACCCATGTGCATTAAAACTGGTTGTTGAAACGCCAACCACGGCCATAAGCGCGTCGAGCCGTTTCTCAATTTTATCTCTCCAAACTACACCAAAATTTGAGATTGATCCTAGAATCATGTAGAGAATTTCATAAGCTTTCCGTTGATATAAAGAACGTGCAAATCCGAGCTCTGGATCGAAAGTTATGGAGGTCTGAAGTTTTAGGGCACAAAACAGGCAAAAATTTGTTTTGAAATCTTTCGCGCTCTGCCACTCCGAATGACACGTGGCACGCATTGATTGGTCACGTGATTCTCTCTCCTCTACCATTGGTGGGCTTTATTTTGAAATTTCCTTGTGGGCCCCTTAAACTTGCACACGTGGCATGCATTGATTCGTGGCCGACAGGGGCGCGAAGGCAGACCTTGGCTTTTAGCTTTTCGGCCAAAACTCATGCCAAATTCTCTAACTCCTTCCCGAGCTTAGCATTCCCTGTTCCATAGGACACGTGTCCTCTTTTGATTGGCTCGGGCTGACCCCTCAAAATTTTCCCTTTGACCTTTGGACTCTTTCCCCTGTGACACGTGTCGTGATCTGGTTGGTTCTCGGCCCTTTCGGCTCCTTCGCGCCCTTCGCGTCTTTATGTCTCGGATGTCCCAAACTGCTTGGGCCAAAAACTTCCGATCCGCCCGAAATGGGCTTCCTCATCCCTCATTTGGCCGATGACATGTGGCGTTGTTTGATTGGCTTTCGGCTCCTTCGGTGATCCGCGTCCCACGCGTCCCTTCGTCCCGGATGTCCCAGTACGAACTTTCTGTTTCGGGTGAACCGGCCGATTCGCGTCATCACGGCCCAAATGTCCCAATCGCTTCCAGATTGTTTGTTCTCATTTTGGCCAATCCGACCGGTTCACGTACTTTGCGTACTCTTGTCCCAAACTGTCCCGCTCAGCAGTTAGTCGTTTTTCTTCCTCTTTCGGCCGGATCGGCTTCTCACGCCCACCGTGTACCTCTGTCCCAGATGTCCCTTTGCTTCACGGGCCACTGGAGGATTTTCGGCCGATCCGCGCCTAGATGTCCCAAATGTCCCGACTGCCCCTAGGACTAGGACTTAGTCATTTTTTATGATTTTTCCTGGATCAATCTACATGCTTGGAACTGCAAAACTCTGATGCATGTTATCGAAATTTACCCTGGGGGGGTGAAATTTTGACAACAGTTTGGCGACTCAGTGGGGTCATCTGCCTGCTAGATGAATGATCAGTAGCCTGAAGCAATCCATTGGGCATGGAGTCATGTTAAGCTCGAAAACCGATCTCGAACTTTGAAAACTTCCCTCTGAGCCACTTGAAACCCACCGGACATGGAGTTGTTCTTACCAAAATGCCACTGAAACGAACTGTGCAAGAGCAGAACCGGCAACACCAAAACTATGTACAGAACTAAAAATCATACATGCTCCAAATGGAACATGCGAGTGTGCACAAGCACTTCTTTTGCTAAAAGCAAATCTACCTACTCTACTTTAATGGAAGCAAAGGCAAGCTAAACAAACCTCGCATTGGTTGTGAGAAATAGCTTCCCTTTCTCAAAAGTGGTAGCCATGCAATTGATTTGGAGCTGATCATGGCTGTTAAGATGAGTGGAAAATCAACAAGAAGTGGTATTCCACCCAAATCATCAAGGTATCGGTGAAGGCAAATTCAATACCTCTTTTAGTTGCTCGCATTTGGATTGAAGAGGCATGACGGCTGGTCCTTGGTACTTTGTAGCTCACCCTCATGCTCAGAAGCAAGCATGACTGGTTGTGACTTCTCCTTTGGCTCCAATGAAGCCAAATACCTGATTGGGCAAGGTCTGATCCGTTGAGTATGCCCATTTCCCTGATTTTCAACTCCAAGAATGGAGTCTTCTTGCGGACCTTCTTGAATGGATGATGTGGAAGAAATGGCGAAATTCCTCTGCCCTTTCTCTTCCTCCAATGAAGGACATGAAAGATTAAAATCTTCCAATCTTGGTTCCAAAGAGCTTCTATAAGATGCAGGTTGCTGCAAATGAATGTTCTCCTTCATGACAACAGACTCTTGTGTTTGGAATGTGGATGATGAAAGAGAGAATGGTGGAAACTCAACCGGCTCTTCTCCATCAAAACAGTCCTCCAAATCTGACTGATAAACTACCTCATGGCTGTCCTGCTGCAAATGCTCAACTTCCTCCATGGTGTCTTCTTGATCTATAACTTGACCACCATGGTTTCCTTCATCCTCCAACATTGAGTTTGAGAGATCAAACTCCTCTTCGACATTAGAGCTATGAGAGATGAAGTAAAAAGAAGAAATGAAGGTTCTCCTGTAGCCTGCTTTGTGCTCAAAGCCCTTGGATCCGCAATTTTCTCTTCCATAGCTAGATTGTGCTCCTCTTCTTTTGGATTTGGAGCAACTTCTCCTTCCTCTACTAGTTGAATACAATCTTGCTCTTGATAGAACTCTTCCTCTCTAGCATGAAGTTTGTCAAGTCAAACTCGAGAAAATGTCCCAAAACTCCATGAACACAGCTCCAAACCTGCAATGAACATTCAAACATGCACAAATACCTGCAATGAAGAGAGGCAAGAAGAGAACAAGCAAAAACAAGCAAGGATGGACAGATGCATCACAAAACATGTTTTGTTGCTCCAGAAGTTTGCACAGAACATCATTTCAATAGTAAAAGGCAAAAATGCCATTACAGAGCAAGGGAGGAGGTTCGAACTCCATTTTCAACCCTAGAGAAGAAAAGAAGGGAGGGCAGAGTAGAAAAGATGAACAACTTGTTATATCCTTTTAAAATGAGCCAAATCTGGCTTTATACAATGCATGGGTCGAGCCCAGGAGACAGAAAACATAGGAAAACATGTAAGCAGCCCAACCATTGACCAAAATGCATTCTTCATTAAAATCGGTGGTTGAGACATCACTTATGGCCATGCTGAAGAAGAATGCGACCCATGTGCATTAAAACTGGTTGTTGAAACGTCATCCACGGCCATGATCACGCGTCAGAGCTGTTTCTCAATTTTATCTCTCCAGACTACACCAAAATTTGAGATTGATCCTAGAATCATGTAGAGAATTTCATAAGCTTTCCGTTGATATAAAGAACGTGCAAATCCGAGCTCACGGATCGAAAGTTATGGAGTCACGAAGTTTTAGGGCACAAAACAGGTGAAAACGTGTTTTGAAATCTTTCCCGCGCTCTGCCACCTGGATGACACGTGGCACGCATTGATTGGTCACGTGATTCTCTCTCCTCTACCTTTCGGTGGGCTTTCTTTTGAAATTTCCTTGTGGGCCCCTTAAACTTGGACACGTGGCATGCATTGATTGGCCGACAGGGGCGCGGGGCAGACCTTGGCTTTTAGCTTTTCGGCCAAAACTCATGCCAAATTCTCTAACTCCTTCCCGAGCTCCGCATTCCCTGTTCCATAGGACACGTGTCCTCTTTTGATTGGCTCGGGCTGACCCCTCAAAATTCACCCTTTGACCTTTGGACTCTTTCCCCTGCGACACGTGTCGTGATCTGGTTGGTTCTCGGCCCTTTCGGCTCCTTCGCGCCCTTCGCGTCTTTATGTCCCGGATGTCCCAAACTGCTTGGGCCAAAAACTTCCGATCCGCCCGAAATGGGCTTCCTCGTCCCTCATTTGGCTGATGACACGTGGCGTTGTTTGATTGGCTTTCGGCTCCTTCGGCGATCCGCGTCCCGCGCGTCCCTTCGTCCCGGATGTCCCAGTACGAACTTTCTCTGTTTCGGGTGAACCGGCCGGTTCGCGTCATCACGGCCCAAATGTCCCAATTGCTTCCGGACTGTTTGTTCTCATTTGGCGATCGGCCGGTTCGCGTACTTCACGTACTCTTGTCCCGAACTGTCCCCGCTCAAAGCAGTTAGTCATTTTCTTCCTCTTTCGGCCGGATCGGCTTCTGATTTGCGTACCTCTTGTCCCGCCGATGTCCCTTTGCTTCACGGCCGCCTGGAAGTCTTTTCGGCCGATCCATGCCTAGATGTCCCAAATGTCCCGACTGCCCCTAGGACTAGGACTTAGTCATTTTTATGATTTTCTGGATCAATCTACATGCTTTGCAACCTTCTCAAATAGAGCTCGATGCATGTTAAAAAAACTCAGGGGAAATTTATCAATCCAGGGGTGAAATTTTGACAATGATTAAGCGACTCGGTGGGGTCATAACCTTTGCTAGATGAATGATCGATGAAGTAACTGAAGCAATCCATTGGGCATGGAGTCATAAGCAAGCCTGAAAACTGATCTGAACTTTGAAAACTTCCCTCTGAGCCACTTGAAACCCACCGGACATGGAGTTGTTCTTACCAAAATGCCACTGAAATGAACTGTGCAAGAGCAAAACCAGCACAACAAAAACTATGTACAGAACTGAAAATCATACATGCTCCAAAATGAAACATGCAGAGTGTGCACAAGCACTTCTTCTACTGAAAGAAAATCTACCTACTCTACTTTAACTGGAAGCAAAGGCAAGCTAAACAAACCCTGCAATTGGTTGTGAGAAATAGCTTCCCTTTCTCAAAAGTGGCGGCCATGCAATTGATTTGGAGCTGATCATGGCTGTTAGGATGAGTGGAAAATCAACAAGAAGCTGGTATTCCACCCAAATCATCAAGGTATCAGCTGAAGGCAAATTCAATACCTCTTTTAGTTGCTCTGCATTTGGATTGAAGAGGCATGACAGCTGGTCCTTGGTACTTTGTAGCTCACCCTCATGCTCAGAAGCAAGCATGACTGGTTGTGACTTCTCCTTTGGCTCCAATGAAGCCAAATACCTGATTGGGCAAGGTCTGATCCTTTGAGTATGCCCATTTCCCTGATTTTCAACTCCAAGAATGGAGTCTTCTTGCGGACCTTCTTGAATGGATGATGTGGAAGAAATGGTGAAATTCCTCTGCCCTTTCTCTTCCTCCAATGAAGGACATGAAAGATTAAAATCTTCCAATCTTGGTTCCAAAGAGCTTGTTATAAGATGCGAGGTTGCTGCAAATGAATGAATACTCTCCTTCATGACAAAGAGACTCTTGTGTTTGGAATGATGGATGATGAAAGAGAGAATGGTGGAAACTCAACGGCTCTTCTCCATCAAAAGCAGTCTTCCAAATCGACGAGATAAAGCGCCTCATGACTGTCCTGCTGCAAATGTTCAACTTCCTCCATGGTGTCTTCTTGATCTGTAACTTGACCACCATGGTTTCCTTCATCCTCCAACATTGAGTTTGAGAGATCAAACTCCTCTTCGACATTGGAGCTAGAGAGAGATGAAGTAGAAAGAAGAACTGAAGGTTCTCCTGTAGCCTGCTTTGTGCTCAAAGCCCTTGGATCCGTAATTTTCTCTTCCCATAGCTAGATTGTGCTCCTCTTCTTTTGGATTTGGAGCAACTTCTCCTTCCTCTACTAGTTGAATACAATCTTGCTCTTGATAGAACTCTTCCTCTAGCATGAAGTTTGTCAAGTCAAACTCTTCAGTCTGCTGCTCTAGAGGACAAGTTGGGACTGCAAGATCTTCTTCAGGGCTTTCTTCCTCCATGGCTGATTGTGCAACTTGAATTGGATCAGCATTTCCTTCAAATAGAGTGCCAACATGGACACTACACTCTGAGAAAACTGATTGCTGATCTGCTTCTTCCTTTTTCTCTTCTTCTGCTGCAACAAAATCAGTTATGACCACCATTTGTTCAACCTTAGCCTCTTCTGTAGGCTTAACCATCAAGGGGATCTTTGTTATCCCAAATTTGGCAGCCCAAACCTTCAAGCTATCTGTCATTTCTTTTCTTTTTGGCTCTTCCTCTTGTTGTCCTTGATGACTGATTTTTTCAATTTCTTCTTCCCCACATGGAATTGGGAATGCAAGAGGAGGGATAGGTTGAAACTCAACTGATTTTACAATTTTTTGTGGTGGTGGAGGAGGTGAAACCTCTTGTTTCTTTGGAGTGGAAGGTATTTCATTTAGCTCTTGTGGAGGGGGTTTGGATTTGGAAGGAAAAAGGAAAAGAAAAAAATTGAGATGGGATGGAAGGCGAGAGGTGGAGACATGGGATCAACATTTGGGACAGCGAGATGGAGAGTTTAAAATTTTCAAGTCCAAATGAGATGATCTTTGATTGGGAAAGAGGGAAAGAAAAGGCATGAGAAGGTGTGCTTACCCATTGACAAGGTTGTTGAATACTCCTCTCATACACCTCTATTTCTTTAATCCACTTTGCAAGTAAAGGCAGCATTTAATCATGAAGTCAGCTTCTCTTGAGGGCTGTAATGCCTTGGAAAAGGTCCCACCCATGGACAAGAGTCTCTATGCAACCGATTCCAAATGCTCTCATCGTTTGAGTTGAGCCCTGATTGCACACTATGTTTACCTCCATCTTTTGGATTTCTCCAGCGAGACCAAGCATCTTGCATCGATTGTCTTCATTATATGCATACTCTTGCTCTTGAAAGCTCCATAGCCAAATTGACTTTTGCACTGCTGCTGCTCATATGGGTATGCATGCGATCTTGAATCTGCTCAAAATGTTGGTTTGGAGGATTTGTAAAACATGTTGGAGGTGGAATATACTATTGTTGTTGATGTGAATTCCATGATGGAAATGAAGTCATGATTGCACAACCTCATAGAATGAAAGAATGAAAGAGATGGAAAGAAGGATGAATGGAAAATGAATGAAAATGAATGGAAAGGAAGATCTGCAACTTCAGAGATGGGTTGTTGACCAGATGGAGTCGCCAGATGTGTTTGCAAGTGCCTCCAAAGGCTGAAATCTTCACAGGAACACATCAACCTGCAAAAGATGAAGTGGAAGACCTCTAAGGTCCCACCGGGTGTGCCAAAACTGTTAATGGTCGCACGGTGGCTTAAGATTTTCTATTTGATAATGAGACACCTCTGAAAGATGAAACTCTAATCGTGATGTGCGTAAAAATCACAAAATCACACCCCTGGATGTAGATCAGGCTTCTAGGTTGATCACTCAGGCATCTAGTGTGATTGCACAACATGGAAACCTCTCTCCAAGCGTGGGACTTGTGGCGAGAGAGGAATCTCCGAGAGAAGGCTGGTTCTGCTCCTAAACTACCTGCCACAAGCTATTCCAGTGCAGGCAAGCTAATCTAATCCTAATCTAACAATGCGAGAGAGAGAGAGAGAGAGAGAGAGAGAAAGGAAAAGAACAAAAGCCTACACTAAAACGGTGATACACCAGAGAAGGAGAATGTTGGACATCTATCAAAACTGCCATGGGACAAAGAGAGGTGAGCAATGGGAAGGATGGACAGATGCATCATAGGCCCAAGGATAGATTTCACACAGAAAATGTCCCAAAACTCCATGAACACAGCTCCAAACCTGCAATGAACATTCAAACATGCACAAATACCTGCAATGAAGAGAGGCAAGAAGAGAACAAGCAAAAATGAGCAAGGATGGACAGATGCATCACAAAACACGTTTTGTTGCTCCAGAAGTTTGCACAGAACATCATTTCAATAGTAAAAGGCAAAAAACGCCATTACAGAGCAAGGGAGGAGGTTCGAACTCCATTTTCAACCCTAGAGAAGAAAAGAAGGGAGGGCAGAGCAGAAAAGATGAACAACTTGTTATATTTTTAAAATGAGCCAAATCGGCTTTATACTGATGCATGGGTCGAGCCGGAGACAGAAAACATAGGAAAACATTGTAAGTAGAGCCCAACCATTGACCAAAACGCCATTCTTCATTAAAATCGGTGGTTGAGACATCACTTACAGCCATCTTTGAAGAAGAATGCGACCCATGTGCATTAAAGTTGTTGAAAGCGTAAACTTACGGCCATGATCACGCGTCGAGCTGTTTCTCAATTTTCTCTCTCAGACTACACCAAAATTCAAGATTGATCCCTAGAATCATGTAGAGAATTTCATAAGCTTTCCGTTGATATAAAGAACGTGCAAATCGAGCTCTGGATCGAAAGTTATGGAGTCGAAGTTTTAGGGCACAAAGCAGGTGAAAACGTGTTTTGAAATCTTTCCCGCTCTGCCACTGGATGACACGTGGCATGCATTGATTGGTCACGTGATTCTCTCTCCTCTTCACCTTTCGGTGGGCTTTCTTTTGAAATTTCCTTGTGGGCCCCTTAAACTTGGACACGTGGCATGCATTGATTGACCCTCAAAGCGGGGCGCGGGGCGGACCTTTGGCTTTTAGCTTTTCGGCCAAAACTCATGCCAAATTCTCTAACTCCTTCCCAAGCTCCATTCCACTGTTCCATAGGACACGTGTCCGGATTTTGATTGGCTTTTGGGCTGACCCCTAAATTCACCCTTTGACCTTTGGACTCTTTCCCCTGCGACACGTGTCGTGATCTGGTTGGTTCTCGGCCCTTTCGGCTCCTTCGGCCCTTCGCCCTTCGCGTCTTTATGTCCCGGATGTCCCAAACTGCTTGGGCCAAAAACTTCCGATCCGCCCGAAATGGGCTTCCTCGTCCCTCATTTGGCCGATGACACGTGGCGTTGTTTGATTGGCTTCGGCTCCTTTGGCTCGATCGATGGCGTCAGCTAATCCGCGCGCGTCCCGCATACTCTCGTCCCGGATGTCCCGGTCTGAACTTTCTGTCATTTTCTTCCGAACGCGGATCGGTTCGCATCATCACGGCCCAAATGTCCCAATTGCCCAAATTTTTGTTCTCATTTCCGATCCGGCCCGTGATTCGCGTACTTCGCGTACTCTTGTCCGAATCGTCTTTTCGCTGATTAGTCATTTTCTTCTTCCTCTTTCGGCGATCCGATCGGCTTCCCAAATGCCCCCGCCCTGGGTGTACCTCTGTCCCGAGATGTCCCTTTGCTTCACGGGCCGCTAGAGGATTTTCGGCCGATCCGCGCCTAGATGTCCCAAATGTCCCGAGCGCCCTTAGGACTAGGACTTAGTCATTTTTATGATTTTTCTGGATCAATCTACATTTTGGGGCTTGCAAAACTCTGATGCATGTTATCGAAATTTACCCTGGGGGGTGAAATTTTGACAACAGTTTGGCGACTCAGTGGGGTCATCTGCCTGCTAGATGAATGATCAGTAGCCTGAAGCAATCCATTGGGCATGGAGTCATAAGCAAGCCTGAAAACTGATCTGAACTTTGAAAACTTCCCTCTGAGCCACTTGAAACCCACCGGACATGGAGTTGTTCTTCACCAAAATGCCACTGAAATGAACTGTGCAAGAGCAAAACCAGCAACACAAAAACTATGTACAGAACTGAAAATCATACATGCTCCAAAATGAAACATGCAGAGTGTGCACAAGCACTTCTTCTGCTGAAAGCAAATCTACCTACTCTACTCTAACTGGAAGCAAAGGCAAGCTAAACAAACCCTGCAATTGGTTGTGAGAAATAGCTTCCCTTTCTCAAAAGTGTTGGCCATGCAATTGATTTGGAGTTGATCATGGCTGTTAGGATGAGTGGAAAATCAACAAGAAGCTGGTATTCCACCCAAATCATCAAGGTATCAGCTGAAGGCAAATTCAATACCTCTTTTAGTTGCTCTGCATTTGGATTGAAGAGGCATGACAGCTGGTCCTTGGTACTTTGTAGCTCACCCTCATGCTCAGAAGCAAGCATGACTGGTTGTGACTTCTCCTTTGGCTCCAATGAAGCCAAATACCTGATTGGGCAAGGTCTGATCCTTTGAGTATGCCCATTTCCCTGATTTTCAACTCCAAGAATGGAGTCTTCTTGCAGACCTTCTTGAATGGATGATGTGGAAGAAATGGTGAAATTCCTCTGCCCTTTCTCTTCCTCCAATGAAGGACATGAAAGATTAAAATCTTCCAATCTTGGTTCCAAAGAGCTTCTATAAGATGCGGTTGCTGCAAATGAATACTCTCCTCATGACAACATACTCTTGTGTTTGGAAGATGGATGATGAAAGAGAGAATGGTGGAAACTCAACCGGTTCTTCTCCATCAAAACAGTCTTCCAAATCTGACAGATAAACTGCCTCATGACTGTCCTGCTGCAAATGTTCAACTTCCTCCATGGTGTCTTCTTGATCTGTAACTTGACCACCATGGTTTCCTTCATCCTCCAACATTGAGTTTGAGAGATCAAACTCCTCTTCGACATTGGAGCTAGAGAGAGATGAAGTAGAAAGAAGAACTGAAGGTTCTCCTGTAGCCTGCTTTGTGCTCAAAGCCCTTGGATCCGCAATTTTCTCTTCCACAGCTAGATTGTGCTCCTCTTCTTTTGGATTTGGAGCAACTTCTCCTTCCTCTACTAGTTGAATACAATCTTGCTCTTGATAGAACTCTTCCTCTAGCATGAAGTTTGTCAAGTCAAACTCTTCAGTCTGCTGCTCTAGAGGACAAGTTGGGACTGCAAGATCTTCTTCAGGGCTTTCTTCCTCCATGGCTGATTGTGCAACTTGAATTGGATCAGCATTTCCTTCAAATAGAGTGCCAACATGGACACTACACTCTGAGAAAACTGATTGCTGATCTGCTTCTTCCTTTTGCTCTTCTTCTGCTGCAACAAAATCAGTTATGACCACCATTTGTTCAACCTTAGCCTCTTCTGTAGGCTTAACCATCAAGGGGATCTTTGTTATCCCAAATTTGGCAGCCCAAACCTTCAAGTTGTCTGTCATTTCTTTTCTTTTTGGCTCTTCCTCTTGTTGTCCTTGATGACTGATTTTTTCAATTTCTTCTTCCCCACATGGAATTGGGAATGCAAGAGGAGGGATAGGTTGAAACTCAACTGATTTTACAATTTTTTGTGGTGGTGGAGGAGGTGAAACCTCTTGTTTCTTTGGAGTGGAAGGTATTTCATTTAGCTCTTGTGGAGGGGTTTTGGATTTGGAAGAGAAGAGGGCGGAAAAACTGAGATGGGATGGAAGACTGAGAGATGGAGACATGGGATCAACATTTGGGACAGCAGATGGAGAGTTTAAAGCTTGACACTGCTGAGATGAAATAGATTGGGAAAGAGGAAAAGAAAAGGCATGAGAAGGTGTGCTTACTTGTTGGCAAGGTTGCTGAATACTCCTCTCATACACCTCTATTTCTTCAATCCACTTTGCAAGCAAAGGAAGCATTGCAATCATGAAGTCAAGCTTCTCATGAGGGCTGTAATGCCTTGGAAAAGGTCCCACCCATGGACAAGGGTGCTCTGCTGACCGATTCCAAATGCTTTCATCGTGCTGAGCCACCATGCACTATGTTTACCTCCATCTTTTGGATTTTTCTCCAGCAGACCAGCATCTTGCATCTGATTGTCTTCATTATATGCATACTCTTGCTCTTGGAAAGCTCCATAGCCAAACTGACTTTGGCACTGCTGCTCATATGGGTATGCATACTGATCTTGAATCTACTCAAAATGCTGGTTTGGAGGATTTGTAAAACATGTTGGAGGTGGAATATCTTGCTTTGTTGTTGATGTGAATTCCATGATGGAAATGAAGTCATGATTGCACAACTTCATGGAATGGGAAAGAATGAAAGAGATGGAAAGAAGGATGAATGGAAAATGAATGAAAATGAATGGAAAGGAAGATCTGCAACTTCAGAGATGGGTTGTTGACCAGATGGAGTCGCTAGATGTGTTTGCAAGTGCCTCCAAAGGCTGAAATCTTCACGGAGAACACATCAACTGCAAAAGATGAAGTGGAAGACCTCTAAGGTCCCAGGCGTGCCAAATCTGTTGATGGTGCACGGTGGCTTAAATTTTCTATTTGATTAGTGAAAGATGAAATCACGGCATTGTTATTGCCACTGGATGTAGATCGGGCTTCTAGGTTGATCACTCGGGCATCAGTGTGATTGCACAACATGGAAACCTCTCTCCAAGCGTGGGACTTGTGGCTGAGAGAGGAATCTCCGAGAGAAGGCTGGTTCTGCTCCTAAACTACTCCACAAGCTATTCCGGTGTAGGAAAGCTAATCTAATCCTAATCTAACCATGCCGAGGAGAGAGAGAGAGAGAGAGAGAGAGAAAGAGAAAACAACAAAAGCCTACACTAAAACGGTGATACACCAGAGAAGGAGAATGTTGGACATCTATCAAAACTGCCATGGGACAAAGAGAGGTGAGCAATGGGAAGGATGGACAGATGCATCACAGGCCCAAGGATAGATTTCACACAGAAAATGTCCCAAAACTCCATGAACACAGCTCCAAACTGCAATGGACCTTCAAACATGCACAAATACCTGCAAATGAAGAGAGGCAAGAAGAGAACAAGCAAAAACGAGCAAGGATGGACAGATGCATCACAAAACACGTTTTGTTGCTCCAGAAGTTTGCACAGAACATCATTTCAATAGTAAAAGGCAAAAAATGCCATTACAGAGCAGGGAGGAGGTTCGAACTCCATTTTCAACCCTAGAGAAGAAAAGAAGGGAGGGCAGAGAAAAGATGAACAACTTTTATATTTTTTAAAATGAGCCAAATCGGCTTTATACTGATGCATGGGTCGAGCCGGGAGACAGAAAACATAGGAAAATGTAAGCCCATTGTAAGTGATGCCCAACCATTGACCAAAACCCATTCTTCATTAAAATCGGTGGTTGAGACATCACTTCTGGCCATGCTGAAGAAGAATGCGACCCATGTGCATTAAAACTGGTTGTTGAAACGTCGCTTCCGGCCATGATCACGCGTCAGAGCTGTTTCTCAATTTTCTCTCTCTAGACTACACCAAAATTCGAGATTGATCCCAGAATCATGTAGAGAATTTCATAAGCTTTCCGTTGATATAAAGAACGTGCAAATCCGAGCTCTGGATCGAAAGTTATGGAGGTCTGAAGTTTTAGGGCACAAAACAGGTGAAAACGTGTTTTGAAATCTTTCCCGCGCTCTGCCACCTGGATGACACGTGGCACGCATTGATTGGTCACGTGATTCTCTCTCCTCTACCTTTCGGTGGGATTTCTTTTGAAATTTCCTTGTGGGCCCCTTAAACTTGGACACGTGGCATGCATTGATTGGCCGACAGGGGCGCGGGGCAGACCTTGGCTTTTAGCTTTTCGGCCAAAACTCATGCCAAATTCTCTAACTCCTTCCCGAGCTCCGCATTCCCTGTTCCATAGGACACGTGTCCTCTTTTGATTGGCTCGGGCTGACCCCTCAAAATTTTCCCTTTGACCTTTGGACTCTTTCCCCTGCGACACGTGTCGTGATCTGGTTGGTTCTCGGCCCTTTCGGCTCCTTCGCGCCCTTCGCGTCTTTATGTCCCGGATGTCCCAAACTGCTTGGGCCAAAAACTTCCGATCCCCGAAATGGGCTTCCTCGTCCCTCATTTGGCCGATGACACGTGGCGTTGTTTGATTGGCTTTCGGCTCCTTCGGCGATCCGCGTCCCGCGCGTCCCTTCGTCCCGGATGTCCCAGTACGAACTTTCTCTGTTTCGGGTGAACCGGCCGGTTCGCGTCATCACGGCCCAAATGTCCCAATTGCTTCCGGACTGTTTGTTCTCATTTCGGCCGATCCGGCCGGTTCGCGTACTTCACGTACTCTTGTCCCGAACTGTCCCGCTCAGCAGTTAGTCATTTTTCTTCCTCTTTCGGCGGATCGGCTTCTCGCGCCCGCCGCGTACTTCTGTCCCAGATGTCCCTTTGCTTCACGGGCCGCTACTTTTCGGCCGATCCGCGCCTAGATGTCCCAAATGTCATAACTTCTCTCATGAGCAGATCACATGTCAAGTGGAAGTGTGGTCCTTCATAGTCGAGTGTTCTTGCTAGCTTGCAAAGGCCTCCTCTATTAACTATAATGATTTCCCTAGAATATTTCGTACGTGGAATATTCCTATTTTTACCTCCAAGGCTCTAGGCTAGCACCTTATCCATTCCTAATGCCTAATTAGGCCCTCACATGTTTCTCCTAAAATACCACCTTTGAAATGCGGATAATTCCTTAAACCCTGTTACGCTTTCGCACGTACCTAGTTCCATCTTAAACCCTTTCCTTGCATGTTTTCCCCGAGCGCCTTCATCTTGGTTGTCTTGTAATTGTACACCTTATACCTTGGGACATAGTCAATTCGAGAACCCAAAAATTTTAGATTGAATGTTGGATTTACCTTCTCTCTAAAATTTTTGACACAATTTTTAAGGATATATGTGTATCTGTCTACTAGACGTAGATAGTATACATGTGATCGAAACTCGTTAAAGAAATCAATTAGGCGGATAAATTATGCCTAACCAAGAGGTGAATTGAATATTTTTCTTGAAAAAATATGGCCCTCTGATCCCTCCATTCACCTTGGTTCCTGAGAGTAGAGATGAATGCTCTTAACTATACCTCTCCCACATAAAAATTTATTGGAATTTCAATTTTCTCAGGGAGAAGAAATTTTTGCACATAATTTTTTTCTCAGGGGAGAAGAATTTTTGCAGACATAGAAATTTTTTCTCAATATCATTCCTGTTGTATATGCACCCACAAATTATTTATCATCATCAAATTTAATGTCCTATATTGTGACGGCTCTATATTTTTTCCAGGTTGAAAAACTACTCTTTTAGAAACAATGCATAAAAATTTAAAGGAGGTCTACAAGAAATAACTTGGTCATATAGAACGACAAACAGTAACCACATTTTCTTTTAGCAATTTTTTTCCTCTTTCAAATTCTTATTTTCCTCAAAACTACCCTAATCCTATAACATTCATCCATCCACTTGACCATTCCTTTTAAAACAAAAATTTGGGGAAAGAAAAAGTTAGTTTGAGCAAGCATGTTCTTCCATGGTCACAGGCTCTAGTTCTTCCCTATTTTCTTGCAAGACTGCAAGAGATGTGCTAAGTTCCTCTATTTTGGCATGAAGGGATTGTATTTTTATTATATATCTCTTTCGGGTCTTTTTCTAGCAGAAGAGTGGCCTCTTCATGTTGTGTTATAGTTTCTGTAACTATTGAATTTCTTGATTTTTAGTAGTTTCCAGCTGGGAGAAATTGGCTTCTTTGGCCTCAAGAAGTAACTAAAGATGGGTGATTCTTTCTTGAGCCAATTGTAGCTCAAACTAGATTTTGGACAAAGACAAAACTTGGGGAATAATTGTATCAGAATTAGGGGGAGAACTAGGTTCTCCCTCTACCATAGGTGTTTTCCCTTTGTCTTTAACAAGTTACTCTTCAATTGTGACTATGGAATTCTCAATTTATTTTTCTATATCAGGAACAAATGGTGACACTAATTTGTGAGGAGACACAGGTGGGGTTTTTACTAGGGTTTGCATTATTGTGGCTACCTCTTGTTCTTCCTAGGAAGGAGGATTTTCAATTGGCATTTCATGTAGGGTAGGTGTAGGCACTGGAAGCCTTGAGATGCTTTTTATGTCTCTCAAAGGTTAAGGGTGCTTGCTCAAGAACTATCTCAGGATTTAAGGAACATTGCTTTTGAAAATTCAGCCATTTCTTCATTCCATGTTTCTTTTTAACAAATTGATGCTTGCAAATTAGATGAATTAAACCCTGGAACTTTAAATATGAGGTACCCCAATGAAAAATTTCTTGTAGTAGAACAAATAGAATCATATAAAAAAGGTAAATTGATCTTATATTGGGGTTTATTTTGACCATGTCAGAGGTGTATTAACATTCTTAACACAAGACCCAACACAATTTCATATTTCCCTTTGCATGTAAAGTACTTGATCAACCATTTGGCCACTTCTTCCAAGGTTTAGGAAGGGTTATTCTCTTGATTCCTTTATCTTTACCCTTATTGTCTATGACTAATTCTAATTTCTCCTTCTTTCCAACTAAAAATCTTTTAATTATTTCAACATACATTGTTATGTCACTTATTGTTAACCCTTCATCAGGTATTCCTAAAAGATGACTGATAATAGTTGGAGTAAAGGGAATTTTCTTACCTTGAACCATAGAGTGTCCTTCCTCCATATTTCTAGTGAATTCCTCAATCATTACTATGTTGAATTCCTCATAAGCTAGTAGAAATTCCAGCCATCCTGCTTTTTCAAATATTTCAACCGGCTTTGTATTGGCCAAGAGTTCCATAAAAAAGTGTCTTATGTCTCAATCAAGGTCCCATGTCTGAGTTTTCATAGGTATTAAAAATAAAAAGGGGAAAAATACTTGAAATGTAGGGTTTGTAGGGTTTTGGATAAGTACAAGAGTGAATGGTGGTGCAAGAGTGAGAGGGTGAAATTCAGAAATTAATAGTAGAGTAGAAATGGTTTGAAATGAATATAACTGAATTGGGAAAGATATGATGGAATCCCAAAGTGATGATGACATTGATTGGGCACGTGTGAATATTATGGTGGAAGTGAATTACGGATTTGGTTGGGATTTGAGAAGTGTGTAGAGTTATTAGAAATGGGAGAGATAATCAATTTGCATGATGATAATAATTAACAGCTCATAAATTAAAATTTTCCTATATTAAAGAAGTGAATTAATTATACATAACTCATAAATGAACTTTTCACATCCTAGCTGCAATTTCCATACTAGTTCAATACTATATCCACATATGGTCCTTTTATTTCATTCTAGATTGGGGATGGTGACCGCCATTTTTGGTTTTCGGTCACCTAAGTTTTTTTATCTTTTATTTTTTTAGAAGCAATGGCCATCATTTCTATTTTTCATCAATGCTCTAGAGTATGATGTGTTAGGAAATAAGGGATAAAATATGTGGAATAATCCCTCACGAGAATCGCAATAAAGAGAAACTAATATGTAGAAATTATTACTGGATCTCAAATAAAATTGCAAAATAAAATAACACAACACAAAGAGACGATATTTAACGTGGTTCACCCAATTTGGGCTACGTCCACCAAGAATCACTTGCTCGTTTTATTACAAGCCACTACTCTCTCAATACAATACCAGATCCATTTGGAGCTATGCTCAACAAACTCTCGAAATTCACATTTGAATTCTAATACATTTGCTTGTACATCTATCATATGCATAAGACCATATAAATAGACAATTTACTTGTGATTTTACAAAACTGTGGGTATCAAAACCATGGGAAAAACCCATCCCATAAACCTATGGGTGAAAAACTCACCCATATGAGAAAAGCACGTTTCGATATGTCGGGTGCATTTTTCGAGGCCAAAAAATTTACGCCTAAAACAATTTTTGAGGGTGCATACTTGAACCCGGGTAAGGATACATGAAAAGTGTACAGTACTCTTAATGTACAATCTTCAACACTTTCACATGTGAAAAAATAGGCTCCACAACCTAACATGATGAATTCCATTTCTAGTTTTCAGTCATCTCCTCTTTATTTCTTAGTAAAGATAGCTCGGTTATGAGTTGAGTTGGGTAGAAATACTTTGTCCACACACTTCAAAGTTGAATCTTCTTGAAGTTCTTTCTGAAACTCTTCTTTTGATGTTGGTTTATGTACAATTACGGTCTCGCCATGCCCATTAACTAACATTACTTTCTTTTCTCCATAAATTGGAATTAATTAGACAGTTCCATTGTAAAATACTCGTTTAATCTAATATGGGCCCATCCATCTTGTCTGCAACTTCCCTTTGAAATATTTGTACTTCAAATAAAATAACAAATCCCAGTCCCCTTCTTGAAATTTCCTTGGCTTTATCTTCTTATCATGTCAAATTTTCCTCTAATGTTGGATGATTTTAGTATGATGTAATGCCTGAATTCTCATTTCATCCAACTCATTTAATTGAACAATTCTTGCTTGTTGTGCCTCTCATGATAATTCAATTCCCACTTCAATTGTTGTTCTCAAAGTCTGAATCTCAAATTCTATAGGGAGAATTGGCTTCTTCCCATAGACTAATTCATAGGGAGTAAACCCTATGGTTGTTTTCCAAGTAGTTTTTAGGCCCATACTACTTCAAGTAGTTTTGAACCCAATTCTTCCTTGAGATATCCATTGTTTTGGTTAGGATATTTTCCAACTCTCTGTTAGTAACCTCCACTTAACCATTAGACTATGGGTGGTATTTGATGAATTATTGAGCCTCGGCTATTATGTTTCCATAAGAGAATCGATTACTCGACATGAATTTTGGTCCTTGATCTGACACAATGGATCTTGGTGCTCCAAACCTCTGGAAGATATGCTCATATAATAAATCTGTAACTTTCTCATCTCTTGCATATTGTAGTGCCTGCACTTCAGCCCATTTGGTGACATAATCAGTATAAACTAGGATGTACTCCTTCCCTTGAGAGGTTGGGTCAATTGGTCTAATAAAATCCAACCCCCACTTCTCAAATGGTTCCAAGAAAACTTGGGGTTGGAGTGGCATTTCAGATGTAAATGTTGGTTTCCCCATCCTTTGGCATTGATCACATCTCCATACATACTTTCTAACATCCTTAAATAAGGAAGGCCAATAGTAACCAGCTCCTATAACTTTTTGAATGGTCCTTTGAAATGAATAATTCCCTCTGATGGTTCATCATGACATGCTCTAAGTATGTCAAATACTTCATTCTCAGCTACACACCTGTGTAAAACATGGTCAAGTCCACATTTGAAAAGAATTCCATTTAACCATGTATACATCACACTCTATTTAATTAATTGTTTTCTTTTATTTTGTGTGAAAAAGGTTGGGAAACTTCCTATAGCCAAGTAATTAGCCATATCTGCATACCAAGGAGAGGTAGTAGAAATTGCAAACAAATGTTCATCTAGAAAATCATCATTGACCTACTCCTCTTCTTAAGTGGTAAGTCTTGAAAGAAAATCAGCTACCACATTTGATTTTCTTGGCTTGTCAATAATTTTAATGTTAAACTCCTATAGTAACAACAACCACCTTATAATCTTGCCATGCACTAAAGGTTTGTTCATTAGATACTTGATGGCAGAGTGGTCAATATGAAAAATCACTTCATATCCTGTAATATAATGGTGAAACTTGTTGATTGCATATACTATTGCAAGAAATTCCTTCTCAGTTGTTGTGTAGTTCCTTTCAGCAGGGGAAAGGTTTTTACTAATGTAGTAAATAGCATACATAGGTTCTCCTTCCTCTTGTTGTCCAAGGACAACACCTATTGCTTCATTGGAGGCATCTGTTTGTATATGGAAGGAAGCTTCCAATTTGGGCCTCTCAACACTTGGTGTGCTTGTTAACTTACCTTTGATAGCATCAAAATCTTATTGGCATGCTTTTGTCCATTCAAATTCAGAATCTTTAGTTAGGAGAGAAAATAATGGAGAAGTAATTCTGCTAAAATCTGAAATAAACCTTCGATAGTAACCAACATGACCAAGAAAGCTTCTTACCTCTATTTGGTTTATGGGAGATGGGAGTTTTACCATGATATCAACCTTTTCTAGGTCTACCTTAATTCCCTCAGTTGAGACATGATGGCCTAAAACTATACCTTGTTCCATCATAAACAAACATTTTTCATGATTCAAGGATAATTGATGTTTTTCACACCAAGAAAGAACTTTGTCTATATTGTTAACTGCCTCTTGGAATGTTTCTCCATAAACTGTGAAATCATCCATGTAAATTTCCACACAATCATGAGTGAGATTAGAAAATATTGCCAACATGGCTCTTTGAAAAGTGGCGGAGCATTACATAAACCAAAAGGTAGCACCTGTAAGAAAATGTTCCCCAGGGATAGGTAAAATTTGTTTTGTCTTGATCTTCAGGTGCCACTATTATTTGGTTGTACCCACTAAACCCATCAAGGAATGAAAACTAGATAAATTTCTAAGACCTGATCAATAAAAGGTAATGGAAAATAGTCTTTATGAGTTGCTTTATTTAATTCCCTATAGTCCACACAAATTCTCCATTTCCCATTCTTTTTAGGAACTATGACTAATGGAGAAACCCATTGGTTATCTGATATTGGATAAATGAATCCTACATTCAGAATTTTTTCAATCTCAACTTTCATAATATCTCTTAAAGTGGGGTTTATCCTTCTTTGAGGTTTCTGACTGGTTTGGAATCAAGTAGTATAGATGTGATGTGTACAAATACTAGGATGAATACCCTTCATGTCACTATATTCCCAAGAAAAAGATTGAGGATGAGAGCATAAGAGTTCAAATAGGGTATTTTCCTCCTGATAGTCAACCAACTATTAATTGTCAATGTCTTTCTTGGGAGAATAGGTAATTGTTTGGTAGCTGGATGAACAGAATCTACAATAGGTATTCTCTTAATAATGTATTTAATGGACACATGTGTGGTAGTAACCTATGAACAAAAGCAATGTTTTGAAATATGGACTTGGTCAAATCTATATTTCATATAAAGGGACAGATGATGGGTTGGTTGTTTTCATCCATATAATCATCTCTTGTTTCAGTTAGTTATAGCGCATGACTTAAATTAGATCCAACACAAGACTCGAGTAAATGACTTGAATTGAATCTAAAGAAAGAATCAAGCATAGAAATTATATTGTGTCTAGCATAGGGCTCATGGTCACCATATTAGATTTGATCTGAGTGTTCTTGAATTATGACCATGGCTAGAGAAGAGATGATATCATCTAAATCATCTAAATTTTCCTTACACCATTATTTGTTATCTGTAGCAAAAGGTTTTTCAGTGGGGTAGATTGATAATTTCTTTGAATCTTGGCCATTTGTAATCACCATATTCCATATTCTACAGTCAATAAGGGAAACAATTATGGCTAACCAAGGGTGTCCTAGGATTATAGGGTATCCATTTTTTTGTTCTTCATTTTTATTACCATAAATTCTACCGCATAGTCCTAATATTCAATGGTAATTATGACATATTTGATAATTTCCTTTGACTTGTTCATGGATTGGTCTGTCATTTGCAAAAATATGGATGTGGACCAAGGTTTAGCTAGTGATAACATGGATAGAATATATGTTATCATAACATTAATAACAGCCCCTAGATCAATTAGGACATTAGGAATTTGGACATCTCCTATGCAGATTGTTACAATAGGACTTCTAGGGTCTCTATATTTAGGAGGGGGAATATTCCCTTCTAGAATACTAGCAATTTTTCCATCAACATGGATGGTTTTAGGTTGGTTCTTCCTTCTTCCTAGAGCCTTAAAATAGAGATCTTTAATGGTTTTTTTAATTCAAGGATTTCCTTAAGATCTTGCAACCGGGAATGCCAATACACAACTCCCTCAATCCTTGGATTAATTATGACTCTGGTTTTTCAGAACTGTAGTAATTGGTTTCTCAGAGAGTCTAGATGGAAAGGGAATGTCATTGTTTGGTTGAGGAGTTTCTTCAACAGAACTAGGTTGTGTTTCTTCTAGTTTTTCTATTTCTTTAGGATTTATTCTATCACATGAGAGGAATGTCTGAAGTAATATTTCTTGAATGCATCAAGATATTATTACAATATAGTGAGTTCACTGTGGGATATTTTTCTAATTCCATAGTATACGTTGGGTTTCCTTGCCTCACATTTTTAGGATTTTCCATAGTTTGTGTAGGTTTCGTGGCTAGGTAGGTTGATCAAGTTGGGAAGCATTAGTGGGTCTAGTTAATAGGGATTGTTGACCTTGAGGTCTTCTCTGATTATAATATTGTTACCCAGATCCTTGAGGTACATTCCACTATTGTTGGTACTGAGGATTAAACTATTGGAATGGTGGAATGTTGGGATGTGGAGCCCAAGGTTATTGATAATAATTTGGTGGGGAATTCCATTGTGGGCTCCACTCTTGTGGGGCTTGTTGAACCCAAGGTTGGGGGTATGGCCATGGTGCATTCCATTGATTTGGGACCCATTGTGATTTTTGGGTGTAGGACTGATTTTGGTTAGATTGGAAATTTTACCCTTGCCTCGAGCCATATAGTTCAGCTCATATTCATCTTGAGTGTTCTATTTTAGGTGATTTTTCAGCAAGGAAGTAATCCACATTGATCTGTGGCATGCTTGAGTTTACAAAGAAGATTAAAAAAGTTCTTGTCTATAATCCTTCAGTCCATGTTTGTCTCTACATCTTGGAAATAAATAAATGAAGTCTCTGTATTCTTGGTTTCTCCTATCCATATTCTGAAATTTACAATCTCTTCTCTTAGTTTGGATATATCACCACCGGCCATTTTTCCTTTCTATCTATGAAAGTTGGGGCGAGTTTGGGAGTAATTCCTACAAAGATCAATGATTTTTGTAAAGTCTAGTTTTTATGTCTCCCTTTCCCATAAGATTGAAGGCTTCATGTGTTTCATCATCCAAACCCTTAAGGAATATAGTTTTAAGAAGTTTAATATCCAGGACAGTACCACAGAGGAACTAATCCAGATAATCCTCTATACTTTCATCTTCCTTTTGTTGAATTCTAAAAGATCTTCCTTCTTATCCCTAACTCTATAGTAATCTAATACTTGTCAAGAAAATCATTTCCATCTCTTCCTAGTTGTGGATGGAGTTAGGGGTTAAGCCCATGAACCATCTCATAGCCATGTCTTTTAAAGTGGAGGGAAATAACTTGAGCTTATGGGAATCGAAGTGTAGTCATAAGTTTGGCATAAAACCTTGAATTCAAAAAGGAATTGGTTAAGGTCTTCTGAAAATAATCCTTGGAAGATTGGTAAAATGGAGGGGGATATGTTTTTCATAGGATCTTGATCATTAGGATCTAGTTGTATGGGATAGGTAAACATTCTTCCAACTAGAGGGTTTCCATTTTCTGCACCATTGGGGTTCTCTACTTCATCATCCATCCTTCTTTGGTCAACAAGTTGTTCCACATGATGGTTTTGAGGGGGTTTTGAAGATTTATTCTAATGAATCTACCTCTATGGTCTCTAGGTCTAAACATACAATCCTATCATACTAAGGATGGTTCCCTAACTATCAACACTTGAACTTAATTTTTTGTGTTCCATATGCTCCAATCTCAAAGGAATCATCTTGTCACTATAATGCCTTCGATATCAAAAGAAAGAGTTATGGAAATGAAATTTATGAATGGAAACTTACCAGACAACAAGACAACACTTCTAGCTAGCACTTTAACCTTTGATAACACCTTAAATTCCTCGGCAATAGTGCCAAAAAGTGACGAGTTTTATTGATACTCGTAATTTAATGATATTATATCTATCAATCCATGGTGGTGTTCATGGTTGTTTACAACAAAGGGAACAATAGAAATTTCTCTCAAGCATATACTTAATAATAGAATTAACTGAATAATAAATGACTACAATTATAAAATGTAATGCATGAAAAGAAAAGAATATTAAAGACAAAATCTAAATATTTTTAACATAGTTTAATGCTAAAATGGTAAATGCATAAAAGATGAAAAAGGAAATAAATGTAAATATCCCTTCTCATTGGGTAGGAGTGGCCCTTTCTCCTTCCTTTGACCAAGTTTAAATACATTATCTCTTTTATACTAGATAAATCATAGTCCCTCTAGGAGAGAACTAGTTTATTCACAATAACTAACATCTACTAAACTAACTGTTGACTAAAACAATGACTATCTATTTTAAGGAATATAGTTGTGGAAGAAGTAGTCTTTGAGGTGTTTGGATTGGAATTAATCTTGCTAACTGTAGAGGAGGTCCATTATTGACTCCTTTGAGATAATCGAGTCATTAGAAGATCTTGCAATTCTTAGATTAATTATAGAGAATCACGGTGGTAATAATTCCTTAGATGTTGGCTGCATCACGTCTCCCAACAACTAAAGTGACTGAACCTCAAAATCTGCATGAATGTAGGTTGAGGTAATGGTGCACATTTCCTATTCATGTTGTTATGCTACCAGTTGTATCACCAAGTACTTGAGCTATCTATCTTCTTGTGTAAATCCCTTATTTCAAGGAATTCATAGTTGATGACCTAGACGAGCTTAGTGTTGTATTATGAGTCCTATATTAATGCGGAGGTGATTCCTATGTGAATGCATTAATTGAGTCTTCTTTTGGTGTACTACTTGAGTCCAGTGCGCTATTTTCAATTTACTCTGTGATAACTCAACATATACTTTTCCAAAGGTACTGTTAATGCTTATAAAAAGATCAATTTAAGCCATTTTTAGGAAGAAATAACAAGATAAAAATAACAAGTGTATGCACAATAATTCCTTCAAAAACACATAGTAAAGCATTAAGTATAAGTAGTTAACATTATACATCATGTAATATGATATCAAAATAGTATGGGGATTCACATGGTTTAAACATAACAAAATGGGGGCTCAAGAAAATGGGGTTCATTAACAATGTAGACCACAAAAATTGGGTTATGACCATGGGACATCACTCATGATGTCCTAATACAATCAAGTCCATAGTGGCCGCAAGCATAAAAGTGTGCACACAAGACAAAGGGAAAGAAAAGCCCTGTAAAAATAACAGAAAAAGAAAACAATGAAAAACAATGTAACAGAGATAACCATGGAGACAAATAGTCTTGCATAATAAGTGCTACACATGAAGCACCCGTTAGCATGTTAGAAATATAAAAGTATGTCAAATCATGTATAATCCGATAATGTAATGTATCATGAAACAAAAATGAAATAATAGCACATGTAATGTACGAAAGTGGATGCCCCCAGGAGCCGTTGTGGCACTGGTATGAGGTACTTCACCAAGCATCCATACTACATGTAATAGATCTATATAATCTATGATCATAACTAGAAAGCAAGTGAATGTGTGTGTGTATGATAAATATAATGACATAAAAGATATTTATCTAGCATGTGTAATAAAATGTACATGTAACAAGTAAATGTAAGCAAGACTAAGTATGACCAAGATATGCATTATGTTGTGGATGAGATGGAAAGGAATGCAGTTTGAATGATAGGAGAATCATGCCCCCCAAGTGGATGTGTATGTATGCCATGAGGTTCATTTATTTATGTCCCCTCAGTAGTCAAGAATGAATTGTAAATGAGAGTGTTTCATTGGGAAATGGTTTGAATGTGTGTACTAATAATATGTGGTCATCCAAGTGCAAAGTATAGAGTGTAAGTGTGTGAGTGAATGAGCGAGGTGATAAAACATGTGAGTTTGATAAGGTCCATTTGAGATGTATACCCTCAGTAGTTAGGTATTGATTTTACTGCTAGAGTGTGTCATCAGGTAATGACCGCAGCATGTGAAAGTAGATGTCAAAAAGATATATCATGAATTTGTAGAGTAATTTTTGCTAGAGGAAGGTGTCATGTGTGTATAACATGTGGTGTGTGAGGTGTGTACTATGTAATATGTAGTGTGACTAAGCAATGCTAGAAGTATGTGTGTTGAATGTGTTAAGTGTGATGATGTGTAATGTGCAGCACAAGATTTATGTGTAAGTGTGAGAGGCACAAAGCATGTATGATGCCTAGTATATGTCAGAAGATGATGTTAAAGATGTGTGTATAGTGTGTAGCACAAAGTGTGTATGATGTATAGAAGAAGATATGAATAACAGATGTAGAAAGCACACAATATGTATGATGTGTAGGAAGAAGAAGAGGTTGTATAGGTGTAAGATGTGTAATGGGTAGAAATCACAAAGCATGTAAGATTTGTAGTAGATGTAAGAAGAAGATATCGAATATGTTTAGGAAGGTAAATGTGTGTTGCATATGTGTAGTGTGTAGTGTGTAGTGTGTAGTGTGTAGTGTGTAGTGTGCGGTGTGCGGTGTGCGGTGTGCGGTGTGCGGTGTGTGTGCGGTGTGCGGTGCAGCAAGTGTGCGGTGTGCGGTGTGCGGTGTGCGTGTGCGTGTGCGGTGTGCAGGTGTGCGGTGTGCGGTGTGCGGTGTGCGGTGTGCAGTGTGCGGTGTGCGGTGTGCGGTGTGCAGTGTGTAGTGTGTAGTGTGTAGTGTCAGTGTGTAGTGTGTAGTGTGTAAAGTGTGTAGTGTGTAGTGTATTGTTTGAGTTTCATGTGTATAGTATGCCCTCAGCAATCAAGTGTGAACCAAAACACAAGAGTGTGTCATCGGGGATGTAAGGTGAGAAAATCACCTACCAAAGACCAAACGGGCATGGAGTAGTGGAAGCAAGTGGCATATAAGTAGCAAAACTATACGAAACAAACTAACTACCAGATGTGGAGGTGTCGATGATGGGTGATACAATGGATGGAAGCGCATATGTTGATGGCTTAGGAAACCAATGTGTAGTAGGATCATGGCACAGTGGATGAGATGGTGCAGTGGTGGATGGATGAGATGGATATCACTCATAAATAGTGATGGAAAAATAATGACCATAGAACTAGATGAAGGAGACAAATAAACTGGAGTAAAAGAACATTTTGTGGTAGTGGAGACATATACCACTCACGAGAGTGAGAGTCAAAGGAAATGACACCCTTATCTTCTAATTTTTGTAGTCTAGCATGAAGGAACAACAATCATTTTCACGATGGACATTTATATGATGATAGTTTTAATGATCATGTTGGCATTGTAAATGATGATGTGGATAATGCTGATTAGAAGGTAAGTGAATCAAGTGATTATCAAGAAAGGCATGCAATACATCATGAGGTCTAGTGTGATAAGAAAATTGTAATGGCTCCCATGAAGGAGATGTGGAAGTATGAGGTGGGAGCCCAACATGGTGGAGGAGATGAAGGATTATTATGTAAAGAAGAAGACTAAACTTTCTTATGAGTTGGAGGAGATAAAGACCATGGAGGACACTTAATAGATGGGATTAGAGTAGAACTAGATGATGCAGTAAGTAACAACAATAGGAGGAGGATCTATACCATGTGCTGAAATGAGAACTTGTTCTAGATCAATGACCTTATAACACAAGGGTGTGAATTATTCACATGTGTCATATTGTAAGCATTTTCTTAGAACAAGAATCAAGTCATCAAAAAATATGAATTAATTTTCTAATTCAATGGGATGAAATAATAACTTATGTATGCAAGCATTGAAGCGTAAAATGTAATCAATAATGGGTTCTATTTTTCCTTGATGTAAGCTAGGTAAATGGTCATGTGTGACTATAGGGATGTTGTTGAGTATAAAGCGTCAAAGGAAGGCTTCTTCCATCTCACAATAGGTACTAATAGATTCAAAGGGTAAATGTGTGTACCATTGGAGAGTATCATCAATAAGACTATGATGAAAATATTTTAGCAATAATCGATCATTAGAATGAGAAGCCATAGCTAGATGATAATTCTTAAGATGTAAATATGGATTTCCAGTACCATCAAAACAAGAAAATGTAGGCATAATAAAATCCTTAGGGAATTTTGAATTATGAATATTTTTCAGGATATGGTTCTCATGTAAAGAAATGTTATTGATTGAATCGTAATAGTATTTTCTTTCAAGTATGAGATATTTAACGTGGGATTGTAATTAGCTGGTAGCATGCATGAGTGATAAGATATCCTATGAGGGAATAATAGGAGATGTAGATGGAATATTGAGTGGTTGTATCTTACCATTATCATTGATCATAAGGATGTCAAGAGAAGTATAATATATCAATGCTAAAGGCATACTAGATACATGAGATGGAGTAATAGGTAGTGAAGTAGTAGGACTAGTATCGAAATTGCTATTAGGAGATGATGTAATAAAGGAGATGAATCATTCATGTTACTAAAGATAATATCAAAAGAATATGAAAATGGAATAGAAAATTCACATTCATCAGTATGAAAAAATGTATACTCATTACTATCATGTACCTCATCAATATCGACAAAGATTCAAATGCAATCATTTATAGTCTCTTATCTCCACTTAACCACTATGCACACTAGCGCCTCATTAGATAGATCGAACACTCACCTAAAGCACGTGAATCTATTGGGTCCTCCTTTGATTTCTTGTTAAGATGTTAGCATATAAATACATGATGATAGATAATCAAGTGTTCATTCAATATTAAGAACTCATTGCATACATTCAATTGGAAACACATGTAATAAGGAAACACAAAAATAGATAATAACTAATATCATATGCACCATGTAATCACCATATTCAAACACATCAATTACTAGAATTTGTCATCCATATTCCATCATAACAAATTGTTACATAATATAAGTTGAATGCATCACTGATATGTACTCACACACATGGTCGTGGTCATGGTCTCCTTCACTAGGGACTTTCCCTTCACCACCTATGTATTCTAAAAATAGATCGCATGCTAAAAATAGCCATGTGTACATCAGAAAATAATAATAAAGTGTGCATGATTTTCCATACATCCTAATAATATGTTAATCCTATAGATAAACTATGATTTAATCATGTTATTAGATCAATCCATGCATAAAATTTCATCATTTCTCCACATGTGCTTTATCCCAATAATAGACATTCCTTGGCCACCAAGTCTCCTTGATTTTCTCGGATCTGAATCGTTTGTTTAATAGAACTCTAACTCATCCTTTCTATTTTTATCCCATGGTTCAAAAAAATTCCTAAGTCCCATAGGTTTTTGCTTGCATGCATAAGCCCTTACACGCTATCCATTCTACCATGTGTGCACCCCTTCATGCCTACCTCACGTGTGCAAAGTATGGACTTAGTCAAAATATTCATGTAATATTACCCCAAACTAAATTAGATTACCTCCCTCGGAAATATTTTGTTCAACTTTATTCTCCAAAGGATATATGAATAATCAAAGGAAAGCATAAAGAATTCAATTCCCAAAAAGAATCATTACATGTAGAAAAAACCCGCTTAGGCCTCGATTTTTGAAATAATTCTAGGAACTCAACATCTATTTCACCTTCCACTTTATTCCACTCTGGAATTTCAAGAAATTCTTTCCCAAGTGTCACCTCTACAATTCCAAGTACTTGGCGGGTGTCAACTCTTCAACTCTACTCTTGAGCTCTTGGATCACCACAGTCAATTCTACAAATACTCCTTCAATTACATCCATGTGCTCTAACACCATATTCTAGAATTTTTCTATTCGAGCTCTCAGCTTATCCTTTTCGGGATTAATTACCCCTTTCTGCTTGGATGCCTCGGCCATAACCTTAGTGCGCTCTATCTTATTAGTCCACGTATTTTCTTGGATAGCCTTGAGTGATTCTTATTCCTCACTTACACATGCATGAAGGATTCGATCACACTTACGCATCTGTTGAAATCCAAGTTGGCCTTACCACTTGCCTCCTTGAGTTATATGAATAATTCCTCAAGCTCACTAATCCTTTCTTCAATAGCTACCTTATTTTCTTCATTTTCATTCACTATCTCTTCATAAGTTGGCCCCACACTAATTTTTATGTTTACCAGAAGCATTCCAACCAGTCCTCAATATATTACATTTCATCATTGTAATCATTCCTGGCTTGACTCGCCAAGGTTGGGCATTGACCTAAAATATGCTTTACTAATGTTCTTACTCTATCATATGCCTCTTTAGTCCACTTCTACCCCCGAATATCTTTCTTCAAATTCTCAACCTCGTGCTTTTTCTTCTTCTTGTCGGCCACCATAACTCTCATTGTAGACTCGAATCCATATTCATAAACATCATGTCTACGGACATCTTGTTCAAGGAATTACATGCCTACTCATATGTTAAGTACATGGGGTCTACGATCTTGTACTTCTTCCCGGCTCATTTTTCAATTATATTACATTGAGAGAGTTATTACTTACTTCGAACTCAAGCTCCTCATCATTTATATGCAATTTCTAGGAAAAACTCTTCCTGGTGCATGAGAAACCACCATGTTTATCCATTAAGTTTGAGAGGTATAACTTATCTCTGGTCACTTTGTTTTGAAACCATGCCCTCAACACCTTCTTAGGGTCAGGTTGTGAAGTCCATATGTGGTGACTTGAGTTTTCATTACTTCCTCATTTCCTTCATCTTCATTTGTTGCTTCCTTGCGGTGAATAGGCATGTGCTAGTCCCTCCTTCCATTCTTTGGTTCCATTAATCCTATAAATTTGTGCCCTAAATATGTTTCTTGACAACACTATCTCACTTCACTATCTGAGTGTTGTGAACCCTAGTTTTTCAAATTTTCTTGCAAACCCTTTTCTTGTGTCCTCACTTTGTTGCATTCAACTTCTAGCTCAAACTTCTCTCTTCTCAAGGATCAACACATAACTTTACACACACATTGCTCTAGTTTTTTTTTCCTTCTCTTTCTTTGTCACACCAAGTCTCTCAGTAGCTCATTTGCTCAAATTCTCTCAAATTCAAGGTAATAAATGACTCGATTTTCACCCTTCATAAATTTTTCATATCCCCACCGACTTACTTTTTCCACTTTTAACCTATTTTTTCTGACTTTTATCCTTTTAAGTTATTTCTTTATAAAGTACCATTTTCATTTTTTCTTTTATCACTTAACCTCCATTCGTGCACCGCAATTGTAACCTTCTAAAGCACACCTTACTACTAAGCTATAGACCTCATTATGTGTTAGGTTATGGAAGTAGATTGCTTCATAGTTAGCATGAAATGGAAAGTGACTAGAAATAAACTAGAACCGGCATCGGTCAGGTAGGACCAACATTAGTCGGAAAAAGGGGAACCGACCGCGATTAGGTCTAACCAAGTTGTTGCTTGCCACGTACGAAGCACTTTATTTTTAAGTCACGAGGTTTTAATATTTTTTTGTTTTAAAGAAAATATATTGGATGTAATTTCATGGCTAAGTTTCCTAAGTTTTTATAAGCTTATATAAGCTAGAAAATGAGGGTTAGAGAGGGAGGAATTAATGAAGATAAGGATAGGATTAGATCCCCGATTCTCCTAGTTTGAGAGAATGAAGACGAAGAAGAAGAAGAGAAAGAAATAATAGGTTACATGAAGATAGAGTCTTCATGGAGAGGAGATCGACAAAAGGAAATAACGAGGTACATCGAATGGTGACAAGAGGGTAACATCTTCTCACGTATTTTATATGTATATTTATTGTCTCATTGTAATGGCTTGCATAGTATGCAAAGCACATAGAGTTTCTTCTTGTAGATCCACATGTTGGTGAGATCTTGTATTATAGATCTATGTAGATCTAGTCTTGTATTGTAGATCCATGAGATCATATTGTATTGTTGATCCATGTAGATCTAGATATGGTAGATATTTCTAGAGGTCTTGTTTGTAGATTCATAATACAATGAGAGCTTGGCTGCATGCATAAGCGTGCTTCATGGGGTAGCTTCAGGTATGTGAGATCTGGTTATGTTTGAGAGGCACGGTTGTAGTGCACTCAGGTAGATCTAGTTAGAGATCTAGAGAAGACACAAGTGGTGGTATGGAGGCATGGTTTAGTGTACTCAGGCAGATCTAGTTGGAGATCTGGGAGGAGGAGATACTCTTGTAGAGATACATGTACTCTTGTGTAGAAGAGTTGGTTTGTAATCTCTTGTTATATTATATATATATGAGATCTCTATCTTTGGTGGATGTAGCTCACATTAGATGAACCACGAGAACATGCTTGTTATGTGTGTCTACTTTTGTGTGATTTTTATTATTCTAGTTTATACTTCCACTATTGTAGATTTTGTGGGGAATTGTTTAGATCCTATTTGCATGATTTTGTTTGTTATTAAATCATAGCACTATTCCGCGATCCGTATTCCCAACAACCTGGTATCGAGTAGCATTTGTTTTTCCTAATGAAAAGATTACATGAATATATTTAATCTCAAGTGGGAGCTGGAAGAGTAAGGTTTCTAGAAATTACAGTGACTGGCGTTGGTTAAGTGGCAGCAACCGGCGTCGGCGGGAGGTAACCGTGAGTCGATTACGGGGTGGCTGTAATTAGTTCTTGAGAAGCCTGGTTTTAAACAGAAAAATCACATATCTGAAGAAATGGAAAGATGCATAGAATGTATCTTGTTTTCTGAGGTGTCCCCAGTTCATGGAGGCACAAGAATGTTGGTCAGATTACAGATCCAGTCATTGAGGTATGGTTTTATCTTGGTATTGTAGTGCTTATATTATTTTGGTTGCACATGCCTGTTTGGGATTGTAGATCTAGATCTAAGAATGAGAAAAGGAGCAGTTATGCATCCTTTGGTGCAGTTAGATGCATGGGCTTCATTAGAGAGGCTGAATATAGTAGCATAGAACGAAGACAAGGTTTCCATCAGAGAAGCATGTACTTCAGTTGAAGATGTGGTTGAGTATCTTGGTGCTGGTAAGGTGATGTATTTCATCTTGATGCAATTTATTGCATGGATTTGTTGTATTTTTTTGTACAAGATTTGGATGCTTCTTGAAATGAATGGCTCAGCTCAACTATCGGCTTTGGTCAAAGTAGGCACTTGGTGTGGTGTGTTATGCCAAATTGTGTGGTATTGGGTTTGTTCTAGCTAGCATTGACATTGGTCTGAGAACCAAGGTCGGTCACAGAGGAACCGATACTAGTCAGCTAACCATGGTTAGTTAGGGGATGACCGTGGTTGGTATTTGTGGCAACTTATCTGTACATGGTTTTTTATAGCAAGAGAGGGCAGATGGTTCTTTGTCCTGGTTTGGAGGATTGATTTTCTTGCATAGAGTGTACATGGTAGAGACGGTGTAGATCACTTCATGGTTTGGATCAGAAAGAGGATGGAGTTGGCTCGGTTAGTCCATTGAGACTTTAATTCGGAGTATCTCGTTATCCAATTTTGCACACCTGGCAAGATTGGACAACGGGGTCCTATCACATTCAAAATAAAATAATAGTCCCAGGAACCCACCTTCGGTTATTATCGAAATGCAATAATTAAAAATAATTCCTAAATTGCATATGAAGAGATCACCTAGCATCGAAAGGCACCCAGTTGATCTCAACTCAGTGGAGAGTTCAGGGTCGAGTTGATAAAGAACCCGGTGTCAAATTGATAATCATCTCAGAAATCATCTCAGTGGAGACTCTCAGTTGTAAGAGCTCGACGATGGTCTTGTTAATGCAAAATATAGCTCGTTGAAAATTGACGAATGAAAGGAACTGTACAAGGATCCCGGTGGAGATCGATGCAAAAAGATCTGAAGGCCGAGTCAAGGAAAGCTAAGTTAACATGAGGCCAGGTCTAATCCATTAGACAGTGCTCGACCAACCACTTGGGAAAATTATCTTGTTTGACCAAGATGATATGAGATTATGCAGATATGACGATGAGGTCATCTGGTAGTGTTTGAATGAAAAAATGTTTGCAACCAAGCAACCAAATACATCTCAATCAAAATCTCGTAGCACTCTATGGAGAGGGTCGCTTGAAGGAGGCACTACACGTTCTTCTTACAACACATAATCCATCTGTAAATTCTTTAACATATCTTCATCTACTACAGGCTTGCATTACTAAGAAAGCCCTTGCGGAGGCCAAGCAAATCCACTCTCACATCAATAATAGGGGACACACATTTGGAAGACTCACGCTATTACCAAATAAACTTATCTACATGTATGACAAGTGTGGAAGTTTGATGGATGCTCGTAAAGTCTTCAACTGCATGACTGATCCAGATCTCTTCTCATGGAATATGGTAATTGTAGCTTACAGAAGGCATGGACATCCTATACATGCATTCAAACTATTTCATGAAATGCAATGAACACCTGATCACCCCGATCACCTGAACATTCGTGTATGGCTTGGCCAATGGAAAAGAATCGATCATTTGAGGATGGAGCTCAGACGTGGTAGCATTGGCTCACTCAGTCGAGCCTGACAAGGTCGTGAGCATCCAGAGTTTTGTTTGGTTCGATTGTAAGTCGAGAAGGAAAAGTTGGGGTTCAAATCCGTGCTAAGGCATTGGCTTGGGAGATTTTCATCCCTTTTGTCGGGTTGGACTTTGATGATGGCAAGCCATTGTAAGATTCCCACATGGGAAATATTTCAGTATATTGCCAAGGTCATAAATTTGATGATGGCAAGCCAAATCAGTATTTCCCCACATAGGATATCTTCATCCCGATTTACATGGTGGAAAATTTGCAGTGGAAAGCCAACACAAGGTTTTCACGTAAAGGGGGTCCCGAGTTTCATCTTGCCAAGGACGTGGGAAATAAGGCAAGCAATGCCAAGGGGAAATGACGTGATGTCAAGCCAAAGAAGAAATCCCGGGCGTGGGAGAAGTTTGAGTCTACTGCCAAAAAATGGGAGAAATCCGGTCAAACTGCCAGAAGTGGAAATATTGGTTTGGCAAACCATGACCGAAATTCCGCGCGTGGGAGATTTGGAGCAGCACTGCCAAGCGTGGAGATTTGACGATGGCAATCCAACATCAGACTTCCGCATGAACCATGTAAACGAAATCCGCGCAGCTTGGAGTGGTCCGAGTCTTTGTGCGAGTCGCCAGGAAGATTAATGAGACAGTTGTGAATTGGAGTGGGTAATGGAGAAAACAACGCGAGACGTGATACCGATTTCAGCGGAGACTCTACACATTCTGCTTACCACGCATAGCATTCAGTGGTCGCGGCAAAATCCCACGCATATGCACAGGCATGCTGCAGTATAATAGAAGCCGTTTTTAGCGCTCCCACGCACAGCTGCAGGAAACAAATATTCACTGCTGTATACGATGGATTGGAGTCATGTCATTCAAGGCTTCATGAAATTTGCCCGGGTCAGGAGATGAAGGTTTATTACGGTACAGAATGAAACGATTCGTATTGCTCAGCATTTCTTTCCTAGAAACGAATTGAATGTGAAGGTCAGCTCTGAAAATACCCGGTCGGCCGTTTTGCTGCATCCTTGTTACGTGTAAATGGTCTCTTTGAAAAACTCTGTGGGCAGTACGCAATATTTATACCTTTCCATTATGTGCGTCCAATCAGACAATAAAGTATTCCTTTACCATGGTTCAGAGAAACTTGTTTTAACAAATGGACGATTATACTGTAGTTTCAAGCGATTTTATCTAGCTTATTTCTATTAGCTTTGATCCACGACTAAGGGAGAATTCATATGGTTGTTACCGGTACATTTTTCCAAGGTCCTCTTGGCTGCCCCAGTTGTTCAACGTATTTTTCGAACGGCTTATTTTATGTGTTGCAAATTGTAACATAAAGGATCTTTTTAGTTCTCGAAAAAATGAGTATATTGTGTAGCTCACAGCTACCTATGCCATACTAAGAT
Source organism: Taxus wallichiana var. yunnanensis (assembly GCA_018340775.1). Lineage (NCBI taxonomy): Eukaryota > Viridiplantae > Streptophyta > Pinopsida > Cupressales > Taxaceae > Taxus > Taxus wallichiana. The sequence goes on from CM031234.1 coordinate 193,407,363, forward strand.
CCCAATAGTGGCATAATTGTTGATTGGAGCCGAGATTGCCGAGTGCACTGCCAAAATACCGAAGGGCTCTTTGGCCAAAAAATCAGTTTCAAGGGTGTCTATCGACATGTTATGGGCATAAGCCTAGGTCATCATCATGGCAGCATTAGGTCTTTATTGTTAATGGCATTTTCTCATCGTTTGGAGGGTACAATTGTGCTTATTATGGCCAAGCTAAAACATTCTTACTGCAAGTGTTATATGATAAGGAAGAACCGTGAGCATTGTGGTAAAACCATTCTTTTCAGAAATGTTGGGTTAAGCTCGACATTCAAGTGAGTTTGAGCCCAGGAAAGGTAAGATCGTTTGCTGGATGAAGAACTCGGTGACTTCGCAAGGAGCTCGTGGTGATGTTTCATGAAGTTTGAACGAGGAATGCGTAAATGGCCTCGAGTTAACAGAGGAAAATGATAAGAATCGAGTTTGATAGCTCACCATTCGAAGGACTCAATGCAAAAGAGCGCGATTACCAAAGCAAGGAAAGAGTTAGTGCAGGGTCAAAAATCGAGTGCAACACCGAGTTAGAGGATTCGAAGCTCATCGAATTTGGCTATGTGCAGATTCTATCCACATGGACCCCCCTCCTCTTCAAGTCAAACGGGTCAACGGGGGGGTCCCAACATTATGTTAATTAAATTAATATTTTTATTTAAATATTTTAATAATAATATTTATTATTATTATTTAAATATTTTATTTAAATATTCTTTTAATTAAATGAGAAGACTTGGTCATCAGGCAATTAATGACCCATGATGGAACCTTCTCAGGTAGTTCAATTAAGCTATGTAATAAATACATCATGGGCCTTCATTTTAGGAATGTAATTATGACCATTTCCTCTTCTTTCTCACATATTCTTCTATAAATGTAAGTTGGAAGCTCATTTGAGGGTTCCAATGATTGCATAAGTTGGAGTTAGATATCTCAGGCAAGAGTGTATACTTTTCAAGGGTCCTCTCTCTTCTGCAAGTTGTTCTTGTGTGTTGAGAGAACTTTCAAGCCTCCTCTTCAAGACTGTAATGGCAACTATTGCCTCTTCTGAATGTATGATGCATTGTGCATGTTATTGAAGCAATAAAAGTGTGTGTTTTGTGACTAATCTCGGTCCTTTCATCCTTCTATGCTTCTTTGTGCCTTTCTCATACTTGCAGGTACACTGTGCAAGTTTAAGTTTCTATTGCAGGTTCTTGGAGTTCTGTGCTTATCGAGTGGTGAAGTATTGCATGCAGTTGAGTTGTGGTGTCTGTTCACCCTTCTTGAGTTCATCCTTCTTCACTGGGAAACTGGTATATTTCTCGGTCTGATAAAGTTTAACAAAAGGAACGCGTGTCTCTTAGCCTGTGGTATCTGTACCCTCTCTAAGTTGCAGTAGGTGAAGTTGACCTGTGGTGCACACACCCTCTTCAAATTAACCCTTCCTAAATCTGAAGACACCCTTTATTCGGTGCATCACCATCCCTAGTATAGTTTCATTTCGTCAGAAACTCTTTCCCTAAAACCCCATGAAAATGTTAGCATAGGACTAGATAATCGTTTTTGTTACACTAGGAGTAGTACTGACACTTAGTTTAGGAAGAGGAAGCTGGCCTTCTCCAGGAGGTTCACCTCGAGCCCAAGTCCCACACTGACTTGAGAGGTGATCCCATGTGTCCCAATCACACCGAACGTCCTATTCACATCCCGGCCATTCGGAGGGTGCGGTGATTTGGCGACAACAATCTCTATATGGTTCATGTTTTATTTATTTCATTTGGAGCAACTGATATTATGTTTGGATTGTGTGCACAAATTTACACCATGGTTTCTTGGTGTTGTTTGACTTTTATTTCCCGATTGTGTGGAATCTTGAGGACAAGGATTTCTAGTCTAAGGATGAGATCCTCAATGAAAAGTCATGGTTAGACACAGTTGTAGGTAATGAGAGATGTTGAGTACATACGGATGAAAAGAAGTTGATTCACCTACTTCATAAGAAGTCCAAAATTTTGTGATGTAGAAGTATTCTTTGATAAGAAGGGAATCAGTTTATATTTTCTTTCATCCGATTTTGTTTCTCACTAAAATATTACTTTTTGAGATTGGTGTTAGAGGTAGTGTAGGGGATTTTTGTGTTTAGTGGGAGCAAGCCATGGTTGTTGGCATTGCAGGATTGGATACATGATGCACATGCAGAGTGAGAGGAGATTGCTACTATTCAAAGTGGCAGAGGCACTAGTTGGTTTTGGAGGAAAGTCATGGATTTGCAAGTATATTGATTTTATTACTTTGTGATGTCACTTTTGGTTTATTTTGTGGTGCCTGGATATCCCTATGGGATTACAATTGATGGTTAGATTCAGCTGAGTGAAGATGATAGTGCAATTTTTTTTCAAGAATTTTAAGGGTTAAAGAGAAAATCTGCTAATTACTGAGAGACCGGTGTTGGTAAGGATTAATCGTGGTCATCATCAGTAACCGTGGTCGATCAAGAAGTGAGTGGGGTCGATTAGGGGAATTGTGGTTGGTTTGGTCATAGGTTTGATAAAGCGGTGGTTATTTACCATTTTAAGATGGTGCCCTTGTCTTGCTTTCATCTTGGTTAGTTTGTGTAGTATGTTGATGACATGTATGCTGATATTTTGCACTTGGTATTAGTTGCATCATTTAGCATGGATGTTTTTTATTGACATTGATGAGCATAGGACTCATATTCAGCTTTGAAGTTAGTCGGTTGCAGACTTGGAGCTTCTAGAGAGCTTGTGATATGGATGGATGTACATGGTGAGTTTGTACATCTTTGGATAGATTCAGATTTTGTGAGTCTATGATGATGCAAATGTTTTATTTGCATATGGATGCTTTGATCATGAGTAGGGATGTTTCTATTTTTCTTGATTACTATGTTACTCCTTGAGAGATGTTATCTACGAGATGATTGTCTTGGACATGCTAATTGTTTATACAAGGTTGGATTTGTAGATTGCGGTGTTTGGATTCTTTGAGTTATGCGAGTTTGTGGATTGTTCACCCCTTGTTGGAGGTAGAACTCATTTGGGCTATCTTTACCGAGGATCTTGTTTTGTTTTTGCATATTCCATTTTGACTTGTCTTGGTTAGTTACATTAGTGGTTGCATGGAACATGGATAGATGGATGGAGAACATGGTTGGTTTGATATGTATGGCTGAGATGCGATTGAGGCTCGAACTTTAGTTTGAGTGGGAGCTCTTGCAGGTGTTTGTTAGTCACGATGGCTTGTTGCATGAGAGCTAGGTTGGCTTGTTTTATCGATACCAACAATTGGTATGGTGTTATGATTCAATGGGAGCTTGAGGCTTGGTGTCACGGATCAGTTGTAGCTTCGTGCAGGTTTGGTAAGTCATGGTTTTATCTTCTTGGTTTGAGAAGATGGTTTGATCTTCCTGGTTTTATTTTTCTTTGAGAGAATTGTTGAAGGAAAGAATAGATGGTCTTCATGGTGTGTTGAGGATAGTGATGTACAGGTACAGGTATAGAGGTTCAGAAATTTATCTCCAAGTGGGAGATTGTTAGGTTGTGGAGCTAGATTGCTTCATAGTTAGCATGAAATGGAAAGTGACTAGAAATAAAAGTGGAACCGGCATCGGTCAGGTAGGACCGACGTCAGTCAGGAAAAAGGGGAACCGGCCACGGTTAGGTCTAACTAGCATTGGTTACCTGTGCGAAGCACTTTATTTTTAAGTCACGGGTTTTAATATTGTTTTTTTTTAAAGCAAATCTATTGGATGTAATTTCATGGCTAAGTTTCCCTAAGTTTTTCTAAGCTTATATAAGCTAGAAAACTAGGGTTAGAGAGGGATAGATGAATGAAGAGAAGGATTGGATTAGATCCTTGATTCTCCTAGTTTGAGAGAATGAAGACGAAGAAGAAGAAGAGAAAGAAAGAACATGTTACATGAAGACAAAGTCTCCATGGAGAGAGAGATGGACGAGAAGGAAATATAAGGTACATCGAATGGTGAGAAGAGGGTAACGTCTTCTCTTTTGTATTTTCTCTGTATATTTATTATCTCATTGTAATGGCTTGCATAGTAGTATGCAAAGCACATAGAGTTTCTTCTTGTAGATCCATGTGTTGGTGAGATCTTGTATTATAGATCTATATAGATCTAGTCTTGTATTATAGATCCATGAGATCATATTGTATTGTTGATCCATGTAGATATAGATATGGTAGATCTTTCTAGAGGTCTTGTTTTTAGATTCACAATACATTGAGAGCTTGGTTGCATAGTGGTAGATGCAGGGTAGCTTCAGGTATGTGAGATCTAGTTATGTTTGAGAGGCACGGTTGTAGTGCACTTAGGTAGATCTGGTTAGAGATTTGGAGGAGACACAAGTGGTGGTATGGAGGCATGGTTTAGTGTACTCAGGCAGATCTAGTTGGAGATATGGGAGGAGGAGATACTCTTGTAGAGATACATGTACTCTTGTGCAAAAGATTTGGTTTGTAATCTCTTGTTATATTATATATATATATGAGATCTCTATCTTTGGTGGATGTAGCCCACATTGGGTGAACCACGATACATGTTTGTTATGTGTGTGTACTTTTGTGTGATTTGGATTATTATAGTTTATACTTCCACTGTATGTAGATTTTTGGGGAATCATTTAGATCATGTGTGCATGATTTTTTTGTTATTAAATCATAGCACTATTTCTAGTCCCGTATTCCCAACATTATGCATGCCTCCATGTCTTTGAAGTACATAATCCTTTATGCCATATTCTAAGTAGTTCATCATATTTCTACCTACCTCGTGTTACACTATGCGATGCTTCTCCTTGCATGATCTGCAAAATTAAGAAAGTTCTTTATGAGAACCAACATTCCTAGCACTTATAACACCTCCTTATTTTGCATCAATTTTTAAAGAGAATCTCAACCATGCCAAGTTGTATATAAATCACAGCACCAATGGATTATTTGTTCTTGTACCCAATCCACCCCAAACTAAAATTATATGTGTTCCTCTATGCATGAACTTAATAGATAGTAATTAGCTTTCCGCACACAAGCACGCTTATTACAAAAATGAGGAAATAAAATAACAAAGCATAACAATAACTAGAAAGAAACACATGAAAGGGAAATATAATCTAGATGGCAATATTGCCTTATTATAAACACTAAGAAGATTTATTTATAGTAGGGCTTCAGCCTACTCAATTTGAAGTAACCAAGAAACATGGTGTCATCCAAAGACCAATGACAGACATGCACTGATTCAAGTATCTTGGTTACTACAAAAGATCCCAGCCAATGCACCTTCGATTTCCCTAGATGGTGCACAAACTTGGATTCATAGAGAAGGACCATCTTCCCAAATATAAATGTCTTGTTCTTAATGTGCATATCATTTCATGCCTTCAATCGTGCCTTCTCAATCTTACGGATCCAAAGCACAATGGTGTCCTTCTCATATAGCCATATAAGTTTGTTAATGTTCTCATCAAAATATTTTTCATCATCTAGTCCACTTACATGCCCAATACGCAAGGATGGTAACATGAATTCAGTTTGGTAGGACTACTTCCATACCAAACACCAACTAAAAGGTGAGACCTTATTCAATATTTTATAAGTAGTCCTATAATCCCAATGTATAGATGATACTTTATCATCCCAATATTTCCTTCAAAAATCACATATTTTTTTCAAGGTTGGTCCCATAATCTTGTTGAAAGTTTATACGCAAGTATCATTAGCCCATGGGTGATAAGGAGTAGTCTTATGATGTGCCACCATAAACTTTGCGAATAGAAATTTGATTTTATCATTCAAGAAATGAGTTCCTTTATCACTTGTCAAACTTAATCAATAGCCATACCTACTAATAATATTCCCCCATAAGAACATTTCTATTATGGCTCTTTGTAGAATCATTTGTAGGGGTCACCTTTACCCACCATGTAAGATAATATGTATAAATAATAATGTAGCGTGTGTCAGTTCTACGCGTGGGTGGTGAAATAGGACCTAAAAATAAATATCCTACTTCTCAAAAGGCTTTGTGCTTGTAATCGATCGAAGTGGCATCTCATCTCTATGTCTAGGCTTTCCAAGGTGTTGACAATGATCACATGCTTTCACATACTCCTTAGTATCCTTGTGTACAAATTCTTTGACCAAAGTCTCGCCATAGGTATCTTACACATGGTGGCATCACCAACATAAGGATATCCTACTATTCCACCATGAGCCTCCTCCATAATAGCATCACACTCATGTTCCAAAACACAATGGCACAAAACCTCATCTCTACCCAACTTGTACAAGTCTCCTCTAATCAATTGATAAGGCATCGCGTGTATTGCAAGTTGTTTCTTCTCCAGTATCTTCATTCCTTCTAACACCATTCCAATATGTAAGAACAACTGTAATATCTTCCAAATCTATGGGCATGTAGTTCAATCTAAAAATTTGTTTATCGGGAATAGTATCTTCAATCCTCTATGGGTCCTCATAAGAATTAATCATTAATGAATGGTCCGGCCCTAAATTTCTCTTATCTGGTTTCATAATTGTGCACTCAAACTCTTGGAATAGAATTATTCATCTACATATGCACCATTGTAGAAGAGGCTTCTTAACCAAGTACTTGAGCACCATATAAACTATTTAGAAAATAAACAAGGTTACAACAAGTAATTTCTAAACTTATGCAACACGTAGATCATAAACAAAGCTTCACACTTAGTAGTTGAGTAATTCTTCTTCATGGGTGTCAACTTCTTGCTTTCAAAGTAAATAGGATGATCCATAATTCCTTCCCACGGGTTGTGCCAACACCTTTGTGCCAATCACTATGCGGAAGCATCAACTTGAACATGAAAATGTTTATCCCATGAAGGAAAGCACAAATTGGGTGTAGTAGTAATCCTCTCCTTCAATGTCTAAAATTCTTGCTATTGTGTGTCACCCTAATAAAATTTCCCTTTATCTTTCAAAAATTCTTCCAAGGGCATGGAAATCTTTGCATATAATTTTATAAATTTCCTATAATATCATGTATGTCCCATAATTTTTGCACCTCACTTTGATTGGTAGGTTCTTATAGGCCCAAGATCACATATATCTTAGTTGGATCTACCAACAATCCTTCCTTACAAATTATGTGCCCAAGTAAAGTTCCAAAGGGTGTAGCAAAGATGCACTTCTTAATGTTTTGAGAGATGTTCGATTTATGCACTTTTAAACATAAGTCTTGGATTATCACAATGATTCTTGACTAATCTAAATATTATCCAATCATCCGGATGTACCTACTGATAATTTATGAATAAAATCTTGAAATTCTTGTACAACAATACGCAAGAATACTTCTGGTGCATTTTTTAGTCCAAAGGGCATAACTATATATGCAAAAATTCCCCACTAAGTGGTGAAAGTTGTCTTCTCCCGAAACTCCTTCGCGATTCGTACCTAGTGATAACTTGAAAATCCATATGTAAAATAATATACCTCATGCCCAGCTACTCCATCAAGGATCTCTTTTGTGAAAGGGGTGGGAAAGGATTTATGACACATGAAGTGTTCGACTCTTTATATTTTAGATTTAGTAAGAAAAGTGAGATCTAAATATCATAGATCCACCATTAAAGTCTAAAGATTATATATTATGATCTACATTCGATTAGAAAAAGAAATAACTTGAAATAGATAGCGAATAATAGAGCTAAATGAGCAAGATCTTAAAGTAAATAACAAGAACAATACCATATTACACTAGATATAAGTGGAGAAACCCAAAGGAAAAAAACATTTTCTTTTATTAAGAATCTAGATACAATTTCACCTAACACTTCCACTTCGCTCCTTAGTTATTTCTTAACATATGCGAGTTATAAATCTTACTTGTTCAATAGCCAATACAATCAGTTAATCATCCATACATCCAGCCCATCCTACATATAGCTTGTAGTCTTTAATACAAGCATGCATAGCCATTGTAGATAGTCAGATAGTCATTCCAAGAGGGATCACCTAATAAATTGGGGGTGAATCAGTCAGACCACTTTACTAGTCAGACCACTTCACTCTTTGAGTGTGAAAGACTTCACACATTAAATTTTGATTCGAAAACTATAATCATGTTAGGGTGTGCCCAAGTGGCTAATCCCACTTGACATTATCACCCCAACACTCCCCCTTAATGTTAAGTGGGAGAAGACAATCAGACATGCCAAGTTTAGACCCATGAATCAACAACAATGATTCAGGCTTAGCATGCCAATGAGGGAAATCCACATATCTTCCCAAACAAATATTCATAAGACCAAAGTGCTTTACAATATGAAGACTTACATTAGACCATGGAGCCTTTTATAAGCTAAGGCATACCCATGACTAAAGCTTCACTGGGATTTACAAGTAACTTCACAAAATAGTGACACATTTACTTATTACAATTGGAGGAAGTATTGGAAGTTTGAATAGGCCGTTAAGAGGTGGCATTTTCATGTGCACTCCCCTAAAGGAAACTCGAGAGGCCCAACAAAGCATGAAACTTGCAAAACTTGATAGAACACAACAGTTTTGTAAAGATATCTACAACCTAATCTTTAGTTGGATAGAACTAGAGATCAATATCACCATTAAGGACTTTTCTCTGATGAAATGCATATGGACTTCAATATGCTTTTTCCTTTGATGTTGAATTGGATTCTTTGCTAGAGAAATGTATCTTTAATGTCACATAGAAGATTAGTACTCCCTTTGACATTCATGTGCAACTCATCCAACAGCCTTTTTAGCCACATAGCTTCTTTAGTAGCTTCCATGGCACTCCTATACTCTACCTCAGTAGAAGAGATAGACATTGTTGGTTTATTTTTGCAGTGACCAAGCTTGAAAATATATCTAGAAGTAGACTTCCTATCTACAGCATCACCAACATGATCAGAATCACAATAACCAAATAATTGTGCATCATAAGAAGAAGAATAAACAAGACCAAAATTGATTGTGCCTTTGATATATTTCAAAAAAATTGTTGTCATTTTCCAATGATCCTCATAAGGTTCTTGCATAAATCTTGACACTACTCCTACTACATAAGAAATATCAGGTCTAGTAATAGTCAAATAGATCAAACTACCAACTAGCTTCCTATAAGGTTATGATCTTGAATGATAATCATGCCAAGAAAATGATTTAATAAACCCAAATCAGTCATTTCAAACCATTGTTTTAACCTTTGTTTGATTTTTACAATTAGACTTTTATCACTGCTAGTAATCAAAATATCATCTACATACAAGACAATAATGATAATATGATTGTTATCAAACTTGAAAAATAAATCATTATCAGAACAACAGTTAGTAAAGCCAAGGTCTTGAAAGAAATAGTTAATTTTAGCATACCAAGCTCTAGGAGCTTGTTTAAGACCATACAAAGACTTTTTAAGCTTACAGACATAAAGTTCCTTGCCATGAGCCTCAAATCCTTTAGGCTGACTCATATAGATTTATTCTTTTAAGTCACCATTTAAAAAATCATTTTTGACATCCATTTGATGAATCTCCCAACCATATTGGGCAGCCAATGCAAGAAGAACTCTTACATTACTCATCTTAAAGCAGAGCAAAAGTCTCAACATAGTCAATACCTAGTTTCTAAGTGAAACCACGAGCTACTAGCCTTGCTTTGAAATTTTCAATCTCTCCTAGAGAGTTGTATTTGATTTTGAACAACCACCTAGATCCTACAATGCTTCTCTTAGAAGGAGGAGGGACTAGTTCCCAAGTGTCATTTTTATTAGAGCATTGTATTCATCCTTCATATCCTAAATCCATCTAACATCTTGAGATTCTTCTTCAAAGGATTGTGGTTCTACCTCATAGAGGGTCATCAAGGCATGGTAGGTATGTTGACTTCTAGTTAGTTTTCTAAGATTATCAGGATGAGAGTTTTGAACAAGATTTTTAGCCCATCTAGGAATCTTAGGTTGTAAGACATTTTGGGATGACTCCCCTCAATCTCCATCATATCTAGATTAGGATAATCATCCTCTTGAACTTATTTTTCCATAATTTGGTAGGAGGATTGTAGGATTTATTTCTAGAGCAGAGAGGAGGGTTCATTAGGATCCAGAGAAAGTTCTTTCTAAGACTTGAACATTTTTGTTTTCAACAATGTCATGCTTGAATGGATCATAGACTCTCAAACCTTTAGTTTTACAGCCATAGCCAAAAAAATACAAGCAAAGGAGGTTGGATCAAGCTTCTTCCTTTTATCTTTTGGAATGAAGATGGAAGCAGGACTGCCAAATATTCTTAGGTGAGAGATATCTAGTTTTTCTTTGTCCATACTTCATGAGGAGTAGCTTGATGAAGAGGTTTTGTAGGTAGTCTATTTAAAATATAGACAAAAATTTTCATAGCTTCATCCCATAAAAACTTAGGCACATTGGAAGCATGAATCATAGTCCTAGCCATTTCTAAGACAATCTTATTCTTTCTTTCTACAATGCCATTTTGTTGAGGGGAATAGGGAGTGGTCAATTCTCTTTGAATTCCACATGACACACAAAACTCATCAAAGTATTTTCTGACATATTCTCCTCCATTATCAGTCCTAATTCTCTTAATTTTCAGATTTGAAGCATTCTCAACTAGAGATTTAAATTCCTAAAATTTAGATAGGACATCAGACTTCTTCTTAATGAAATAAGACCAAGTCATTCTAGAATAATCATCAATAAAGAAAATAACATACAATGCACCACTGAGAGAAGGAACCTCAAGTGGACCTCTTACATCACTATGGATCAGTTCTAATAACGAGAGGAATTTGGATCATGATGTTTGTGAAATGGTTGAGCATGTTGCTTACCACGTAGGAAACTTTCACAAGTTTCATGTTCTGATTTTATCTTAGGAAGACCAACAAAAAGATTTAGTCTAGACATATCATACAGACTCTTGAAATTTACATGACCAAGTATTTCATGCCATATTTGAATATCATTCTTAGAAGAGGAAGAAAACAAGACTTGGACAAAAACCATCAAAGATATACAAGCCATTCTTCTAGATCCCAAAAGAAATGACATTTTTAAACTGATCTTTGACATACCATTTTTCTTGTAACAAGTTAGCTGAGAGAAAGACAAAATATTCTTTTTTAGTTTAGGGACATACAAGACATTCCTAATTACACCATTTGATAGCTTAACATTGCCACAACCTTCAGCTCTAATGATAGAGTTATCTCCTAGATAGATATTCTCTTCACATTTGACCATATCTAAAAGGATATTAGGAATGCAAGTCATGTTCCTAGAGGCACCACTATCAAGAATCCATTCATTGTCATTTGAAGTTGAGAGGGCAGTATACAAAGCAATAGATTTCTCAGCTACATTTGCTTGCTTTTGCTTCTAATTTTTCTTGAAATTATTAGGCTTGTTGTTTTTAGCATTCTTGACTGATTTATTAATCTTGACTCTACAATCAAACTCTTTATGTCCAAATTTTCCACATTTATTACAAGTTCCATTAAATTTGACTTTGAATGGTTGATTTTTTTAACAGAGTTAGTCTTAGGATTAGATTTAAATCTGGATTTAATACTAGAATTCTGATTTGGATTAAAATGTCTAGTATGAGAAGGCTTATGATTTTGAGAGAATAGATCTTGAGAAGCAGTCTCTTTTGAATCAAAGTTCTCCATGACTCTCTCTTCTTGAATCAACAAAGAAGACAAGGTGTCTAGATCAGGAAGATCATTCTCATTCTGATACTTGGAATTAAGAATTGAGATGTAATGTCTGTATTTTTCATGAATGTTGATTTGAATTATAAAATACAAAAGCTTGTCTTGAAACAATTCACAGTTGTAACCATCTAGTTGAGCTTTAATGTTCTTAATTTTAGCTAGATAGTTTACAATTTTCTCATCCCCTTTCATGGGTGTTGTAAACAACTCTAGAACAAGCTTAATGATCTTAGACAACCTACTTCCTTCATGCATGGTCTCTAATTTCTTCCATGTAGCTGAAGGTGAGTCTAAATGGCCTACATGCATCAAGAACTCATCTCTAATGCTTTGCAATAAGATGGACAGAGCTTCTTGAGATCTTTGAGAAAAGGAGCTAAGGTTTTTAGGGGTAGCTTTTCTCCTATGGGATGGTTTTCAATGCCAGTCACAAGATCCCAGAGCTTTCTAGCCATAAAACAAGCTTTTAAACATACTTTAGATGTTATAATTAGTTGAATTCAAGAGTTGAGACTTATCCATTGAAAAAACAGTAGAACTAGCCATTTTTATGCTCAAATGGAAAATGGAGATAGATATAGCTATAAAATGACTCAAAGAAGCTAAATAGAGAAAAAATAAGCTACATATCTTTTAATTTGTTAAATGAATGCAAATGGCTCAAATTTAATCAAAAATAGCTTGAATTGGTCAAGTTTTGGATCAATTTAACAGGGCTAGGTTGTGTTCCAACTACAGACTGTTTTAATAGGAAAATGAGCTAATTAATTAATTAATTAATTAATTATGAGCTTAAAATCATAGCACAGTTCATCAAATTCTCAAAAATAGCTAGATTTGGTCTAAAAATAGCTTAAATTGGTCGATTTAAGATCAAATTTATAAAAAGCAGTCGAGGTGAGTTTGAGAGCTCGAAGAGTTATTTAGCAACTTGTCTCAATGAGCTAAAGGATGAGATGTCTAATTTGGAATCATGCAAGACAAAGAAACTTTGGAAGATGTGGTACAAAGACAAATTAGAAAACCCATGAGACAAAGAAAGCTCGACAAGTTATTTAGCAACTCGACAGGCGGCGAAAAAAACCAAGAAACTTTAAAAATAAAATAAGTTAAATAACAACTCATATGGGGTTCAAACGTGGCACAAATTAACAATACCAATAAATTCACGTGTCAGCTTTAAAATAGATCCTCGTGTGGACACGAAATTTTATAAATTAAATTCAAAGCCTTTTTGGGTCCAAAACTGATAAAAACCCCGTGACAAAAGATAAGAAAACATGTGTCAATACGCGTAGCTTTAAAATAAAGCAAATACATGTGTCACTTTTTAATTCACTACATTTCACGTTGTAGCTAATAAGATAGAGCTAGAAATTAATTAAAAGACATAACTGTATACACATGTCTTTAATTAATTGAGTCACACTTTGCATTCTAACACAATGCGTAAAAGAAAAGTCTAAGTCAAACAAGACACTTTTCAAAAAATTAATGGCTTAAAATTTTGACACTAATGAAGGCTGACACAATTAGAATATGTGTCAAAAAGTAATTGGATCACATTTCACAAGTCTAAAAAGTATAACAAGTGCAAAAAGGTAGAATACGTGTCAATTTTTAATTAGATTAGACTTCATAGTTTATAGACTTAAAAAACAAACCCGTGGAATGAAGAAAAATTGGAAGCACGTGATACAAAGAAAATGATGGTAAAACCACGAACAAGTTAGAATACGACACGTGGAGAATTAAAAAATGTGTCAATAAATGAGTGGTTTGCACTTTGCAAGTCTACCAAAAAACTGATAGAAATATACATGTCCAAATGTTATTGAATCACACTTTACGAGTGTAATCAAAAAAGCCTAAGTCAAAAAAGATACGTGGATCCTTTTTAATGGATCACTTTTCGCAAGACTGACAAACACTAAAAATGAAAAAAGGTGGCTAATTTTAATTGGATAACAATTGCCACAAATAAATGACTAACAACTATGAAATCGGAGTAATTATATTGGATCGATTTTGTAAATATGAAAAATGCGACATAAAATATAGTTGGGCCATTTTATTGGCTCAAGCTTCACAAATGCCGAAAATAGCTAAGTCAAGTCTGAAAATGCAAAGACACACATAAAGCCCTTATCTACTCATAGATTGCAACTGAAAATCAGATAAATAATATTCTAACACCATGAAGCAAGATGGAGCTTTTTGAATGGCTCGGGATTCATAAAACCTGACAAATGCGAAGCTAATTTGGAGTAATATGATAGGCTCATGCCTCATGATCAAATTAAGTGAAATAACTCTATCGGGTGAATCCATATGGCACAAAACAATTGGCCCAAGCTTCACAAAGAAAGAAAGATGTCATATTGAAGCCATTTGGCACTCTAAGAGAGGGTGTGGCTTCGCAAACATGAAAAGAACAATAGGAAGCTACATGGAGCAATATTATTGGTCTAAGCTTTGTAAAATTGATAATGACCGAAAATACAAAGCTATATGGCATAAAATGATTAGACTAGGATTCACAAAAGGAAAAATGATGAAAAATATGGGAAATACAAAGACAAATGGTACCAAATGATTGGTCAAGCTTTGCAAAGACAAAAATAGAAAAAAAAAAATTTTACCACTAGAACAAATTTAAAAATCCCCAAACAAACTAGATCTAAATAAATATTTTGGATCCACATTAAAAAATGACCCAAATGGCTATCTATAGTGGGAAAACTAGAAAAATATCTCATAGACAATGGATTCAAGTCGTAAATGGCTAAAACAAAAGTAGAGGAAAAGATATAAGAAAAAAACTTAAACATGATCTAAATAACCATTTAGCCCATTTTTAATCAATATTTCAAGCAATATTAGGCAGGAATTGGAATTTTAAACCTAGTTAGCTTGAACACGACTATGGAACTTTTGGGTCTTGTAGATCCATCAATAAACTCAAAGTTTCTTCACCCTTTCAAGTCAAAACACTTCTAAATTGATCCTGCATATGCACTGATCACCGGTTTGATACCATGTTATATTTAACAAGAAAACGAGATCTAAAGATCATAGATCCACCATTAAAGGACAAAGATTATAGATTATGATGTATAATCAATTAGACAAAGAAATAACTTGAAATAGATAGTGAATAATAAAGCTAAATGAGTAAGATCTTAAAGAAAATAACAATAACAAGAACAAGAACACATTACACCAAATATAAGTGGAGAAACCCAAAGGAAAAACTCCACTGGTAAAGCACTATATTTTATTAAGAATCTGATACAATTTCACCCAGACTTCCACTTTGCTCCTTAGCTATTTATTAATATCTACATAGCTATATCTCTTACTTGTTCAATATCCAATACAATTAGTTAATCGGTCATACATGCATCTCATCCTAAATACACCTCACAATCTTTAATACAAGCCTGCATAGCCATTGTAGACAGTCATATAGTTAACCCCAAGAGGAATCACCCAATAAATTGGGTGGGTGAATCATCATATTGTTTTACCATTCAAATTGCTTCACTCTTTGAGTGTGAAATAATTCACACATTAAATGTTGATTCAGATAAACTATAATCATGTTGGGGTGTTCCCAAGTGGCTAATCCCACTTGACATTATCACCCTAACATTGTATTCCACAGAGATCCTTATTCTCACATCCTTATTAATGTTTGTGACCATGGGATTGGCCCATTCATATTCTTGATAGGCTCAATTATTCTAGACTTGAGCACCTTAGCAATTTCCTCTTTAACCTTCATGCGTATGTCAAGATTCATCCTATAAGGCCTCTTCCTAACTAGGCATGTTCACCTTCTTTCAACTTTATCTTCATCTCACCTAAATAAGGATGCACACATTTTAACTCATAATAACCTCATGGAAAGAGATCCTAACATTTTTGCAAGAGCTCAATAATCTTGGCTACTTCTTGTTTTGACTAGTAAACATCAATGATGGATTCCTTGGGTCTTTCCTAAGTACCAATTTTAACCTTCTTGGTCTTCATAGGAGAATTACCTCAAGTTTACCTTCGATGTGGCTAACATCCAAATTGTCAACTTCCTCATCATCAATCATATAGAACAAATTTACCCTTTTCTTTTTCTTTCCAAGTGTGACCCATTTGTACTTCTTTTGTCTCCTCAAGATCAAGGCACACCTTGAGATCAGGTTCTCCAAATAGCTCTAACATGAGCTCTTCGACCTTTAGGTTATCCCCCAAAGTGATGCACTTCATTATCTGTAATGCTTCATGGAATGGAGGCTTAGTATAAAAATAATCAAAATTTTGGATCATACCTACAATCATCTCTTTCCAATTTGTTATTTCTCTTTTTAACTCAGCATGGACATACCATGCGTGTGCAACCACACAATGTGGAGTAGAACTTGTGTACCCAAAGTGATGATGGTAATGCCTCCTTACCCTGCACCCATGATCTCTCACACTCATGGACATGATGTGAGGTAGGATACTTCTCATGAAATTCACATGTTTTTGTAGGTATGTTTCTTTGAGTGAACCCACTAGAAAAGGTGATTCTCACTTCTCACCATTCCAAAAGGCTATCTCTATGTGTTACCCACCATCATTTCTTTGTCCCATGCAGAGTATAAACTAGCATCTTCCCTCTATCCCCTTGATCTTCCATTGAGTCTACATTGCATGCAAGAATGTATTGGGATTCCCTTCACCAATATACCTTGGTACCTAAGCTAATCCCAACCACCTCACCATGCGTGGCCTAATCATCTTAGTGGACTCTCCCTTTAAATTTTCATGCACATGACCATATAATACGTTTCATGGGGCTAGTTATCACAAGAAACACTAGTAGTACCACTTACCGACTACGCATCCTCCCATTGAAGAATGCCTTCTTTAGATGGTTCTAGATTCTTTGGATCACACACCATCTGAGCATAGAATTTTATTAAGCTCTTCTTCACTCAAGGGCTCAACATAAGGCTTTTCCTTCTTTTCAAATAGAGGTATAATCACGCACTCATCCTTGTTCTCGAAACTGATGTATCTCTTGTTAAAGCACATATCATCATTGTTTGCATAACACCAAGGTCACCCAAGTAATGATGGAAAAAAATTCTTTAATAAGTTTTAGTACCTCAATTTCCCTAGTAAACTTAGCTCCTTGAATGATAATAAATGCATCCTTTAGTACCCCAATAAGTATTTCCTTATTTTTATTTTCCATATACAACACATTCAAAGATGGTTGTAATGTAGTTCTTCCCATCTGATTCCATGCTTCAAGAGTCAACACATTTACCTCAACACCTGTATCGATCAAAATATTTCTCACTAACCAACCATTAATAACTACATCAAGTGTGATTTATTTTTCAAATTCATGGTCCTGAGGTGGTAGCTTTACATGAAGTATTTGTCTCTCACGTTCTACTCCAGACACAAGTATCTTATCTTAAATCCATTCCCATAGCAATGGGATGATATTCTCCTAGCGTAGTATCTTACACACCTCCTTTAGATCATCCACATCCTTTTATGGAGCTCAAAATTCTTTTCACCTCTCTTGTGCACCTATTACTTTAAGCATTGTGTTTCACCCTGTAGATATCTAATGACTCACATAGTATCTTGATAAACCTACTTCGATGCACCACATCTTGATCCTTAGCATGTATCACTTCCTCCCTCATTATAATTGGTTTGGCCTTTAGAGGTTCACATGCACATGTTGGATTGGCACGCGTCATAAGTAGTATGGGTTATAACTCTGGATCAATCTACTTAGGCATCCATTGATCATAATTCACACGTTACACCTTGATCACCCTAAAGCCCTTATCTTTCTTCTTGTTTTTATTCATGTGTTCATATAAACCTGGGCAATCAAGTAATTTATGTGGATTCCCACACCATAAACATGTTGCATTCGAGGTCTATCTCATTGGTAATGATCAGGTGACCCACAAGTGTAACAAGTTCCTCGAGAAAACCTACCTCTACCACCACTATGACCTCGACCATGATATCCTCCCCAGGAAGCCTCCATTCCTATTATCTCCATGGTTGTGCCCTTCATTATGTTGTCCTTCTTGCTCCTTGGATCCACTCACCACACTAGTCTGGCACACTCCTATCTCAATGGCTTCATGGATGTGATCAATCAATTTGTAGTCAATGGTTTCATGAGTATGGGACTTGTAAATATTACTGTACAAGGACACCTTCTTTTAGATCACGTGTTACGAAAGAGGTAATCCAAGACATCATGGTTTAGGTGATATACTTCACAATCTAGTAATAATGTGTGTACTAAATTGCATGGGAAATTATCCTTAGTATGTCCCTCCACTTCACAATATGTGCACCATATTCCACCGTGCATCTCATGTGTCAAGTTGGTAGATAGCTTCTCCAACTATTTTGCCATGGCTGTAATCTACACCTCCAGGAATGGGATCACTCCACTATTAACACTTCCAACCACCTCAGTGCACAAATTTTCTTCTAAATCTTCACATGGATCAACATATGTATTATGAGAGTGCCCTACGGAATGGAGTCGGTAATCCTCTAATGAACCATCACACATATTGAATAGGATGCATTTCATAAGACAACTTAGACAACAGGGTCTTAAAACAAACTTCATACTCCCTCATGCTTTTAGCTAAACCTTGTTGATATCCTTGAGCATGTTGATGCTCTGCTACTCAAATTATAGAATTTGAAACTCTACTAGAAAACTTAGTGTGCAAAGCATGTTATAATTTATGATAGTCTAATGTGGGTCATAATTATGATGCCAATTGTGTTCATGCCCTTGTAATGTCGTAGAAAACTAAGTAACATTCCTATCTTAAGATGTAATTCCCTTAAGCATGCCATAGTAGTTCACACTTATGCACATGCTCTATTATGCATCTTCAATCCCTATATAATCTGGTAAATAGAGAGACATCTCATAGTAAACCTGAGTTGTTAGCGGTAATGGTTATTGAAGTTGATGTGGGGTTACTTGGGATATTTTCCTTATCCAATCCATAATCTAGAACCTCCACCATTATTTCCTCCTCCCGATCTAGTTGATCCTCCTACTCCTCTAATGGTGGGTATGGTCCATTTGACGTACTCCCTTGTGTTTCAGTGGTGGTACTAGACTGGACACTAATGGTCTATGTGGTCATAGCTACTACAGTAGTACTTCCAATGGTTTGCGTGCCAACATTCTATCCTAATGACATGCTTGAAAAATAACCCTACAATTGAACTCCCAAATAATGGTGTTGAATTTGTTGTCATGGGTGTTACTAACTTTATCTCCTGAATTCAACAAAATGTGATACCTACTCATTTATGTTTGTTTACTTACACTAGCCTACTTCTCAATGACTACCTATGGATCTAGAACACCATGTACAAGGGCTAGGTGGCTAGGTGGGTTCAGATGTGCTCTACCATCCTTATTCTCTCCTCTAACGTGCTCTCATATAAAGCTAAAGGGGATTCTCTACTACGCTTTCCTAAAGTTGGGAGATCCTAATGATGCGGCTCCTCATCTTCCATGAGAGATTCAAAACCTTCGCAATCCATCATCCTCCTCAACTCTAGTGCCTCATGAATCTCTCATTTGCATTTCATGTCCCTCTCTTGTGCTTCATTAAACTTGATTCATCTTTCCTCTCTCTCGGCTTTCGCCACCAAGTCAACCATCTTTCTCCATACGTGTTCTTGCCCTTGTGTGAGGTAGGGGCTTATATATCCATACGTATGTGCTTTAAATCTAGTTCTATAATAAAAATCTTGATTGATAACAATATATCATGAAATTATGATCCTATGGGCTAACGTAAGAATCTAAACTCAAGTTACTCCATGCAAAAATAGGTAGAAACAAGTGTATTCCAATGTGTAATTTCATAGCACTCCATCCCACTAATGATCTACAACTCTAGTCCACTCCACATCAGCATCAACAAGAGTCTGGTAATCCTTTTGCATCCAAATTCTCGGCCTATATCCCCAACACTTTCCTAATTCATATGATGTCAGCACTCATATAATTTTAAGTCACTAAATCATGCACTTTGAGTCAATATTTAATCTCGAGTATTGTACTACTATTCATATGGTTTTTAGTGAAGAAAGTACTAATTAACCCATGTCCTTTGGCCTTTTTACTTTTCTTTATATCATCACTTATGATCCTCTAGCCATACTTACCTAGTCTATTTTTTCATTCTGCGTTATTCTTATTTTCTGATTCGGGCACCCATTGGGGGCCAAGACTAGGGTGCCCCAAGTGCCCTAATCCTCTTTATACTTTTCTTCCATATTTTTGGCACTTTCTAGTTGTTTGAGATATCCATATTTTTCTTAGTCAACCTTTTTGGGGTTAATTAGAACAAGAGAACCATATAAATATAAAGTTATGATACCATAATGAGGGACCAAGCACAAAGCATCTACTATCACCATCTAGAGTTGCATCCATCAAAGGCACCTAAAGCTACATTTGCATCGATCTAGATCCATCACAAGGCATATGATGTGGGTTCATCTACATCACACTTCATAGGAAGAGTGTCTATTGTTTCCATGCATACATTTACTACATTCTACATCTATTTATTTTCTCACTACTTCACAAATTGTGACTGGAATAAGAGCAACCTAGGCACGATTTACACACACACACACACACACACACCTAGAACTACATTGGGTCTAAGATGTAGTATAGCACTCAGTTAGTAAGTCCACCATTGTGGTTGTTGAGGACATTCCAACCCCTTCATATGTATCTTTCTTTTTTAGGGTTTTGATGCTTTGTCTAGGGTTTTACAGGTGATTCTTATTGCATGTCTTACAATGACATCTAACGCATTCCACTAACTTTAGTATGACAAGAAGAAAGTATAGGTGAACATCAATGATACCTCATAGGAGGGTTTTAGACCATTTCATAGACCACATCACCCATATCTCGGACTAGTGCCCAAAGGTGCCCCTATCCCTTTCTAATGCCCTAGTCTAGTCAAAGAGCTCAAATTTGTACTTTCTCAAGATTATATGTGGTCATTCCCTCCTCTTGTTCACCTAGTTCATACTATGACATAGTCTTGTACCTTCATTGAATCAGCTAAGGACTTATTAACCCTCTCTTACACATTAGGGTTTCACATTTCTATTTATTTAGTTGCTTGAGTCATTTCCTTTATTTATTTCAATTATTATTTACTATTTTTCATAACATTAGATTAGGCTAGAATTTACATTTTAATCTAATCATTTTGGTGAACCCGTACTTGATATTCATGCTTAGGGTCCTCATTTTTCCTCTATCATGGCTCCTAAAGTTGCTCAAGTTTCTTTATCTGATTTACTCAAGATGCATCCCAATTTCTAGGTTGTTCTGCAAAAAAACTTACACCAACATATCATCTTAAAGATACGTTGCCACATGAAATAAGTCCTATCTTTGATCATTTATCTGATGACCCTATTCCTTTTGATCCTACATCTAATAAATCTATGTTGGACTCAATTTAAGCTTTACATTATTTGTTTCAAGACTAGTTTAAGGCTATGGAATCCATCATTACATCTCTAAAATCTGAAATCCAACATCTTAAGGACACTTCTCAGGCTCATGTTTGTTCTCCTTCTACATCTCATTCTCATTCTATGTCTACTACATGTGCTCATATCAAGTGAGCCTCAAGTCATACCATTACAGAGCCTCTCATATTTGATCGCAATACTAAACAACATGACCTTCTTACTTGAGCTCCTTAGTCATCAATTGATCACTTTACCACCTACTCATTGCTATCCTCCTTATCGGCTAGCCAAATATCAAGGTCATCCATATTACAATTATCATCAAATCAATGGACATAATGACAATGATTTCTATGCTTTAAAAACAAAGAATCAAACATCTTGAGCATTAGGATTTATCTCTCATTTGTTGCACAACATTTTGTTACATGCCCACCTACAAATATTGTACCCAAATGGGCTCCTAAGTCTTCTCCTCCTACACCTAATGAGCATCACACTACCGCTTCTCATGTGCCTTCTTTGGTTAGTCAAGTGTCACCTATTCAACCCATTCCAACTAAGAAATCACCTCTCAAGGTTTTCTTCCATCACCTCCTCCTACTAAGTCATCTACAACATTACCTAATCAAACTAAGAAACCTCCTCTTAATGTTGGTCTAACTCCTCCTCCATTCAAGGTATATGCGACATCACCAAGTCATGCTTAGCAAACACCTCCTATAGTTAAACTTATAATTTCCATCATCTGTTATAGACCATACCTATGTCGATGACTAGGACATGGATGAAGCTTACTATGATGATGAACCATTTGATGGTCACACACCTTTACCACCTCAACGTCCCATCACTTTTGTTAAGAAACTACTCCTTACATTGATCCACTTACTATCTTTTGACTAAATTTTCATCGCTTACATACTTGGGGGCATCATAGCTCCTCCCCCCCTTGCATTTCTATCAATTTTACTATCCTCCCATGTACTTAACACTTCACACTTAGTGACTAATATTCTCTAAGAATTATTACACACCTCTTGATACATTTGTATCGTCATTACCCGATGACACACTCTTGTGCTTCAGTTCACACTTGATTGTTGAGGGCATACTACACATAAACCCCACACACTGCACATAGTTACTACACATTAGGCACCACATATCATCACACATCATCACATTATACATTATATTCCAAGCTATAGATATTGTGTGTCTTCATACATCATACCCATTATACACTTTTACACGTTAGCTATCACACATACACACGTTTTCACACATTATACACATCACCTTACATTATACATCCTTCACATTACATGTTACATCTTGCATCTTACATCCACTATGTTATACATCTTAGGGCATTGGCACATCTTGCATTTACATCCTATTATACCATACATACTATGCATTTTGTACATCCACTTATACACACTGCACTCACTACCCGATGATGCACTCTAGTCTCATGGTCCATACTAGACTATTAAGGGTAGACATCAAATGGACGCATCCACTCACATCCTATGTTTTTCTCATGTGACATTCCTAGGATTAGTGATATATGCCTTAGGCTATAGGGTCACTTCTTTTAGCATCATCTTGTGATAGGTTATATCATCACTTTCGCTTACATCGTTTAGTGGTATATGCTTAGGATAAATCACCACCCCTTTTTATTCATCTTTTCATGATAAACACTTAGGCTATAGATTCACACACAATTCATTGATATGTCACCACCCATCACCACACACTCATTATAGTGTGCTACACACAACACATAGTTCGACCATTTCCCATGATGATGCACTCTTGTTTTTGGTTCATTATTAACTACTAAGGGGCATATTAAATGAACCTCATTGCATACAATTCCATTTACTTAGGGGGCATGTGGATCCTATCATCCACTTTGCATTCCATTCCATCCATCCATGACATAATTGCATTTTATGGTTACATTTACTCTTGTTTGCACTTGTCTTTACATGTTTCACTTACTACACATGTTAGATAGATCTCTTGTATGTCATTATCTTTACCATACACACATGCACATTCACGTCCTTTTCTAGTTGTGATCATAGATACAAATATTCTACACACAACACCAATGCTTTATACACCACCTATTAGGGGCATCCACATTCGTATACTATAGGTGTTATTGTTTCATTTTGTACTTAGCACTTTCCATTATCAGGTTATACATGCTTTGACATACTTTTTATTTTTCTAACATGCTAATAGGTGTTTCATGTGCAACATTTGTTATGTAGGGATTTTCTTCCATACTTGTTTTTTATCTACTTATTACTTATTCTTTTTATAGGATTTTCACTTTGTTTGTGTGCACACTTTTTTTTTGTGGCCACTATGGCCTTGAGTGTCTTGTGACATTATGAGTGGTGTCCCATGTTTGCAACCATGCTTTGTGCTGACCTACATTGTCTTCTTGGTTTTACATTATCTGCTTATACTCTAGCTATGCATTGTTTGTTTATCTTACACTTGTTTTCTACATGTTTCTTTATACTAACACTTTTTTTCTAGCCACTTTTTGTGTGTGCCTTAGTTTATACACATTCCCTTCCCCAAGAGTTTCAATGTGGTCGGTCCTCTTTTGGGCCGCATTCTCTATATGATGTCGTCACCACCAAATAAGGGGAATCATTTGGGGTTTTACACATGGTACCAATATAATTCAATCTACATTTCAACCTACAATATAGTCTATCATCGTAATCATGGCACATTTCATTCCACATCACAATGAGTGGGTTTAGACTCAGTATACGAACCCCATACACAATGGCTTTGATAGGGTAGATTATCTTTAGCATTTAGGGGAGAAGTTATAAGTTGGAGGATATAGATGGACTTTCCTCCCTACACTACTTTAGCCAATGGCATTGGATTGCCCAAAAAACTAGACAATATAAAATCTCTTCACCAATCTCGTGGAAGTAGTCACAAAGTTAAAGAATAACACATCTTTCTCCCTACACTTCTTGACCACAGTGGCATGAGATCACCCAAAAACTCGCACTTCACTCGACAATTATAGGATATCCTTTTCTACACCCTTTTGTCTCATCACGAATCAAGTGCACATGTTCCTTTTTCATTGTCATTTTTCATACTATTTTTACATGTTTCTTTACATATATACATGCATGTTTTACACATATACATGTGTATTTGACTACTTGATCATCTTCTCTTTTGTAGGTCCATGTCGTATGGGAAGAAAATAGTCAACAACACACACACATGGTGAGTACATCACACACACGATACTAACCATGTAGGTACACTACACACATTGGCATCTACACACATGCTTCCACCCTAGGTTCACTCTCATCACTTTTTTACATTTTTTACATCTTTAGTCTCCACACTCCATTTTTTTCACTCCACACTTTGTCTAGTCTTTGCGCATTTTCTACATCACTCTACATGGACATCAAGTAGGCATCTCTATCTACTTTATGTTACCGAGATTTTCACTCACCAAAATAAAGTGGGGGAAAATGTAGTCACTAAATCATGCAATTTGAGTCAATATTTAGTCTTGGTATCATACTACTATTCATATGGTTTTGAGTGAAGAAAGTATTAATTAACCCATGTCCTTTGGCCTTTTTAATTTGCTTTATTGTCGTCACTTCTGATCTCGACCATACTTACCCAATTTGTTTTTCATTTTTGTTATTCCTATTTACTAGGGCACCTGGTGCCTAGGGTGCCTAGGCACCTGGGTGCTTTGATCCTCTTTGTACTTTACTTCCATCTTTTGGGCACTTTCTAGCCATTTGAGATTTCCATATTTTTAGTGGTCGGCCTTTTCAAGGTTAATTATGAAATTAGAACAAGATAACCATATAAATATAAATTTATGAGACCATAATGAGGGACCAAGCACTAAGCATCTACTATCACCATCTAGAGTTGCATCCATCAAAGGCACCTAAAGCTACATTTGCATCCATCTAGCTCCATCACAAGGCACACAAGGTTGGTTCATCTACATCACACTTCATAAGAGGGGAGTCTATTGTTTCCATGCACACATTTACTACATTCTACATCTAGTTATTGCTTGCTACTTCACAAAATACGTGACACAAGAGTAACCTAGGGGCATGACACACACACACACACACACACACACACACACACACACACCTAGAACTACATTGGGTCTGAGATGTAGTGCAACACTCATTAGTAAGTCCACCATTGTGGCCATTGAGGACAGTCTAACCCCTTCATATGCATCTTTCTTTTTTAGGGTTTTGATGCTTTGTCTAGGGTTTTGTAGGTGATTCCTTATTGCATGTCTCATAGTGACACATTTCCACAGATCCATCGACTTTAGTGCAATAAGAACAAAGTATAGTGCAAACATCTATGACACCTCAAAGGATGGTTTTAGACCATTTCCACAAACCAGGAACCCACAGGTGCCCCTTCCCCTTTCCAGGCACCCCATTCTAGTTAGAGATCTTGGATTTGTACTTTCTCAAGATTTTGTGTCATCGTTTCCTCCTCCTATTCACTGGTTCACACTATGACACAATCCCGCACCTTCGTCGAATCAGCTAAGGACTTCTTAACCCTCTCTTACACATTAGGGTTTCACATTTCTATTTACTTAGTTTCTTGAGTCATTTCCTTTATTTATTCAAATTTTTTATTTACCATTTTTCATAGCATTAGATTAATTTATAATTTACATTTTAGTTTAATCACAATTATATTGGAAATAAGTTGAAGAACATTTCATAGAGCTCATGATAAATATTATCTTCTACCCAATGATGTGCATTGAAATCAGGTCTAGTGTTATATCTCTACATAAATTGATCCTGATTGTTCTCTACCCAAATTTAAATGCTCTCCAAATTCAATCGATACGCCATCCGCAATCAATATCATGGCATACAATTCAGAAAAGAGGTCTCGACAATGGAACCAAAATTAGTCTCATAATTCCACTTAAGCTGTTATGTGCGATGGAACCTCATTCAGACAAATCGAATGCTCACCCAAACACGCGGGTTACTTAGGTCCCTCCTTTGTATTTTTATTAAGATGTTAGCATACATATGCATGATGATAGATAAACAAGTGTTCATTCAATATTAAGAACTCATTTCCTACATTCAATTGGAAACACATGTAATAAGGAAACACATAGATCAAATAACAACTAATATCATATGCACCATGTAGTCACCATATTCAGACACATCAATTACCATAATCCATCCTCCATATTCCATCATAAAAAATTATTACATAATAGAAGTTAATTACATCATTGATTTTTTCTCACACACACGGTTGTGGCCATGGTATCCTTCACATCATACCCAATACAAAGACAAATACATATAATATATATATATATGGTGGGGACTTTCCCTTCACTACTTATGTATTATCAAAATATATCACATGCTCAAAATAGCCATGAAGTGTGCATGCTTTTCTATCAATCCTAATAATAGATTAATCCTATAAATAATCTCTTCTTTAATCCTACTATTAGATCGATCCATGCATAACCTTTCATCTTCACTCTACATGTGATTTATCCCAAAAATAGACATTCCTTGGATACCAAGTCTCCTTGATTTTCTCTCGATCTAAATTATTTTCTTGATCGCACTCTAACTCGGCCTTTCTATTTTTAGACGTGGTTCACAAACTTGGCTAAGTTTCGGAGGTTTCTTTCTTAGTCAAGCCCTCACACACTATTCATTATGTCTTATGCACACCCCTTCACACCTACCTCATGCGTGGCATGGACTTAGTCAAAAATTCATGTAAAAAATTTCATTAAGTTTATCATCAATAAATATAGTGAAGGAGGAGGAGAACTAGTATGTGATGCATTATTAGAAACATTTTTAGAAATGGAAGGATTATGAGATGCAACTATAGAATCACCTAAATAGTATGAGAAACAACATCATGTACATGTACACTCTCATCATGTGTGTTATCTATACTATCGCAATCAAGACCAAGAAAATAATCAATAATAACCTCATCTAGAGTTTCAACAGAAATAGTGGAAGGTGGAGGAGGCCTATTTCTTATAGGATAGCAAGGAGTACAACCAAAAACAATTGTTGGATCAGAAACAATGCTAATGGTAGAATGGTCAAAGGTAGTAGGAATATTACATTCATTAGCTAACAATTTCCTTTGAGTATCATATGGGAGAATAGTGTTGTGATTGATAACTCTAAGCTCAAAGTAATGGTTTTGTCATCATAAATAGGATTAATGTTCACATGAGGCATGGCTAGCCGGGAGGAGAAGAAATATTCTTAGTCATGAGTGTTTAAATTGATCCTAAGAGCATTCGAGATCAAGGTTGGGTTCACCAAAATGATTAAGCTAAATGTGGATTTATGATATCCTAATCGATGTTATTTTATAAGTAAAATAAATATACAATTAAGTACAAAAATTACACCCAAGAAACTAAGAAATAAATCATGAAACCCTAATTACAAGGGGGAGAAAGAGGTACTTAATTGATTCATAATTAATTCTAAACTATACCAAAATATTGACTAGATGAATAGAGCGGCGGGAGCATCACACAAATACCCATAAAAATATAGATCTAGAGAGATATGTTGGACTGGGGTGCCTAGAGAGGGATAAGGGCACCCGTGGATGCCCTAGGCCTATTTCTAGGTGCTTAGGTCTATGGAATAACTTAGAAAACCTCATCCGATGTGTCAAAATTTGTTCACTATTAGTCTCCTTTGGTCTCTCCAAGGTCGCACAATGATCGCGAAGTCAATAGAAACATGCAATGAAATATAAACATATAAAACCTTTAAATAGACATCAAATCCTAAAAACAATATCCATAATTAGGGGTCAAACTATACTCGGTTGTCACAATGGTGAACTTACGAATGAGTTTTGAAATATATCTTAGACCCAATGTAGTTCTCTCGTGTGTGTGTGTTTGGAATCATGCCCTAGGTGGCTATTGTGCTTGTCACACTTGATAGCAAGCAAATAAGCTAGATGTAAAGAAATGTAATAGATGTGTGCATGGAATAGAATGAACTTCCCTCCTATGAAGTGTATGCAGAATAACCAACCCTTTTTTCCCTTGTGATGGTGCTAGATGGATGCAATGGAGCTCTTATATTCTTGATGGATGCAACCTTAGGTGGTGATAGTTGATTCTTAGAGCTTGGAATTTATTATGATGACATAAATTTATACTTAAATGATTCCTTTATTTGAATTTTGTAATTAAACCCGAAAAGGTCGACTACCAAAAAGATAATATTCTCAAATGGATAGAAAGGAACCAAAAAGTGTGAGTAAAGTACAAAGGGGTCAAAGAGGGGATGAGGGATGAGGGATGAGGGTGCACTGGCATTGGCATCCTGGCCGGGAGCTAGTGTCCGGGATGATAAAAGCTAAAGTGTAAAAAGGAAGACTAAGAAAGTAAGGGTGTAAGACCAAAAGTGGCACAGAGAAATCAAAGAAAGTTGGCCAAAGACATGGGTTAGTTATTAATTTTCTTACTTAGGAATCACATGAATAGTAGTATATAATCATGACTAGATAATTACCCAAAGTGTGTGATTTTGTGTCTACACCATGCATTGGAATGACAAAAATCTCCTAATCCAAAAATATTTTTAGTCATGATTTAAAATTCATCTAAAATGTTTAAAATAACATTTAAATATCATACATGGTTTCAATTATCATGAACCAATCATATTATATCGTTTAATGGGCCTAGTGGTTAATTGCCTTCATCAAATATCTACTATCAACAACTTGATTTCACATTTGGGCCTCAATACCACCCAAGAACACATAAAACATGGAAGGTAACCAATCAATGGAAATAAAAAGATCTTAAAAACACATCTAAGCAAGTTAGAGCTCATTAAACATCCCCTGGTTCAAACCACAACAACTTTTCCTTCACCAAATCAAACTTCCCAAAATAAGTTTTCAAAATCTTACTAGTTTGCACCATTCTTGACACTTTAAAGACCTAAAAATGGATTAATTAGATTAAAAATTCATCCATATACACATTACAGGTGATATCAAGTATCATCTAGCCATCTCATTCTCTAAACAACTCAATCTTTTTAGCAAATATAGTTTTATCTTAGAAAGCCAAAAATCTTCATGTCCACAAAGTGACTTGAAAAACATATCAAACTCATAATCATGAATAAAAACTTATATCACTATAAATATCTCATAATTATATTTCCAACACAACTTGAATCACCTCCTAACTCCTCCTATAGCTTCCGTAATGTCCAATTTACTAAAGGTGCTTCTAACTATCCTAAAATTGCCCTTTGACCCGATTAACCTAAATGAAGCTTACTTGACCATTTATAACCATGAACATGACCTAAAACCTCTTTTAACATAAAAACTCAAATAAATCACATAATAGACATTTATTTTGTAACTCCTTTTGACAACCTTGTCCCAAACTGAACGTCTTCATAAACTAACTTGTTTGAGTGGGTTCCACTCATCACCAAAACCTCTATCATACATTTATAGAAATATTTAGGATTCCTCTAAATTTTTCAATCATAATTCATGCACTAGGAATCAATTATGGCCACTTATGAATCAAATCTCTCAAACCTCTTTCAAGTTAGGGTTTCAAACTCATAACAAGTTGTTTACCTTCTTAACATTCATTCATAAAAACCTGACAATGAAATGACCTCATTATTTTTGTGAAACCTTCTATAATAAATTTATAAACATCCATTAAATCAAAATGTCCCATGAAAATCACACAATTCATGGTGAGCATCAGAAGTTCCAATTCGAGCTAGAAATAACATTGTTCTTGACCCTATTTCACCAAAACTAACATAACATGTAAAATACTCATCATGGAAACCTAAATTTTTTCTTACAAAGCACAAGGACACATCCTACTAAAAATTAAAATCATCATAATTTCATAATTACTTCTCAATCTTTCCGGTCATTGAGACTTGCATAGCTACCCCTTAGGGTTTTTCATTATAGAAGGTAGGGTCAATAGAAAGAACACTATAACTCATCATGAAAACATTTCAAAAGGTCCTAACATACATATTACATCATAATAATCCTTCCTACATGTATCCATGAGCTCATATAGCTCTATAACTCATCCTCATAAAATCTAATAGCCTTACCTGGTCCAAATGAGCACCTGCAACATAGTCACCAACCTATATCTACACCTTAAACCTCATGTGAGTGCCCAATAAGTCTCAAAAAATTATCTCCATCATTCTAACATGATTCTCAATTCACCAAGAAGCTCATACCACCATGTAACATCACCTAGGCTAGCTAGGTCACTTGAATAGGCTTGCAAGAACAAGCCATCCTCACTGAATCAACCAATGCAACCAATAACATACCTAAATCTCCATGAGGAAATCACTTTGAGCATCATCCGACCCTACACCATCATCCACTTTATCATTAATTATGTTTTTCATCAATGAAAACACCTATACAACAACATGCCAACATTAAGAAATCTATCTCATAAACATATAATAATGAAACTTCATAATTATATAAAAACAATATGTCCACTATCATTGTATGCAACCAACCAAATATGACTTAGTCATATAGAAAATCATAGATCATAAGTTGTAACACAAACATCAATCACAAATGTAATATCTCATGATATTTTCCAACTAACTTCACAACAAATCATCTTATCTTTAACATAATCAAGCAATTGTAAATACATATCAACAACAGTATTCTAAAATTGTCACTACTGAAATCATAAAATGAAAAGGTCGTTTTCATTACTAATGTAACAAATAATGGAGTTAAAATTTGTTACTTGGGAAACAACATTCAACTAAAAGAAGACAATTTACGTTTTCTAAAACCTTCATCCTTTCAAGTTTCCAATCACCTAACAAATCAGACCTTACTTTCTATAAACCAAACAAGCATAATGGTAACAACAAGGATCAAAGGAGGAGATGAAAACTCTTATTTATTTCCCATATTTCACCAATAACCTCAAAACGTATGCAACATGTTATCATCCAAGCTCAAAGAAGGAGTTGTAACTAACTAATCAATTTCATTTTTGTTTCACAGAAACTCCATATTTATTTTTCCAAAACCAAAACAAAACAAAACATATTCAATAAAAGAATAATAAGAACTACACTCCAAGAAGGATCTCTAAAAAATAATCCTTATTCTATTCTCCCAAATGATACAAACCTTAATCTAAAATTGAGTTCAGAGAAGGAGTTATAACGAAAATGATCCAAAAAGGAGTTGTAAATAACTCTAATTATTTTTCCAGATTTCTCATATCAAACCAAAAACATATGCAATCACAAGATCTCACATAACAATCAAAAACCCAAAACGTATTCATTTCCATTTTTCACATAATAACCAAACCAGAAAATGTGTTCAAAAATGGTATTAACAATGCTCTAAGAAGGAGCTAAAGTTAACTCCATATTTCTTTTTGCAGATTATGTATAATAGTCCAAACCCAAGACCAAAATGTATTCTAAATTATAACAATTCCCAAAAAAATTGTTTTATTTCACACAACCTTCTTATATCAGTTTCCAAATCTTATGTAATGATCAAAACCCCAAAATGTTTTTAGATAGATAATAACCATGCTCTAAGAAAGAGCTCTAACAACTTAATTTCATTTTCCATATCAGATTAACCCAAATCCAAAAATGTATTGAGATTAAAAATTATAACAACAAAGCTCTAAAAGGAGCTTTAAGCCAAAACAAATTTGTATTCAATTCACACAACCTCCTATATCATTTTCTAGAACTCAAATAATGATCAAAACCCCAAAATGTTTCAAATCTATCATGAAGCTAAAATCAAAACACATTCATTATCTAGATTTCAAACAAAAACCCAAAACCCAACACATTCATTTTCCGACTTCAAACAAAATACCAAAACCAAAACGTTTCTATTTCCAGATTTTGCAATCAAAAACCAAAGAAATTGTATTCATATTTTTATCTAATAATGATCTGAGACAAAACATATCCATTATATCATCAAAATAACAAAAGAGAGTAAACATATAAAAACCCATTCTTGAATTTTTCCTCCAACTCCTTTGCAATCTTCCAAGTTGAAAGCTTCAAAAACACTATCAAATTTTCTAAGTTGAAATTCCAAACAATACATTTCCTTTCAACATTGTATCTATCTAGTAAAAAACTCCATGATAAATGAAGATAACAATAATAAATCACATGCAATGATCACCACAAATACTTCCCCAAAAACTCCATACACAACCCCAAACAAAGCTTAAAAAAACAACCAAAAGAAAAACAATGTGTTTACATTGCATGCCTTAGCTATTCAAGGTGCAGTTTCAAGGTGGTCTTCCAACATCAAATTCATAATAGACCTCCTAATTTCTATGTCACATTGCTTCTTATCAATCGCCCAAAACCATAAACATCAATAACCAACAATTTCCAGTTTGCCATGCAACTTAAGTTTATACTTGTTTAATAACCTTTACAAACTAGCCAACTCACATGGTGGGGCTTCACAATACCACGTATCCATCCAAACCAATATCCATATTTCCCATATTAAATGGTCTAATGACATTCCATGTATCAATAAACACTTCATTACATCAATAAATTATAACACACACCGACACATAAATGTATATTATTCATTCATCATGACAAGGGAAACCAACTAAAACGGGGGGTGGGGGAATTAATGATCTTAATAAACCAATAGATGAATTAAATCAAGGATGTTACATCAAATTATTAACAAGATAAAACTCAATGCATACCCATTTATGAGGGTAAACGTGAAAGAAATGTTCGGGATCTTGAAAAATAACGTTGCTAATGGGTCAAAGCTATCTCATTTAGAAAATACCAAAGCTACATGGGAAGACTAGGAAGCTCCACCCAGAAATGTATCTTAAGAGACACATGACTTGAGGGGTTAAAATCAGGTGTATAATGTGAAATAACAAGTAGGGTGTTACCCAAAAACCAACATACAACATGTGAAAACAAATCTTGCACTTGAGAAGGTTCATAGAAAGAAAACAAGTAAAATCCCTAGGTGAGGTTGCAAATACTAGTGACTTGGATACCGCTAGACTCCCACTCGTTCTTAATCCATCCTTAAAGGAAGGATTCCGTGGGGATACGACCACAAAAGTAAGATATCAAACAATTGTAACTATATTACTTGACCATAGGATATATAAACTCAGTAGCTATAACAACATTAGGAGGGGATTAAAAGTCATTACCTATTTGACCATGAATATCTCCATCACCAAATATCTCCTTACCCACCCTAATTTTCTTCATCGATTTCAAACCCTCTTTGCTACTATCAATGTTTCTATTGACATACATCCATATTCCATGTATGACACATTTGTGGATGCCTTTTCACAACATATTGCATTCGGGCCAATCCTCCTACTGGCATTCCCCCTTTTGACAATGAACCACCACTTTACATCATGTCACGCATTTACAATATTGTTGTCAAGCATACTCTTATCGATAATGGATCTGATCTTAATTTGTGCCCTATGTCCTTTCTCCAAGCCTTAGTTTTTTTAATCATGACATTATATCTTCTTCCATTTTGTTACATGCTTATGATGGTTTATGTTTGTCCATGTCTAGACCACTAACCTTACATTTAACCGTAGGTCCTAAAACTCTCCCTATTGTCTTCTTTATCATTGATTTTCATGTCTCATATAATTTTATCGTTACGTAGACCATGGTTTCATGCCATGC
This sequence comes from Taxus wallichiana var. yunnanensis, assembly GCA_018340775.1. Classification (NCBI taxonomy): domain Eukaryota; kingdom Viridiplantae; phylum Streptophyta; class Pinopsida; order Cupressales; family Taxaceae; genus Taxus; species Taxus wallichiana. Next base: position 193,441,619 of record CM031234.1, read on the forward strand.
AATTTGTTTCTTCTACCGTCCACCATTGCATCAAATTATTACATGAGCGCATTGAGTATACTATGTTATGAGATCGTGATCCATTCCAATATTGTGTCCATGACCCTCATACTAGTCTCCTTATTCCCACATTGATACTACAGATGAACCTCAGCCTATGGATGATCAACCTCATTTACCACCGCTTGAGGGTGCTATTTGTTTACTAGATTCTATCCCTTCTACACTACCTCCTACTATTGTTATTATTCCACATCAGCCACTTGTTCCATCCATACCCAATACCCTTCCCTCTTCATCTTCACAATTAGCTCATACTCCCTTTACATGTACACTCTTCATCCATGGTTCGTATTGGGAACATGTCCCACTTGATCCTACCTCTGACATCACCATCTGTTCCCATGCTAGCCTCGCTCATCTTGGTTTCACTTTTGAGGACCTTCAGCCTTCTACTCATGTTCCTCACTTATACTATGGCTTTTTCACTATCATGATAGCTTATGGTTTGCGTGTTTTCATCTCCTAGTCTATTTACCATGCACCCTTGTTACTCCCCACTCACATTAGGGGATTCTTGGCTTACTTACATCAGCGGCACATTAGACCCTAGTCACACTGACATTTCGTTCCCTATGTCATTCGGTCATGTTCTCATCTGCAATAGTTCCTTTCTTGGCTACTCACATAACTACACTCGTTGGTATGCCCATGGTTGCCCACAACCCCCATTTACTAACGAAGAGTATGTTATGGGCATGTACAATCTACACCTCACAGGATCCTTGCATGATCAACCCGATATTATTGCTTACCAGGTCACTAATGCTTGTCCATATGACTTTGACCCTAAGGATGACGATCTTCTCGATGACTTCACATGATTATTGGCCACTACCACTTTGGGGGCATCGCCATTACCCAATTCCCCCTTCATCATATTAGCATACCTAATCCTCTAATATTTGCATTCTCATCAATTCATTTCTTCACATATACGTATACTTCTTACACATTCTAGACCCTCATTACCCGATGATGCACTCTTGTGCTTCAATTCACACTGGACTGTTGAGGGATTACCATTACACTTTAAACCCACACACTGCACTCTAGGTTCTACACATTTTCATTTTATCATCATTTATATACATAGCCTACATACATGTTACATTATCTTATACATCCCTCATCTCTTAGTCATTTATACATCATTTATCTTATACATACTACACTAGTCGTCATCTCATCTTCTAGTTTTGCATCTCGTTCTTACATTATATATTTACACTAGGTCACATTATATATGGTTCTATTTTTCCATCCCATCACTATATATTCTATCTACACTAAATCCGCATCTTACATCATCTACATACCCTACATTTCCTACATTGTATGTTTTACATCGTGTATCTATCCATCATGTGCATTCTACTTACTACACTAGATTCCATTATATATGGGTCTAGTTTTATCTATCATCCTTACATATTCTATTTCTATATACACCTATTAGTGCATTCCATACATTACACACACTACACATTCTACATTACACACGCCCACAATGCACATTTACATCCCATATTAATCACTTGGTTGTTTACACTACGTTGTTTTCTACGCACTACACTCATCACCCTATGACACACTTTAGTTCCTCAATCCATACTCGACTACCGAGGGTTTACCAATCAAATGGACCTTACATTCACCAATGTGACATTTTCTCATCCAACATTTCCCACGTTAGTGACATACACCTTAGGTTAAATTGTCACCCCTTTTTATCATCTTATAGTGGTATATGCTTTAGGCTAAATCACCACCCTCCTTTTATCATCTTGTAGTGGCATACACCTTAGGGTACATCACCACTCCCTTCTTATCCATCTTATAGTGATATATGTTTAGGGCTAAATCATCACTCACACATCCCACAATTCGTGGTATATGCTTAGGCTATAGGGTCCACGCATATCTTCCCATTTGTCTCCTCACCATCTTCTCTTTCTATAGTGATATATGCTTTGGGCTAAATCATCACTCCTCCATTCAACAAGTTGTGGTATATGCTTAGGCTATAAATTCCATGCACATCTCATCCCCATACACTCATTCTATGGTGATATATGATTAGGGATAAATCGTCACTCCTCCATTCAACAAGTTGTGATATATGCTTTGGTTATATGGTTTACGCACATATTCTCCCATGTCATATTTTCATCACCACTACATATACACACCGATCACAACACGCTAGATATAACCAACCCTAATTGACCATTTCCTGATGATGCACTCTCATTTAACGATTCATTCTTGACTACTGAGGGGGGATGAACATCACTACGCATACACTTCCACCCACTCGGGAGCACATTGCTCTTATCATTCCATTCCATCCATCCACAACATATTGCATTATCTTGGGGGCATTTACTCTTGCTTACTAGTGTTTTACATGATCACTTTACTACACATGTTAGATTTCTTTCTTATATGTCATTATCATACACACATGCATGTTCACACCTTTGTTTAGTGTGATCGCAAATACATGATTCTACACAGCATGGATGCTCGCCTTCTACCCTTTCTATACGGTCCTGGGGGCATCCACATTCATCTTATCCAGGTGTTATTGTTTCATTTTGTACTTAGCATCTTATACTACTTGTTCATACATGTTTTGACATATTGGTTATCACTCTAACATGTTAATGGGTGTTCCATGTGCAACACTTGTTTTGCAGGATTACATGTTTCCATGACTACTTGTCTGCATTGTTTTCCATTGTATGTGGGCTTTTCCCTTTGCTTGTGTGCATACTTATCTATTGTTTGTGGCCATGATGGCCTTGCATGTCTTGTGACATCGTGAGTGATGTCCCATGTTTGAAACCCACTTTGTGTGGTCTCCTTGTTTTCTTGTGTGATCACACTACTTTGCTTTAGTAGTTTCTACATTGTCTGTGTATTTTACACTTTTCATTTGCATGCATGTGTTTTCAGACTAACACTTGTTTTGGCTCGCCATCCCATTTTGTGCGTTGGTATCTACCAAGTGATTTCCTTTCCCCTGTACAAGGCATATTTCTACAAGTCGAGTGTGGTTAGTCCTCGTTTGGGGTCACATTCTCCTTTCAAAGTGATATCACATGCACCCCTAAGAGAGGTGGCATCATTGATGGTTTTCTACTAGCACAGTGTATTTACACCGGTTCACACATAGAGAGTGAGTTCGAGAATAGTCTAAGAACTCCATACACAAATAGCCTCAATAAGACATGGTGTCCTTTGGCAATTCTATAGAGTAGTTATAGGCTTGGGGGTTACATTGGGTGTGCCTATTTACACTTCTCCATCCAGTGGCATCGGATTGCCCAAAAACAAGATAAGTACAGAGATCTCTTCACACATTTCAAAAGTAGAATCGGTTAAAGTTGGAGGATACAACACATTTCCTCCCTATAATTCTTAAGCCAGGGTGATATGAGATCGCCTAAAAGCTCACGACAATATATGATATCCTTATACACCCTTTTTCTTGACATGGATCAGGTGCACATGTTCCATTTACACTTTTATTTTTATCATATTTTACATTTTGTACTTTACATATGCATATTTTACACAACATTTTTACATACATACATATTTGACTACTTGATTGTTTTCTCCTTGCAGTCCGGCCGTATGAGAAACAAGTAGTCAAATTAGGCAACAACAACAAAAACGATAAGTGATAATGACAACACACCACTACAGGAACTTACCTTTACTAACCATGTAGGTACACTACACACAACAACTACACATGTGTTCCACCCTAGGTTCACTCTCATCACTTTTTATGCACATTTTTCATCTTTAGAATCCACGCTCCTCCACATTTTTCTTTTTTCATTCCACGCTTGAGTCTAGTCCATCAACACGTCTTCTTCTACACTCTACATGGATATTAGGTATGCATCTCTATCTACTTTATGTTACCGAGTGTTCCACTCACCAACATAAAGTGGGGGAAAAATGTAGACACAAAATTATACACTTTAGACATTATTTAGCCCGATCTTATACTACTATTTAGAAGGTTCTCAAGTGAATAAAGTACTAATTAATCCCACCTTTGGATATCTTTATTTTATATTTTATTTCTTCATTCCCACATATTTTCTAACACTTATCCATCCATTTTGCACATGCCCTTTCTTTCTATCCCAAAATCAAGGGGCACCCTGGGACCAATATAGGGGCGCCCAGGTGCCCTAGTCCCACTTTGGGTGCCTCGATCTATACACATCCTTTCCCACTTCGTTTTGGGGCATTTCTATCCATTTTTCATCCTTATCCTTTTCCCGATCGGCCTTTTCGACTAATTAATGAAATTAAGCTTGAGATCCCTATAAATATAAAGTTATAAGACCATAATGAGGGTCCTAACATCACATAATACTATCACTCCATCTAGAGTTGCATCCATTACATCACTTACATCCACATAGTGTCATGCATCAAGGCTAGGAGATATGCATCACACACACCTTTGGATAGGGGGAGGGATTATATTTCATTCCATGCACACATGTTATTTACATTTTTATAGTTACTATTGCTTGTTACTTCACTAAGTCGACTAAGACGAGAGAACCTAGGCACGACATGCACACTCTCACTAGAATTACATCCAGGTCCAAAATGTAGTCCAACGCTCGGTGATAAGACCACTAGTTTGGTACCGAGGTCGATCCAAACCATTAATTTGTATATTTTATTTTTCTTAGGGTTTGATACTTCCTTTTGTATTGCAGATCATTAGATAGATCATCCGAAAAATCTAGTGCGATAGCATGGCGGTGGTTCGAACCAACTTTGATCAGATGTATCAAATTCGGTTTTGAGAATTTACGATAATTAGAGCACCTAGGCAGAGACTAAGGCACCCGGGGGCACCCCTGATACCTTCCTAGGTGCCCTAGTTAGTTTAGATCTTCTAGATCGGTCTTCGTGAGTTTCTAAGTGATCATCTACACTTCCAGATTTTATTTCCGTATCTATGACAATCATCCTCAATCACTAAGTCATCTTTCCTCTTTTACTTGCACATCTAGGGTTTTATTTCACTTAGAGTAGTTAATTACATTTACTCTATATTGTTTTAGTCCATTTATTACAGTGTTTTAGTCCTCCTAGTTAGATTAACATTAATACCCATATACCCAATCTAGGTCCTATTTTTGTTAATCATGGAGAAGTAATTGGACAATCATATGATTTTTTCCAAATTTATATGTTTGTTTTATAAGTACCATCCTTTGAATTATATCAAGGGTTAGATAACATAGCCATACCATTCCTTATTATCATCCACATTTTCCTCTAAATGGGGTCTTCTAGCTCATCTTATCCACATTATAAGAGCCCTAAATCCCAATTTAGCTTTATTAACAACAATAAAAGATAGTAATGGAAGATATATAATTACTTAGTACAAATTACCTTTCATGTATCGCATTTTGATACAAGGATGTCTATAGCTGATTTGTTTTTTAATTATTTGCATTCAAGCTAGAAATCTATCTTTTTGTAGTAGCGAATTTCTATCGGCTTATCTACCTTAATTTTCATTAGAAGGCATTTCTCATATGTCCCATGTAAAATCTAATTTATTGAATATTGACTAAGAAGCACCTAGTGATAAATCACATATATGTAGCCTACATACCAATAATTAAACCCTTATTCTGTAAAAGGATATGCCAATAAGAATGTGAAGGAAACTTTTTATGGAAATTCTCCCCGTATTCAACGTCTTTTGACCCTTTATGTTGGTCGAACTCCTTTTATACAAGCATTTTCAAAATATTTCTTTTGAAATTGGTTCAACCCTTGAAATAAATTTACCTAGAATGCATTAAAAAATAGTTACAAACCATGGCATGTTATGCGCTTTGGCTCAAACACTAGAAAATATTCTAATGATGATTAAGCTGAACCCAAGAACACTCTTTAGCAAGAACATCTAGATGAATGACAACTTCTGGCACAACTCCATCTCGGAAACACCATAAGTCTTGACACTCTAGAAATGTTAAAACCGATAATTTGATAACAAATACGATTAGAACATTCATGATATCCCCCTCCTTTGTAAATAATTGGTCCATCTTTCATTGAGATGATGTCACCAAAATGCATGTGCCCCCACCCTCATCTGCATTTCCCTTTTGTTGAACAACTAGCTCTTGATACTATACTTCACCATTACTCAAACAAAACCATCTTCCTCCATTACAAATAATAATTCAAGGTACCACAGCATAGGAAAATCATATCTCATACAAAAATGAGGGCCTTATTGACAACTACTACTGCTACCATATCTCTCTTGCCCCTCTACTTTCCCCTACCATTGTTTCAAAATTCAACATATTTGCATCTATAATCCATGTGTTGATATATTCTTATTGATAAAATGAGCTTCCTAAAATCACTTCAGAAAGATTGACTCATGCCTACGAGAAGCTTTTCCACATTTCAAGATGTTTTAATTTGTGTGCGGATCAATCAACCTAGTTGGTGACCTTGGTCAACTACCACCAATCATGGACATTCCTTTGTATACGAGCCATTCATATGAAGTTAGCCTATGGAAGAGATTCAATTCTTCCATCTCTTGCAAAGAATATTCCGTCAAAAGGGAGCCACCCTAACACAAGATTACTTTCGCCAACTTCTTCTTCACATTCGCAATTCATTTGCTCACTTTGAGGACTAAGTACTCCTTATGTCTCACTCGACTCAAAATTTTCTCAGTAAGAGATCCACAAATTCAAGGATGTACCCCATTTGTTTGCAAAGAACGACGAGGTCAACTCCCACAACCTTGAACTTTCAAATGTTGAAAGCATTGAACATTCTTATCGCCGATCCATTACGCGAAGGTACCAGACAAAGTGATTCAAGGAAGCGATGATATGATCAATTGCAACACAAAGTTCTTATTTGCAAACACTAAAAAGTCATGCTTATCACCAATTTGTGGGTTGAAAATAGGCCTTGTAAATGGTGCAACATGCACAATCATCGACATTGTTTACGACTTATCTATGCCACCACCTGAACTTCCACTCTTTGTTGTAATCAAATTTGATAGATACACTTGTTTGTGTTGGGATCCTTCCAACCCATTGTATATTCCAGTGCCCCTATCAGTAAGAGGAAATCGCAGAGAATCGCCACTCAAAATGGCTTTGGCATTGACTATCCACAAGTCCTAGGGTTTTACTTTGTATAAAGTAGTTGTGGTCTTACTTTGTATAAAGCACACATCGACATTAACAATAGTAAGAGACAAGGTCTTACATTCACAACTATCTCTAGAGTTCCCTCACTTATAGATCTTCACATTTCTCCACCTTTTTCATTTCAATGATACTCTAAAAATGGCTCGCACCTCAATGGTTCAAGCACACAGAAATGAGGATTCAAGATTGAATTCACTCAACTTCATCCCTCCTTGAAAAGGACTCTTTACTTGCCTCTCCCAACCACAACTTCTGCTCTTACTTTACCCTGCCTCATTTCAGCTTTGCCTTTCCTCGAGCTCTAAATGTAAGCATCTTTTCAATAAATAAATATTTACTTCATTGGTTTCAATAATGTTTGCTAATGATAATCTCAAAGAAATGTAATACAATCTTGTTTCCATAATAACCTTATTGTTACAAAAATAATCTTATAGTTTTTTGGTCTCCTGCATCCTCTCTCTTTTTTTTGATGAAAAATATCTTATATTATATTAAATGCAACATGATACAAGATTCTCTCAACAAATAAAAATGGGTGGTATGAGAGGCATCCTCTCTTTCACCGCGATTACAACCAATAAATCTTCCCCCCTCTCAACTAAATTATTAGTTATCTTCCTTTCAACCTCCCTCACGAACTTGTTCCACCACATTCCTTATTTTCATAAAAGGATCTTATTTCTTCCCTCCCATTGGTCCCAGTGCGATTGCTAGTTTATTAATACCTATTGGGCATAACAATAACACAAACATAAATTACAATTATATTTTTTATCTTTCAAATTTTAGTGGGTTCTTCAATGAATACCATGGACTTGGAGACCCTTTTGTTATTTAGTGGTAAAAGTATATTTTTGCATGTTTCCACAACATCCTATTTCCCGAGTAGGTGACAAAGTGTGGATAAAATTTTCAACTCGGTTGTCCTTTGTACATACAAGGAATAATTGGATTTTCCCAATTTAGTGTCATGGATCCTTTCCTCGAAATCCACCACCTAAATTCGTAGCTCACTGGATATTGTAACAACCCTAACTAACATTTATGGCGTTGAATTGGTACTCATGGTGGACAGACTCCATTGGTCCTAGACCAGTAAGTATTTTATTTGTTCACGTTTTTTTCTCTCCAATTGAGCCCTATAATTTAACAAGTAGCGATGATTTTCACGGTTTGTTTTTCCTGCACTGGCTTCTTCTCCCTGCTCTCCACTGTGATAGATCACCAGTACTTTCGGTTGATCATAAATATCCGACTGGATGGTTTTGTCAAAATCTTCCTTAATTACTGAAGCCTATGACCCAGTTTCCTTTGCCCACCGCTGAGCCACTAACCCTTATGAAAATTGGCCATGTTCAAAGTTAGGCTGTGGAAATGTTTCCCAGCAGGGTTATGCACAGCTCGCTCCAGGTGAGACACTGTGTGAAAATCCAAAACCCGCGCACAAAAGTTTGAACCTCCCAATTCCGAGATCTCAAAGCGAAACTGATCTGTGAATTAATCTTCTACCATGTACAAAAATAATAAGAAAACTATCTTCTAGTTGCCACCAATAATCGAAACAGCCCAATCTTTAGGCAATCCAGTGAGGGTTCCTAACACTATCACTCGTCAAAGAATGAACTTTTGGGTCAAAAGATCCATCCCAATCCAGGGGGAAAAAAGCTCTGTTTTGGGTCTACACCATAGGGTACGGATACTGGTATTTAAATTAGGGTAGGTAAGTGAATGAATAAGGGTACGGCTATATTGTATATAAATGTAGTCACTAAAAACGTGTGAAGATAGGGGTGGAGATACTGTCCTTTGTCTCTATACTAGAGTTTCATGGTAACTATGGTCTACATTAAAAACTCTGCAAGCTTTGAGCTCTGAAGAAAGATGAGAAGAAAAGGATCTATATTGTTCATGTTAAGCAGCAGTAGTTGCATGATTTGTCTTTAATTACCTTCTCAAAGTCTTCATATTCTGAACCAAATGCTGGAACCTTTCATCCATAACCTGTTCTAGGGCTCTTTTAGCTCCTTCCTTGCTTAGAGTCCATTCTGAATCTGTTGATATAGCTTCAAAAGCTCGCATATTCATGACTCTGATACATCTATAATGATCCTAATTTCTGATACCACCTGAATGATCCCGCTGAATTTTGAGAGTACAGCTGAATTGAAATCCTGAAAAACAATTAGAATTTCCAGATTCTGGTTCAGCTTTATTTCAGATTTCTGCAGTGATCATTTTAGCTGTATCAGAGCAGAGGCATTTAGGATCATTACAGGTGATCCAGGTGATTGGGGGATATCAAATAATGGCAGGAGGAAAGACCTCCCTTTAGCAAGAGGAATAATCCCATATATTCCGTTTGAGGGTTTGCCCTACATGATTGGGCATTCAGGATCGTGTCAAGTCCTGTTGACAAAAGATTTGGTCAATGTTGATTGAGGGGACTTGGGTTTGATCATGGAAAAGAGCCAACGGGATTCATAGCAGCTTTGATTCATCATAGTATGTAACCAATACAGTATTATACAGGGCTTTATGTTTAAAATGATAGTGGGATATATGAACTTGTTTTGCATTTCTAGCTCGTACTAACCTTTAGGGTGATGAATTGTCGTGTGCAAATGAGCTCAGAAATTGATTTTTCCTCTGTACTAGAAGTGAAATTACTGTCTCCTTGTAATTGTCCATTTTTAATATATAAGTGAATACTCACCTCCCACAAACTCAAATAAGAATCAAGAAATATTATATATAGAGTGATCCAACATTCTGGCTAGCTACCTATTGCATTAATGAAGCTGGAAACAAGTGTCTTGGATATCCCTGTCCAGAATTTTATTATCCTAGAAATTTAAGTATGATGGATTCTTCGCAATATTATTGAAAACCCGTGTTTCCAATATTATGGACTCCAAAAGTCTCAACTCCAAAATTAATGAAGTTGTTCTTGTGCCTTTTAATTTACATGCAGACGAAAGTACAGGAAAAGTTGAAGGCTCAGAAATAGAGTCTGAGAAACAAAGAGTGGCCCTGGTTATAGGAATCACGGGAATTGTGGGTAATAGCTTGGCAGAAATTTTGCCTTCGTCTGACACTCCTGGTGGACCTTGGAAAGTTTACGGTGTTGCCAGGAGGCCTAAGCCGGATTGGTATCCAAATACTCCTATTGAGTACATCCAATGTGATGTGGTGAATAGAGAGGAAACCTTAGAAAGGATTTCTATTCTGAAGGATGTAACTCATCTTTTCTGGGTCTGTTGGGTCAATAGAGAGACAGAGGAGCAGAATTGTGAAGACAATGGAAAGATGTTCAATAATGTCTTAGATGCACTGCTGCCTAATGCTGGAAATCTTGAGCACATCTGTCTTCAGACTGGTGGGAAACACTACTTAGGCCCATTTGATAATGTGGCCAAGAACCGAAATATTCAGCCTCATGAAGCACCCTTTCATGAAGACCTTCCTAGGCTCCCTGGGCCTAATTTCTACTACACTCTTGAGGATATACTATTTGATGCTGCTAAGAAGAAAGAGGGGTTAACTTGGTCCATTCACCGCCCTGGAACTATATTTGGCTTCTCTCCTTGGAGCTTGATGAACATCATTGGTACTTTGTGTGTCTATGCTGCCATTTGCAAATATGAGGGGCTTCCTTTCAAATTCCCAGGCAATAGAAGCACTTGGGAACAGTTTGTGGATGCATCTGATGCTGAATTGATTGCAGAGCAAGAAATTTGGGCTGCTACAGAACCTTATGCCAAGAACCAGGCCTTCAATTGTGCCAATGGAGATGTATTTAAATGGAAAAAGCTGTGGAAACTAATGGCAGAGAAATTTGATCTGGAAATGTTACCATATGAAGGTGAAAGTTTTAGTCTGGCTGAAGCAATGAAAGACAAAGGTCCTGTTTGGGATGCAATTGTGAAAGAAAATAATTTATGCCCCACCAAAGTTGAAGAAGTTGGAAACTGGTGGTTTGCAGACCGGATTCTAAATTCTCCATTTGGGAATGTATATAGCATGAACAAAAGCAAGGAGCACGGTTTCTTTGGGTTTCGTAATACAGAGTCTTCTTTCCCATCTTGGATTGACAAAATGAAGGTATCTAAGATTATTCCATAGATTTGATCGGTATGCATGGAACTTCTTGGGTTTTAAGAGAGAGTGAGCAGCGTTGAGTGGGCTATATTTTCTTTGTCATGAATCTAGTGGCTTTGTTGATTACGTAGCAGACATAAAATGCTTAAGATTCCAATTAAAGTGTGAATTGTCTTTTAAGTTGAGATGTTCTTGTTTTTGTACTTGTAAAGATGGATCTTTTGAATTGCATTCTTCATTTGTTTAAAATTCTAAGGATATCAAAATATCAGTTTCTGTGAATGTTTGTTACAGTATTCCATATCTCTAGTTAAAAGAGAGTTTCTTGACCTTTCTTAAGCAACACGGCTGGAAACAGGGATCAAAGTTGAAGGGCTGTTACAAGTGGCTGGTTGTTGGCACTTGTAACAAATACCACTCGATCCTTCTCTTCCTCCTCCACCATTGGCCAATTCAACATGACAGATTTTGCACAAATCCCTGTAGTCATGACATTTCGTGAAATCAAATCTCATTCAGGGACTTACGAAAATAATTTGCATGCATTTTGTATACTTCCACAATTTGCATTCATGTGTATCGGGGCATTTGCAACTAAAACTTCAAACACACATATCCAAAGTATGGTTTTATGGCGTCCAAACCTGTTTCAAAGGTCACATCTCATCATAGGTTGGGTGAGTATGTTGGGAAGGGAAATTTGATTAGATTAGACGATTGTTTGCTGCATTTGGTGACAAAATGTCAATGTCATCTGGGGTGCCCATACTTCCTATGATGCCATCATTACCCTTATCGTCTTTCTCCACATGCCCCACCATCTTTATCACCCTTGTCTTTATCACTTGGATGATAGATACATGGACGATGGGTGGTTATAAAATATTAGCGCATAAATTATTTTATGAATTCTTGAACCTACACATTTTGAAATCTATATTGGTCCAATGACAAATCTTTATTCCCATTAAATATGCATAGTACACTTGCAAGTTGCAGGCTGATAGCTGCCTTAAATAACAAGTTGTAGTTGACATGCATTTCTAAAGCGAGCCCTTCTTTTGCCATTTTCATGAGTATTTTACACTTATAACGAAACCATTTAAATTTTACTTTCTGAATTTTTGTGACGAGCAATTTTCCAATTACACTTCGTGACGGGTTCGAGCCTTGGGATGGGCTCGAATGGGTCCAAATTTGATTCTTGGTTGCAGACCCTCTAGAGTTTATTTCAGCCATGCCACTTAGATTTTCCTTGCTCATTTGGAAGCCCAACATATATCATGAGTTTGTGGGAGGGTTGTGTACAAGTGAAAATGTTTACCATATGTTTGATAATTGATAATGATATTAATGTCCGTAAAAGGTCAAAAATGGCTTATATGATTGAGAAAAATACTATATGAAATTGTATCAATCCTAAATTAATTGCAATTTCTTAATTTAATTAGGATTGATTACTATATGTTACATAACATAGAATACTATAATTATTTATATCTATACAATGGAAACTAGGCTATTTGCAAGCATGTCAAACTGATACAACAATTAGAAATGAAACTAGGGTTAGGAGGATGACTTAGTTGATTCAAAACACTTTTAGACTGTATTGTTGTCAAATCTAGGGTGTATGAAGAATTATGAGCAAACCCAAATCAATTGTTCCTCGCTAAATTCATGAAAGGTCATACCGTTAGGAATGTTCAAAACCATATTCTACATCCCAACCCTATTCTACTATCTTGGACCAATAGAATGCGAGTTTTGATTTTTTTCTATATTGCTTCATTGTCTCATGTATCACACTTTTGTATGTTCAAATTTTTTTGTAACCCTATAATTCACACTTGTACATGCAAAACAAACCTAGCTTCTTGCAAGAACCTCAAGCAATCATTAGATTTAAAAATAAAAGATGCAAATGTTTGATTCGAACTAACCTCGGTGGTCACCCCATTTGTGAGTCATCGAGTATTGCATTACATTTCAAACTCAATATAGTTATCATTAGTGCGGTGTGTAAATGTGCATACAATCTAGAACCTTTCACCCAAGATTTCCCTCATGCTTCCACACCGATAGCAAACTATGCTACCTTGCTCCCATGAAATCCTTTGTGCAGATGTATAAAACATATTTATGTCCTCCCATGTTGTGATATGCAATATAGAGATTGTACTTTTGCCTCCTTAGCGCAGTATTTGGTACATATGTGCTTGCTAGATAATAAATGTTTATGGTGAACTTGTATATATAGGAGTCTATCACTTTAAAATTTTAATCTTAGTGGTGTGCAAAGTCGACCAAAAATATAAACTGCGAAAGATAAAATGATGGTGAAGAGACCCAATGGGCATAAAGGACCCAAAATTCAAAAAGGTCAAGATTGTACATCTTGTTCAGACTCAGATATTACAATCCTAATCAATATGTATGGTCTTGGACAAACATTGCCAAATGTAAAATAAACAATGGAAAAGGCACGAGATTTTTGTGGCACATCATAAAAAACATGAACGATCACCAAGTAAGTTATAAATCAAGTAGTGAAAGAGCAACAAGCAAGGATTTGCACCACTAAGACTTAGTTTCATCGTTCAAAACCCACATATATAAAATTTCCAAAAACATGATTTAATAATGTTTTTGTGTAGATTTTATTGTTTGCATTTGCCCCCTTTATGGGAGTGAATGAAATTTACTAGTTTTAAAGGAGAAGAAGAGTGTACTTGATAGTGTTGAAGCATAAGAGATTATATAATGTGTTGACATAGTAACTAAAATGTGGTGAACAATGTGGGCCATTAGTGTGACACACGTAGAGAGAGAGTAGTGTGTTGTTGCAAGATTTGAAGGGTGTAATAGACGTAAACGACATATTTGAAGATTTGAAGATTTTTGACTTGGCATTTTTTAAAATCAGGGGTGATCAATCCCCAACAATATTTTGATGATTTCAAGGGAATTGGATGTCCCATCTCCAAGGGAAGAGTGCCACAAAGGATCCTAGTTGGCCCCAAAATAATGCTTCTCATATTGTGGGACCACATCACTATAGATGGATTCGGATCCCATTTTTTTGAAATAAAAACTCTTCAAATTTGTCACTATGCATATGGGTGTACTCTATGTAATGTATTATTAATAAATTGTAGATTTTGATAGGTGTTTTTACCTCTATGCATTTGCAATAATTGCACTACCACGATTGCTTGTATCTCACTATTGTCCCAAGTTGACCATTTGGTCATTTGAGATTGTATATCGACTTGTATAGGAAAAGGATGGTCTTGCATAGCCAACCACAACTTAGTAACTTTAGTGTTCAGTGCATCTATGTATATAGTTGATTTTTGATCCATTTATTTGCATTTTGATTTGTATAGGGGAGGGGATGGCCTTGCATGGCTAGTCTATGTTGTTTCCCCCTCTTGATGAAATGGATGACATAGGATATAATCACTTAAGATGAAAGTAAGTGTTGATCGATATTTGAACTGGTGTCATTAGTGTTGAATAACATGTTGAGAATAAGAGTCGTTGTAAGTAGAAATTGTGTTGACATTTTGTTTCTGTGAGTGTCAAAAGTATAAGTAATGACTAGATAAAGTATGTGCATTGGTAGGAAGTTTAAAGCACAAATTGTAATTGCGGAAGAGAGCCAAAGTTCGATAAAGTAGTATTAAGCTTTGTAGAAGGTGTAAAATAGAGATCGTGTTCGATAGAGGAGTAATAAATTTGTAGATGTTTGTGAAACAAAAATATATACAATAAAATAGTGTAGTGTCTAGAAATTGCATAAGGGAGATCTAGTCTTGATAGAATAGGATATACGCGTATTGAACTTTCCATGAATAGTAACTTATTAAAAGTATTATAGTGAGCACATAGGCATATAACGTGTAAATATCTATGTTCTAATTGAAGATCGTGGGACCCAAATGAAGTGACTTCATGTTTCAATATGGAAATACGGGAATAACAATCTTAATGCCACAAATGACACAAAAATAAGAGGAACTTCGTCTAACATATGGAGTACACAAGTTCGAGGTATTAATTTGTTGATAGGAGCACGTCAGGATATGTGATTGTGTGCCCAAAGGGGACCATTTACTATAAATAGTATGGTAGTTTTTTTATTCAAGTAGTACTTTCATTCTTATTGCGATTGATGGTGATGTGTGCTCTAATAGAGATGAGATAATGCACGCCATAAAGGCCCTGCACTTGTGATTTGATCGAGTATTAGATGTCAATCAGACGTAACCAATTGATGAGTTGTGAAGTGTCAAAAACTTGCGATTTTGTTGAAACATAGTAGTAATGTTAAGTGTTTTTGTAAAATTGCTAATTTTGGAAAATGTGAGACCATCAAGGTATATAGGTCTGAATGGCCCATTTTTAACTTTTGGGTTGGAATTGTACGACTTTGTACACTCCTAACCTTGAGTTGTACAATGTTGACCATATCTTTATGGTCTTGACCCAATATGGAAAACAATTCATGATATTGATATATAGTTGTAAATTTTGATAATTAACATATCATTTGATTATTGTAGAAAATTTCTTGATAATAGATGATTGTAGAGAGATATGCATCTAAGGGAGTTTCGCGGTGGCCGTTAAATGGAGACCCTTCTTGGCCTGGGCCTAGATGATGATGGATGGGATGTGTTGGACAAAGTTGGTTTACGTCATGTGTGAGTGGTGGCACTTTGGGTACTTGCACTCTTTGGTTTCCCATAGGGGAGATGATTGTGATGCTAGAGGATGTCTATTGTATTATGTGGCTTCTTCTAGTGGGAGAGAGGGTATATGTATTACTAGAAGATGTGCCATTTCGGATGCACATGACACATTTTTAGTTTTGTGCAAGCGGCCTTCTAAAGTGACCATTCACTTGAGTACAATTGTGATAATTGAGGTTATCCAATAACATAAATTTATTATATTGTTATTAACATTGTTTGTGGTAGTAGATGGTGGCAGGATTTCAAACTCATATAGGATGTAGCGGATATGTCGGTCGATAGAGGATGATGGAGTCATATGCAGATGCATATGGCCGTAGTATGTTAGTACACTTGTACATGTATTTATACATGTTTTCTTTGGAGAGCCATTGATGTGGTGTGGTGGCCATGAAATTAGTGCATATATGTGCCTATGAGCATATAGTTATAGTGTAGACGGTTGGAGGTCCTAGGGCTAAGTGGGCCCATCCAAAGATATTTGTAGGAAGATGGATGATACATAAGAGCTTGGGCTTGAACACCACATCTTATTGAGTCATATTAGACATGTTAAACCTTGGTAGTATCATATGGAGTCCATATAGGTATTTCGAGGATGGGTACATGATTTCATAGAGCTTCATGCAGAGTGTGGTGGACTATGTGGCATATAATTTCATAGAGATTCCTAGAGTGTGGTGGACTATCGGCTATAGGATCAACAACCTAGGATATGAAAACTATATAGTGGAAGCACATGATGCGTCGATTTGGTTTGTTACAAGATGTTCCTCCAACACCATACGTGTGGAGGAGATCAACATACACAACATTGAGAGATGGGATTCAATTGAGATCGACACCACCATAATTATTTCTCCCATCGGTTGGTTGTGAGGCGAGACTCATTAGTGGTCATAGGTTCCATGGATGATCCGGGATGTACCACAACTTATACTCGATGGTGGGGAGAGTCCCAATGGGTGATGTCGTTTCCTTGGATCATAAGTGGCCCAAGAGGTGGAGTGCTATAGGAGAAGGATATTGTGTAGGGTCTCCCCACTCACGGGAGAGGGTGGTGCGGGTGAGGGAGATGTTCCACAAATGATGCAATAACCACATCCATTGCACGACAAATGTATCTTGTGATTTTGTAACATGTAATGAATTGATTGTGATAGATTTAGGACATATTGAATGAGTAGTACCTAATAATTTTTTTATCATGTGCAAGTATGTGATTCATATTGGATAACGATCGTGGATACATCTGTGAGGACATTAACAGAACATCCCCAACAATGTTGTGGTTTTTGGTATGTTAGAGAAAGTCGATGATGTGGCTGGGGAGTTTGTATACTTATTTTTTCTCGTATCCGTGGTAGAAATTTGTTACATGTGTTGTGTTACAAAGTGAGTGAGATGAGAGTTGATGACAGCTAGTGTTGAGACTTCAGCCTCCACCTAGGAAAAAGCTTACACATGATTTGGTGATAAAGTTGATGAATGCATAGGGACAATATGCCAACGTTAGGACACAAATAGGGACCTTACAAGAGAGGGTACAACAACATAAATTATGATTACATTCATGTGGTCATAGAGATGTAAGGGATGGCTTGAGTTTTCAAGCTCCCATTGAGGTTTTGAGTGAGGATGAGGATGATAACAATGATATATAGACATTTTTAGAAGGGCGTGACCTTTCTTTTCTTATTCAAACATACGATACATACATCCATACATATTGTTATGCGTTGAGTTCATATGGTGTAATGTACGATAAGATTCTTGATTAGTATTAGCTTTAATCTTGTTGTATATATTGTCTTGATGTGTTTGAGGAATGTAAAATCTGATGTGAAACTGTGTTGACTATTATGGTTTCTTTGAGCACAAATAATTAACTAAATGTTGTGAATTTTATTAGGATGAAAAAATATGGCAATGCTCATTGATGCGTGTATCGTAGGTAAAGATAGTGAGAGGATTCCTAACATGAAAGTGCGTAGGAGAAAAGTGAATGGCGAGGAACCTTGTTCTTAAGAAGGAAGGAAGGAAGGGTAATCCTCATATGCCCTCGAGAAGTCACAAAGAGACATCATGTTTAGGCTATATGACTAATAAGCATGATGAACCGCACGTTAAGAAGTCATGGTAATCTAATTGAATAAAAGACACATGATTACTCTAGATTGCCAAGATGCACAATTAGGGATTAAATGTGAGGTACTAGTTGGTTGAATAGGTGGTTATTTTGTCAATACCACAAAAGATATACGATTTACTTCTACGTATTGGATTACAAATCGTTGTTCCTTTCTGACCCATTTGAGTTTAGCTTTGTATATAGGTGATTATTAGCGAGTCTCATTCGAGAGGAGATCTTTTAGAAGAGGTTTTAAAATTGGCTTGTCCACAAAAGACCATAATCAAGAATCACAGTCTTCAAAGGATAATATCATAGAGGGTGAACATACCTTTGTGCATGTCATTTATTATAATAGATGACTCCTTTGTTTTCAAGCTACTTAAGTTTTTTATTTATAACAAAACAATCATGATCATGATGTCCATTAATACAATAAAAGTTACAATTTTTTTGACCTTTTTCATATTCAAGCCGAAGGGACAAATGATGTGTAGTAGAGGGTAGCTGAATCAATCATTTATTAAGTAGGGTAAACACAATATTGTGAGGAAGATCAAGATATTTTTCAAAGGATAGTGATTGCATTTATGAAGTGGGGGAGGCTTTGTTATAGTTGTAGGTTTAGGTGTAACATGATAGGAAGTATTGTTGTGGTGCAACACCTTAACCCTATCCAAAAAGGAAGGTAGATTGTGTGGAGTGTGTTAGAATGTAATATTAAGTGTAGTATAAACCTTACTTTATAATTAAATAATTCAGAATATTTATATTCTTAATTATGTAATATAAACTATGAATTTATGGTTAATTGATTATTATTAAATCAATATTTAAATTGGGGTGCTTTTAATAAAGTCACAACCCATCAGTTAATGATTCGTGACCCATGGGGTCAAATAAATATGATCATGTGACATGATCATTTAATGAGGAGATTGGAATGTAAAACATGTTTATGAGATTAATGAGATTAATGGATTAATGAGATTAATTAATTAATTAACCTCGGGACATTACACAAACACATAAAAAATAACATATAACCTCTCTCCCAAAGTTTAAATTTACCCTCTGGTAAATAAGGATATTTGATTGGTGAAAATCTCTCCCATTTGAAAAATATTGGCCCCTTTCATTATAATACTTCTACTATTAATATTTAAACTATAGGTTTTAATACCAATGTCTATCATATTGATAAATGTGGCCTTTGTATTTATACCTATATGTTATAGCATATCATGTTATATATAAATTTTATAACCTAAGTTATAGAATAAAATTAAAATAAAATAATTACTTAAATCATATACCCTGATTTCGACACCTATGTCCAATGTGTATACAAGCTTGATAGCTTTTCTTTCTATAGTCAAATGCCTTGATCAATAAATTTTGAAATTGCTGTATTTTTTTATTGTGTTGGAGATTGCAACAACCATGTCTAAAACAAGCATGCTTGGTAGTGCAAGGATCGACAAAAATTCCTAATATATGAAGAGGATTATTTTCATTCTAGGAGTAGCAATTTTTTCAACGTATAAAATGATCTATTGTTGAATGGCTGGTTTGTAATATCAAATATATTCGACGCATGTGATTATGTCGCAGCTAGCAGTGTCGGTTCCACGTGGGCACATCTCCACTCTCCACTCATCCACTTTTGTTTTTCCTCCTTTTAACTTTATTTCAGATGCAAAGGTAAATGATAATTGAGGCAGACACCCGTTGATAAATATTATATGATATTGCGCAGTCCCTTGTTCGCCATGGTATTCTAACAACATTCTTCAAATCAAAACTCTGACTACTCCCTCCGCGGCTCCTACATATTTGCTTGGCAGCGCAGAGAGGGGGAATCGATCATCAAACCTCTTACCACCAGATCGGACAGCCTCACCGCCACACCACATAACAACATACTCTGCTGTATTTTCTTTAAGCTCTGTCGTTTTTTCATTGTTTAGTCCCACATTTGAGACACCGTAGGAGATAAAAGCTTTATAAACCTAAGTGCTACCCGGTTGTTCAGTGGTCATAGCCATCTTGGCATTGTTTTGTTGGCAAGATTGATAAATGTTATAAGCGGTTCAACTCCATTAGTGAATGGAAATGTGTAGCACGTGGCGAGTTAAATTCTCCGGTGGTCCGTAGTGTGAGTATGACAAGGTGAATGCATTAGTATCTTAGCTGGTCGGGTTGGGAAACAACTCAATACTCATTCAAGAAGTTTGTCTCCACAAAATTAAAAAAACAATTATTATTTTTACTTAGCATTTGCTAGCCTTTGTAAACTTTTGAGTCGGCATTTTTTTGATAATGGAAGAAAATATGATTAATGGAAGATTGTTCTTTGTGCTCACAAAGAGTTGAGTTTTTATCAATTTCAAATGAGCAGTAAGTGACCTCGCAAGCGGCGTCCCTCAATCTTGTTGGTATTTGCCGCACCTGACCCCCTCTCCCCGATCCTGTGTTTAGTATTTTCGTAAACAAAACTTCACCTTTGTGTATGCAAGAAGTATCAATGGATGATGTTATATTGAATTGTTCATTTGAGGCAAAAAGTCTTTATAGAAAGCATATATGAATTATATATTCTCTATTAATTTGATTAAATTAATCTTTGATTACTAAAAATATTATTATATGCATATCAAATGACACTTGGGGATGTCTTTGTGTCTATATTGGAGATGTCCAATACTGATTGCATATAATATATTTGTTTAAGATTAAAATGTTGAAAATTGTTGGTTTACATATTTGACATATTGGTAATATAACATGGTTAGTTGTTAAACATATTGTTATTTAAGTTGTTATACAACTTGTGTTTAACCTATTAATGTAAGATTTATAGATGGTTAAAAGTGAAATCAATAATGATTTATATTATGCATGGCTATTATGACTCTAACCTTGTTGATGTTATGTTAGATATAAAATATACAACTAGATACGTGTTCAAGTTTTAAGTACAGTGTCATTACTTGAGAGCAAGGTAAAAAAACCAACAGTTTCCATATCTTCTCTTGAGGCAGAGTATAGAAGTGCAATAGAAGCAATGAAAGAAGCCATGTGGCTAAAGTGGTTGTTGGAAGAGATACACATGGAAGATAAAGGAAGTACTCATCTTCTATGTGATGGCGAGTTGCACTACTCTTTTTAAGAATCTAGTTCAACATCATAGAATGCGAGTATATAGAGGTTCATATACATTTTATCAAGAGAAGGTTCTTTACGGTGATATAGATCTTTAGTACTTCCCGATTGAAGATCAAGTTGCAGATATGTTTACAAAGTCATTGTGTGTTGTAAAGTTCTGCAAGTTTCGTGCAATGCTCAACCTTTTCGAGTTTCATTGAGGGGGAGTGTGCATGGAAATGTCACCTCCTAATGGTCGACCGGTTGTTATCTCCTTCTCCTCTATACTTCTTCTCTATTGTAAAGCATTGTAAAAATATCTTTTTATGATCTTTGTAAACTTGTCACTCTAAGTTTACAGTGTATAGTCCAATGTGTTGCATTTGTTGTAAAGGAGGTCCTTGTGTTATAAAAGGATCCTCGAGATGCTTGTTGAGATTTTTTCCATGAGAAACTGTGAGATGTAGTCTCACAAATCATGCTTAGCCTAAATCATTCACTACTAATTTATGAATTCCAAATCATTTTGTACAAAAGGTAAGATGAGTATGATGAAGGTGTATAAATCTTTAATGTGATATGCTATCCTAAACTTTCACTAATGGTTTATGGATTTTTCGATTATGTTGTACAAACATGTAATGTTGAAATATGGTTCCCCACTTAATATTAAGGGGGAGTGTTCGTGCATAATATTAAGCACCTATAAACTTTAGTTTATAATTAAATAATTTAGAATAAGTTATATTCTTAATTATTTAATATAAACTATGAGTTTATGGTCAATTGATTATTATTAATCTATACTTAAATCAAGGTGCTTTTTATAAAGTCACAACCCGTCACTTAATGGTTCGTGACTTGTGGGGTCAAATAAATATGATCATGTGGCATGATCATTTAATTCACATGGTGGATTGTTGGAGAGAAGTGAGGAGGGAGATCTCGGAATATAAAACATATTTTTTGATTAATGGAATAATCTCATTCACCGTGGTTTTTACCTCTTGGAGGTTTTCCATGTAAATCCGTGTCACTATGTGTTATTTATTTATTGCATGTTCAATTTTTTTCATTAATGTTTGATGTAATATATTAATTTAATTGGTTAATTAAATCCTCGTCCAAAAGAGTGGTGGATGTATGTTGCATGGATGAGGTAAAAACAACATCATGGGAATGTGTAGATGAGCAAGATCATGCTCAAGATCAATAACATGTAAAAAAATATTAGTAAAGGAATCACATATGTGAAAAATTAAATTCTCCTTGAGTGGAATGTGAGCCCTCAATATAATATGTTTAACATTTCTAGATCCATTAGTTTGTATATTAACTATTGTATACTATCTTTAAAGCAAACGATATAATCAATAACTAGCTCAATTTTTCCTTGATATAAGGAGGGTAAATGCTAATATGTAATTTTTGGACCTTTGTCATCAATAAGGTGATTGAGAAAAGCCTCTTTAAGTTCTAAAAATATGATCAGAGATCCATTAGGAAGGAGGATAAACCAATTGATTGCATCTCCAATTAAACTTTGTTGGAAAGTCATTACCAACAATCTATCATTGTTATAGGAAGCCATGGTGGACCTATAGTATTTAAGACGTAAATAAGGGTAAGAAGCCCCATAAAACAATTGGAATTTAGGTATTACAATATTTCAAGGGAAAGATTATTAAAATAGATCGATCGATCTAATGGCTAGGCTAGGCTAGATATATTACATCATATGGGATTTCCATGTATGGTATTAGAGTCAATTACAATGTAATAATCCTTACTTTCTAGGGTCAAAGTGTGTACTTTACGTTGTAAATCACCTCACGCATGCATAAACACTAAGAGGCTCGATCAAGGGTTGGAATTTACCATTTATAATAGTTATAGGGACATTGTTTTTCTTAAAAGTGATGTCATGATGTTGAGGCATATTAATATCTAGATGTTTACTTTGGGTTTCATGATTTGAAGGGACCTTAACACTAGGTATATCCAAGGAATCAACAATAAGCTTGGTAGAAGTAGTAGCACTAGAATCAACACATGAGGGAGGATCATGGTTATTATCATTAGACATATAGAAGGTATACTAACATTTTCATTAGTTACTTGTACAAGAGGCATGAAAGAATAATTAACAACTTCATCATTTGTGCATTCAAAAGAGAGAGTGGAGACACATGTAATAACATTAACATTTTGGGTAGACAAAAAGAAACATCATCACATGGAGAAAACTAATTATGAATAACATCACTAGAAATAGAAACATGATTAGGAATATCAACTTCACTATAACAACATCATCATTATGAATAACAACATTGTTATGAATAAAAACATCAAGAAAAATGAGAAAATAATCTAAAATAGGAACCTCTATATACACCTAATTTTTCAATTTTTGTCTCTCATACATGTTACTAATAATTTTCTTTGTGCGTATAAGGGTCATTGATGCATCTATTTCTTGAGAAGGTGCCTTAAGGGGCATGCTTAGGAATTGGGAATGATTATTCACATAATCATTATGGGTTAGAGATAACACATAGAGAGAGTATCACTATGTGTCCCAACCTTAGTTGTCCTTGCACTAGTTATCCTTGTCTCTTTATGTCTCAAACTCATTGCACTATCGATACCTTGCTTTCGCATCTTACCATTTGGCACTTTGTTCATCCATGTCCATGATTTACGACACTTATTTTCACTTTGCATGACACATTATCATCCTTGGTGATGCACGCCATCGCCTTGTGGGCGATGGTGATGATGTTAGGTTTTTCCCTATCGACGCCATCACCCATGGGATGATATTGTATATATACCTACCACATCTTAACATTCATGAAGGAAGGAAGCCTGAATCTTAGGAACTACCATTTGCTCTTCTCTTTTGCACCAACTTTGCATCTGCTCGCTTAGCTCTTGGTTCATCTTGCACTTGGCTTGGATTGGATTGGACACTCTTCTTCTTGGTTGGATTGCTTGCACTATTGGGTCATCTATAATGAGTCTAGGATAGGAATAATGTTCCCCTTCTCCACCTAATAACGATTCTCTCTCTGTGCACTTCTATGGAGAGATAGATGCATCAATGACCACCCCATAGGTAAGTTCTCTAACTCTCTTTGTCATTTTGCATAGATTAGTTCATTTCCCTTCCCCATTGCTCTATATGTTAGCTTAGTATTACATGTATATTGATGCTAGTTAGCATAGTGTTCTTATTTGATCAACTCCTTAGCTTTATCTTTATTTATATTTCAGTTATATTGTGCATGTTTTTCTTATCTATCATTGATATATACCTCTTCTCACCCATTTACCGATATCTTAGTAGGGTACTCTCCTTTATCTTGACTACATGGGCCTTGGAAACCCTAGGTTGACCTAGTGTAGGGATTATTTCCCTCTAGATATATGAGACCTTGCTCATTGTATCCCCTTTAAATCTATCCACGTATGTTGGTTTCATGTGTATCTCTTACTCGTTGCCTCGATACCCTTATAGAACAATACTTAGGAGTGCAAATTATTAAGATACATTCTTGGCCCACCATACATTTATGGTGAACCCGATGCATGAATCCTATAGACCTCTTGATCAAGAAAAACTCATTAAAATCATCCATATTCAATCTTGATCTCATCTCAAACATCCAAAAATTAGAAAAATCTCAAAAACTAGTTTACACACACCATCATCACGCAGGGGCGACCTTGTATGTTTCAAAAATTTATTTTCCAAACACCATCGACCCCTGTGTAAACCTACTTTACATGATCGATCCCTTATGTTTTCCCGAATGTGTTCCCAAATGCCATTGACCCATGTGTAAATTTTTTTCTACAGGACCGATTGTGTCTCTGTAACCTCCATCTTTAGGACTATTCTTAGCTAGATCATCACTCCATCATGGAGTATATGGGCTTGGTCTTTGATTTTGTTGTGTAGACATTTCCTTGAGACCTATCATCCTAAAGTTGAATTCCCCTTTTTCATGGATTGTTGTGTCGTAGGAGCACCTAGAAAGAATCCTTCTACCCACCATAATGGCCCACCTAAGGATGAAGAAGAAGAAAATAAAATGATGATACCTTTGATCATCCTCCGAGATTCAAAAGTTTCTCTCTCAATTTCCCAATACAAAAATGAATCAGAAGAAATTCTTGGCAAACATCTTCTTGAATTTGTCTCAAACAACTTGACAATAGGGACAGAAAAAGGGAAAGGTCCCAAAGTAGGTTCATCTAAGAATGCCTCTAATTTTGACCCTACCAATCTCATTCTCCAACTTATTGATAGGATGAGCCAACAACAATCTACTACAACTCAATTCCTTCAAATGCAAGCCAACATGGCTCAATTAGTCAACCACCCTAACAAGATCTTGGGGCACCACACCCCCTCCTTTCCAAATGGGCCTAATGGGGTTCCCATCACCCAACCCCTATCCAAAACAAAGTCTTAAGAGTATTCCAACAAGAGCCTTTAAGCACCTTACATTGCTAGCATGGATATTGGTGGCATTGCTCCTTCTATCTCTTACGATGGGTCTACTTGATCCCACCCTTCATATCAAGGCCTTTGGTAACCTTTACAAGGAGTGGATAAAAACCAATTCATATGCTACCAAAAAACTCCTAGATAAAACTCTCACTAGAGATGCTTTGGATTGGTATCATACTTTACCTCTAATTCCATAGTTGAGCTAGAGTCCTGGTGACAACCTTGGTAAACAAATTTCAATATCATGATCTACCTGAGAACAATATCAATGCTTTCATCAATTGCCAACAATCTAAAAATGAATCAATGCAAGCTTTCATCAAGTGTTGGAAGACCCTATCCATGAGAAAAACATAATATGCCTAATGATATCCTCTTCCAAATTTTTTACTATGATATCTTGAACCTCACCTTCAATACAAGGTGAGGTCCTTTTCTCCCACTTCCTAGAGAAGCCTTTGAACAAGCCTAAAAGGATAAGATTATCTCATGAGGTAATTTGAGAAAGATCCTCCTAAGACACAAACTAACAAAAAAGTCCAAATCCTCCAAATGTTCTAAGAACAAGAATGTGACAAGATGACAGAGTCTCTAATACTCTTCCTCTCATCACTTCTTCAAATAGGACTATTTTTAACATTGATCAACAACCTAATAACAACAAAATTCATCCTAACTATCATCAACCATTGAGTAAGGAAGAGTTGAAATGTCACTTACCTAATCCATTTACCATGATCTTGGATCCTTCTCGACCTATTCCTCATTGGCATGATGAAAGTAAGTTTTTTTGGTGGCATGCTAATTGGGGTCACTCTCATGAAAATTATCATGCACTACTGAATGGATTCCATCAACTTCTTCCTAGGTCCCTAATTTGAATATGATGCCATCACTAGGGAGCGTTTGATTGAGAAAAGTTAAAGCTCATGATGATGCGGCTCAACAAAAGGATCGTCATGAAGCTATCAACCAAGCTAATGAGAAGCTATAGATATTCTCTAATCCCATGCCTAATCATAATGTTTTGAGAGTTCTAAGAAGAAAGAAAATTCTACAACTAATGTAGTCGAACATGGATTATCCTCCTAAAAATAAATTGCTAATTAATGATGTAAAAGCATGTCATAACTTATATAGAACCTGAATATCTGTAAGCATTCCAAGCCTTAGACTCACATGGTTATATATCCCTTTTTACCTCAAAATCAAGCTTCTCTAAAAAAAATCTACCTCCTCGATGCCATGACCCATGTGGAAATTCTTCTATAGGGAAATGGTGTCTAGATCTGTCTCTCTAGCCACATACACCATCAACCCTTGTGAAAATGAAACTTCATAGGGTCGATGGTGTAATAATTGAGAAAAAAATATCGAAGTATCCTTAATCACACCTTCTTCTTCTAGATGTTTTTGAGGACTCCCAACACTCTCATCCTATTGCACAGTCCATTCATGACGAGTGGGATCCTCTTGAAGCACTATCCCAACTTCCTAGCCAAGTTCCCTTCTTAGAACTCATGTGTATGTCACCTCACCATTGTGAGCGTCTCATGACAACATTGTTCAATATGAACATTCCATTTTTCCTCCCTCTTTGGGGTAGAGTCCCGCATTGCATGGCTCAGAGGAAAGCATCTTCCATAAATGTGAGGAGCTCTCCATTCATACCGATCTTACCATGGATGCTCACTCTTGCATTCATTTTCCTATAGCCTCTATGATCCTAGATGAATCTCACTTCTTCACACAAGATGATCCCCTCTTCATTTTAGTTCAGATTGGTCACACTATGGTAAATCATGCTCTCATTGATGAAGGATTGCACATGTGTGTGGCCTCATTAGATTTTATTAAGGCTCTTGGTTATTCTATAGATAACTTAAAATCTACATGAACCACTTGTCAAGGATATGATTGCCAACATATGCCTCATATGGGGTGTATTTGGTTACCCATCATCGTCCCTCCTAGGAATTGTCCATGTCAAATTCATGGTCTTCAATTTTCCTCTATCTTATAATATTCTCCTAGGGTAGCCTTGGACTCATCATTAAAACACCATTACTTCTTCCACATGTCAAGTGTGTGAAATTTTCTCACCAAGGAGCTATTTATAAGATTCAAGGAGACACTAATCCTTGGAACTATGATATACTCCAAAAAAGGGACATACAAGCTCCCAACACTGGATGAATTATCTCCTATTCCTTTTGAGAATACCAACATTTTAACTATCCTATAGATTCTCTTTGTAAAAAGTCGGTCATCATCCCGAATTGGTTGGGTGCATGCCTCCCAATCTCTTGGAGTCGGATGATGATGAGCCCAATGAGGTCATGCTTAGAATCAATACTTGATCTTTTGAGCTTATCATATCCCAATTACCTCCTTCCTTGTTGCCTTGCTCTTGCAAGAAGGAGCCTTTAGTTCCCATAGTCATCTCATGTACACCACAACCCCCCACTAGAGCACATGGTCCAAATAGAGACCATAGTCAATTCTTGTGTGGTGGATGCCTCCACACATCATATTATAATGACAATTATGCTCTATAATCCTCACCTAGATAGCTATGCCCAAATTCGTGATAGGGAAGTCTTGCATTACCAAGAGACCCTTCACACCAAATTCTCTCATGATGTGAATGTCATCCTCATACAAAAGGAATCCTCAAGGGTAGTTGATAATTCTTCTCAACGGTGCCTAATCCTCATATTTCTCCACCAACTACACCTCCCCATACTACCATCAACCTCACTAATCCATTTTCCCTTATAAATGGATGATGGGGTCATCGGTTTTAACTAAAAGCCAATGATCTCATGGGTGATGATCTATCTACTTATCCTTGATGAATGAGAAACATATTACTCCATCGGCACCATCTTCACCCATTGCATCAAGGCCATCGTAAAATACTCTCACTAGCACTTTGTAGCCTATGAGACTCCCATCCATACCATTTCCCTTATTGATCCACTATCCTCTACGACCGAGTTGTATTTATCACATAAACCATTGAGTAAGGATGAGTTGAAACATCTCTTACCTAAGCCATTCACCACGAATCCTTCTCGACTATACATGGCATGAGGCTCTCGAGGCATAAGTTTTTAACTATAGAGCATATGGGTATGCCACATGAAGAAGCTTAAAGTTGAGGTAAAATGTGACTAAACTAGAAAGGCTACACAAACTTTTGCTTCA
The DNA here is from genome assembly GCA_018340775.1 of Taxus wallichiana var. yunnanensis. Taxonomy (NCBI): domain Eukaryota; kingdom Viridiplantae; phylum Streptophyta; class Pinopsida; order Cupressales; family Taxaceae; genus Taxus; species Taxus wallichiana. The sequence continues at coordinate 193,470,806 of CM031234.1, forward strand.
ACTCCCTTTCTTTTCTCATCATCATGGGTATTATACGTGCACCACCACCGATATCGGGTTATGCGTAATAAAGCATAATGTTTCAAAAAACTTCTTCCCAAAATCGAAAGCATGGGTGAACCTAAGCCGACCACCTTCCCCATGACCAACTAGACCATAACCTACTTATGGACCACCACCTTATCAAGATCCTCATCCCTCCATGAATGAAATTCAACGTGACATTCTCACCGGTTGGAGGAATGGATCGATGACATCTTATTTACCATGAGGTCTGAAGTTCATCGACAAGTCGCTATTACACAACATGCCATTGAGGACCTCATGACTCATGCTAGAAGTCACATCTTGAATCAAGTTGACGACATCATCATTGATACACTTATGCCTTATATGGTCTGTTAACCATCATTGTCCTAGAATTACCCATTGTGATCTTTTTCCCATCATGGCTAATTATCTTTAGTACTTTGATTACAAATTATTTTCCTTCTTTAGCTTGAACCCTCGTCTCTTGGGCTCTTGACCCCTTGAGTTTTCCACACAATTCCTAAATATCTTATCACATCCTTGCTTGGGTTTTTGTTCACTCCACATCCTTTGCATTTATCTTTACATCACACAAAACCCTAGTTTCCTCATATCGTTAGAGTGCCTTGGTCCGAATTCAACCTATTTTGGCTTTTGATTCACCCCAGTATTTCCTATTGGATCACCGTAGTATTTTGTACATCCTTACTTGGGCCTATGACTATACTTGGATTTATATACCCGATCATTTTGCCCCAACATCCTATCATTGGATGTCTTGGCCTTATTTCATTTCTTGTCTTCTTCATATCGTGTGGGTTGAGCTATCTTATCGATCCCCTTCCACCAGATTTACCTATCTAATCACATTATCATTATTCCTAAGTACCATAGGTATCATTACATACATACATGTGAAAAATGTGATAAGACATATCAAACCGAAACATGGTACATTTCAAAATCGCAAACACATATCACACTTGGATTTTTACAACACACATCCATGCACATGATCACCAAATCATCTGTTACACACGCACACATACATGCACACGCGCACACACACACGCACGCACACGCGCACACACACACATTTTACGCACACACACACACACGCACACGCACACGCACACACACATGCACACACACACACACATGCACATGCACACACAAACACACACACATGCGCACACACACACACAAACATCGACACACATGCCACACACACACACACATTCACATGCACACACACACATGACTAACATGCACACACTTGCACGCACAAAAACATACGTACGCACTAATCACACACATAAGTACACATACACACACACACACACACACACACACACACACACACACAAACATCACACATATGCACACAAACACATACACACAACACACACACATATAAAATCCATTTTTACACATTGAAAAAATGATACAAAATCAATACATACAGTTATGACCCATCTACAAAATGGATCAAGTACCTCACCTTTGTGGGGGTATATTGATGCTTTATTCTCGATGGGTCCGTGCTTGTAGCTTGAGTTATGGATAGGGATTCTACCCTATATCGGGTTACGAAGGCCTCTCTCCATGCTCTCGAAAATGTGTCTCTAATTAAGTCATCCCTCTGCATGATCTTTCAAAGCATATGATAGGTGGGATGTATGCTCTTGAACCAGGGAATCTTGGGTCTACAATAGACTCTACAACATCACATCTATGCTACCGATAGAATTTGCCAATGCCTGTGCATCCCGATATCTTTGTAGTTTCTAGGATGCCTCTCAAACTAGATGGATCAATCTCACTAAATATCCCCGAGGATTCCAATGGATTCATGATCACTAAAATATCCTATATAGGTAGCATTGGATCCAGGATCTCATGGTGGGCACTCTCAATCATGGAGTGTCACTCATCCACTATCCACTTTCGTAAAACCAAATCAAACAACACATGTTACTCAAAATATCAATATGAAACCAACCCCATTTCTTAAAAATCATCTAAATAACATCATGACACACATACCTAGCTGCCCGAGCCTCTCTCCATGATGGTCTCACCATCTCTACTGACCACCCAATACCTCATCCTTCCTCATCATCATGAAAAGGTCTCGCTCCTTCGTACTAATCCCACCTATCTGAGCAACAATATCATGCCCCCATGTTATGGTTTGGGTCTTTGGTTTAGATGCATGACCATCTAGACCTTGATTGATGTCAAGTAACCTCTATCGACCGTCACATCCTATAATCCTAAACCATGGTGCTAGTTTCCCTACTACTCCTCTATGGTGCTAGGACCAAATCTTCTTGCACCTCGACAATGTGATCTATATTAATGAATCCTTGATCATATCCCTCCTCTGAACCACTCATGACTATGATTTGTGGTGGACCCTGAGCATCCCCACCATGTCAATGTTACCTCCGACCATGTGCACCCGTTGTCCATATCCTATGGTTGTAATGATTGTACCCTCACCTTTACCCCTGCAGCCTCTCTAACATGATGACACTAGTAGGGTGGCAATGGTGGTATCACCATGGGATATTGTCCCCCAAATTGACTCAAGACCCTTCTCACCACATGGGTCTCCACCCAATAGACATAATGCCTTGTCACCTCGGTGGTGGCATCTAAGTACTCTACCTTGGGCCAACTGGGCCACTGATCCATGTTCCTATGTAGGGATGCCATGTAACATCATCCAGACCCACTGTAATAGTGGTTGAGATACTCGAGTGATCTCACTTCTAGCCCCTATTCCCATTGAAGCATCCTCGGGTATCCGGTGATACCGCCAATGGTGTCCTTATCGGCCTATACATTGGGAACCTCTCATATATCCATGAAATCGTTAATATGATGGGTCCCATGAACATCTAATCTCTACACTCGACCCTATAAATATCATCCACCAAATTCACCCATATGGTGGTGCCCAGATGAATGAACAACCCATGATAGGTGACATCTCTGTATATCTGTGATCAAGAACAACAAGATGGCTCCATATTGTTGGTAATTAGTGTTTACATTGATGTCAATATGTGTCATTGATGTCAAAAGAAGAAAGGAACATGAAGGTTGTTGTTGTGGTATGTCATGAAGTGTGTTGAAGGTCCTTGTAGGTGTGTAAGTGTGACAAAGTCATGTGATGGTGATGCAAGTATGGTTAAGAATCTTAGTTTAGTGATCTAGTCAGTAGGATGATGGTGTGTTATGGTGATTATCATATATGTATGAGATGGTTATGCATTTTAAGAGCATGGAGAGAATGAGGATGAAGTTTAGAGACACTCACAAGTGTTTCAGAGTGTAGGTATGAGGATAAGTCATGTTTTCTAGGTCTATACCTAGACCTATCTTGAGTCCTGTTGACTAAATATGGTGAGCTGATCTATTTTCGAGTTAAGTATGCAAAGGTGATCCTCAAGAAATGTGTTTAAGGTTGTCCTAGAGGCATGAGTGAAGTTTCAGGTGTTGGTTTATAGGACAAAGCAAGATACATGGTTTTTACCTCTACCAAGTTCTTAGAAGTTGAGAAACCCAACTCGAGAAGGACTTTCTTGTGCTCATTGGAACGTTTGAAATATTTATGGTGGTCAAGATATTCATGGTATTTTGAAGGAAGGGTCCTAGCTCAATTTTTCTAGCACTAGTTTTTTTGATTAAGGGAAAATATTTATGAACAATCGTTAAGAAGGTAAGGTGGTCTAAAACCCTCCTTAAACCCTAGTTAAAAAATGATGGAGAAGAAATTGCTCAATTTGAACTAGAATGAATTTTTGACCTTGGTTAATGATTAGAGGTTTTAGAGGACTCCTCCAAATTTCTTTAGATGGCATTTAGGTTTCATGATAGTGAGTGGAACCCACATTAATTTGTAAGTTTATGAAGAAGTTGATATTTCTCTTAGGTTTTGCATTGGACCAGGTGAATAAATTGATGTTTGAGGAATTTGGAAGCTATACTACATGTATGGAGTGGTTTTAGAACAAGTTTGATCCATTATAAGGTATGTAGAAGTCATTTTGCATGTTTGGTTTTGGGGCGCTTTTGATAGTTTTTGGTGGCCTGGTTGTAGAGGTGTTTGTGGGAACTTACATTCCAAGTTGTGGTGTCCTATAAATTTTGTGAAAACATTGAGGTCATGATATTCCTATCCATGTGTCATACTTTCATGGTTGATGTGTTTTGTTGAAGTTTGAGCTTCATCTTTGAGGACTAGTTTTATAGGTCACAAACCTAGTGAGGATAATTGCTTCAAAATGATGGCTTCATAGCATGGGATGGTGGTGTAAAGGTGTACAATATTGTTTGAGGTTGGTTTAAGACTTAGAAAACATGTCTAAGTTTTTTCAGATGTTTGGTGAAGGTCATGTTGGTTCAAGAAGACTAAGTTTGGTGAGAGGGTAGTTTAGGTGTTTTAGGCCTCTATGAGTCATAATGAATGAGTTGTGTTTTTAAATGCTATTGTCGACCTAAGTGGTATTTTGTATGATATTTTAAATATTTTATTATGTTTTTATAAGGTTTTATTCCATATTATGGTCTACTTAGGAGTGTTATGATCTTAACTCATGTATATAAGCATGTTTTTAGTGACCTATTTGGTAGTTGAGAGAGTATGAGAAAGTGTGAGTAAGAGGGGATCTTGTGGGGTGTAGAAGGTATTTGTGACCATAAAAATAAGGAAAATATGTTTGTATGAAGATATAACAAGTGGAGAGCTATGGTGTTCAAGGTCAGATGACCTAATCAACTTTGTGAAGAAGTTCTTGATCGAGTAAGGCTAGAAGGTAATTTTAAGGAAGATAGAGGAAAGAGAGCTAAATTGGTGTCAACATTAGTTTTGGTGTAATATTTCATAGGTGAAAAAAAAATTTAGGTGGTTGAGTTGGTGTTGAGTCATCTAGGGGTTGGTGCCTCCATGTAGGGTTGGTGCTCTACTAAACTTAGAGGTTGTTTCTCTACTAAATCTAGGGGTTGGTGCTCTTTGTGGGGTTAGTGCCTCATTAAAATTAGGGGTTGGTGATCCTTGTTGGGTTGGTGCTCAAATAAATTTGAATCATTTATATAATAAATATTTTTTTAGTGGGTTTTATTCCCTTTAAGGGTTTCCCACTTAAATCTTGTGTTCATTTGTTTTTGTGTTCTTATGGTGCATGCTCATGTATTTTTTATTCTCCATTTGATCTATATGTTAATGAATGGCTAATGTATGGTTAAAAGATAAGTGAATGAAAAGTTTTAATACCTATTGATTCATCCCCCATCGTGGTTGTGATTCCAAAACATCTACCTTATGACACACTATCCATTCCATAACAATCCCCACAACTACTTTCTAGATATTTGGAATCCTTGCGGTTTGAATCGTGTCTTTGAGTTGGACATATAACATACTATCGTCATATGTGTCATTCTGGTATGCCATATGGTTAAGTATTTACACTCTAAAACATCTCGATCTCAAATTTTAATACATGCGCGTCCCTCCAATGGGTAACCTATAGAATCCCATGTATGTCCTATAATGTTAGGGCCATCTCCATAGTCTCATGTCCTGTCTACCACCGAAAGGTGTTGGATGTAGTCTCCCATGTAGCTAAGAACATCTATAAAAGATATAAATCTAATGGAATCTTGGGCATATGCATGATGCTTTAAAAACCCAAACCTTGTAATTGGGTCACCTCTTCATGGTTCAATATGAAAATCAAACCACTGAGCCATGATACATCCACACTCCACCACAAGCGGATCCTATGTTCTTCCTACACACACAAAATAACAACAAACAAGCATTAGAATCTTGAAAAATCAATTTTTAGTGAAAATTCAAAATTACAAACTATACTTACAAAATAACCTATGCCATCAACCCTTTGGCTAAATTCCAATGGCCCTTAGTAAATTTTTCTATCATTCCCAATGCCATTGGCCTCTTGAAAATTTTTAAGCCTCATCCCGATGCCTTTGGCCCTCTTATTGCAAAGGGGTTGATGGTGTCTGCAAAATTTGGCCGTGAATTTCACAAGTTTGAATCGCGAAAACCTATAAAACAAAAAATAAAAATTCAAATCCCTCCTAAACCCATTTGTATTTTGTCCTATCCCAACCAATGACACAAGTTTGGATAATAATGATGTGCTAATGAATCCAAAAAGAAAAAATACCAACTAACACCTAATATACCCAACATAAATTTAATGCAACAAACTACCCGTGGTCATTGCCCGCCATGTGCACCACCTCGTCATCCTTCATTGCCACCTTATATTCATGCCATGATGTCAAAATACACTCAAATTCAGAATTCTAGAGCTCAATTCTCTCAATTCCAAAATAACAATAAGAAAATAAAATCCAAATCACTATATAAAACTCAAATTTCTATTCAAATTTGGTCATGATAAACCTAATTCTTCCAAATAATGCCATTTTTACTCCAAACTCTGCAAAACATTTCATTTTTTCATCATCTTCTCATATTTATCATGCCATTCATTTTGACCTATTACACACATAATTTTGATGATTTTGATTTTTTCTACTTATTTTTAACACCATATCATCATTATGACATCTCAACACTATGACACAACATCCATCCCATGGGCCCCTAGCTAGGTGATTTATGTATTATTTTACTAATGATCATCTAGTGTTTCCTTTCAATTTTTCTTCTTCAGGGTTCTTACAACATTGATTGCGCCCACACATGGCAGGATGAGTGACACTATTAGGTATGTATTGGTGGGTATATTTCATTTTAGCTAGTCCTTTTTCTTACTTTTAGTATCTACTATTATCGATTTTGATGTTATGAACTATTTCTTTCCATTGAGCACCCCATGTTATGCTATTGTGACATGTGGTGATTAAAGGCATGGGATTATGTATACACCTAAAATTTCACTTTTCATCTTTATACCTGTTACTAACAATTTCTTTTTTGCGAGATAAGGGTAAATAATGCATATATGTCTTGAGCGGGTGCCTTAAGGGGCCTGCTGAGAATGGGGAACAATTATTCTTGTAATTATTATGGGTTAGAAAACACATAGTTAAAGTATTACTATGTGGTCCCAACCTTAGTTATCCTTGTCCCTCTATGTCTTATACACATTGCACTCCAAACACATTGCTTGCATATCACCATTTGGCACTTTTTCTTCATGTCCATGATCTACGACACTTATTTTCACTTTACATGACACATTATCATCCTTGGCGATGCCATCACCCATGGGAGATGGTGTTAGTGTTAGGTTTTTCCTAGCCGATGCCATCACCCACGGGTGATGACATCATATATATACCTACCACATCTTGACATTCATGAAGGAAGGAAACCCAAATCTTAGGAACTTCCATTTTATCTTCTCTTTTGCAATAAATTTGCATCTTCCTTCTTTTCTCTTGGTTCATCTTACACTTGGCTTGGATTAGATGGACACTCATCTTATTGTTTGGATTGCTTGCACTATTGGGTCATTCATAATGAGTCAGGACATGAACAATGTTCCCCTTATCCACCTAATAACATTTCTCTCTCTATGTGCTTCTTCTGGAGAGATAGATGCATCAATAACCACCCCATAGGTAAGTGTTCTAACTCTCTTTTGCATTTTTCATAGATTAGTTCATTTCACTTCCCCATTGCTCTATGTTAGCTTAGTATTACATGTATATTGATGCTAGTTAGCATAGTGCTCTTATTTTATCAGCTCCTTAACTTCTCTTTATTTATATTTCAATTATATTGTTCATGTTTTCCTATCTATCATTGATCTATACCTCTTCTCACCCATTTACCAATATCTTAGTAGGGCACTCTCCTCTATCTTGAATGCGGACCTTGGAAACCCTTTTTGACCTAGTGTAGGGATTATTGCCCTCTAGATATGTGACCTTATTGCTCGTTGTAGCCCCTTTAAAATCTATCCATTGTATTCCGGTTCATTTGTGTATCTTACTTGTTTCCTTGATAACCACAAATTATTGGGATACATTCTTGGCCCGCCATACAACCTCATTATTGGGTGGAATATCACAATCACTATATGCATAACCATTCATGAAAGTAAAATAATTTTCATCATCATCATTAACATCTATGCTATTATTAGGAATAAAATAACAAGATTAGCTTTGGATGATGGGGGAGGGGCATACCCATGTACTTGGAAAATCATCATCATTTGAAATGGAGTCATCTATTTAACCTTAATTAAATTATTGAGATGGATGAGATGATGTATAATGAGATGATGTATAATTTAATTATGTTTAATAAGGTAAAGGTTAAAAAAGCGATTTGACTATTCTAATTAATTAACTTCAAAAATTAATTATGAAATATTAGAATAGTGTTCTAGATCATGCTGACACAAGATAAAACTTTGAAAAAATAAGGGAATAAATGTTCTTACTTGATTTTAGATGATTATATACATATGGGAGTGCACACTTCTAGAATATGAAGATTTTAACCGGGAGTTACCTCGAATCAAAGACTACAATCTGCAAAACCACCATGGGAAAAGACTGTACCATTTAGTTAGGACTATATCATACAGTTTATCCCCTTCTATATGGTCTTGGAGCTTCTTTGCTTCTTCTTCTGAAATATTTTTGAGTTGGTCATCTACCTAGATTTGTCTATTGTTATCAAACCCTTGTCACACATGCAACAAAGATCTCTAAATGGAATGGACTTCACCTAACACCCTATCCATGGATGAAGATTCTTGTAAAACAAACATTAGAATGGTTATGAGCACCTCTATGCATCACCAATGTTGGCACTAATATGAAGATTCCTCAAACTACATGTTGTTCTCCACCGAGAATGTGATATCTAGATAGATAAACCATATTTGGACATTTCTTTGACCATGTTTGTTTTTATTTGTATTTTGCTAAAATATTTGGAGAGATGATGTTTGATTTATTATGGATGAGAAATATGGCTACCTTGACCTAGTTCGTAGCTACATAATTGATGTGGGTGTTGCTCTATGGACTTTAAATGTGAAAATGTGAGATTTAGGGAGATTTGGGTACCTTTTACAACTATATGAAGTGAGTTCTCTGTTGAATTTCCTTAGGAGTTCCTAGGTTATTTTGTCATGTAAAATTTTTAGCATGAAAACTTTAAAAAATTGTCATGACAACCTAACCCACATTTGGAAATCCCTCTCTCGGTCAATGTAAACATGTCCTCCGACTAACTGGTTACTATGTTACCCTCATAATGGCCAAGAGGAATGTGATAATGTGATTTTCAAGTGTGTTTCATGTGTAAGGAGGTGATTCATGGATTTATTCAGAAGGAATTGCTCAGGAGGCCCAAAAAGGCCTATTTTCAAGCTTTTTCACCTTTGGTGGACACCCCTCGAAAGTTGAATGTTGAGGAAAAACCCACCAAGATTTGTGAAAAGGAGATAAAAGATGCATTGAATTGATTTAGGAAAATTTAGGAAATATTTGGAACCTTGAGAAAATCTTCTCCAAAACTAGGCTATTTTTAACCGGTGATGGGGATTACTTTTTCCTAAAAAAGCATATTTTCAGGTTTCAAATGGTTTAGGAATATCTAGAGATATTGAGAGCTTAGAATATAGGAATTGGAAAGATAAGAATTTATACTTATTTATGAAAAATGTTTGAGGATTATGAGGGGAAGATTTTTAGATATTGGTTCGATAGTGTAGATAAAGATCTTCGATCTCGGTGAAGATTCAAGTGATGATTCGGAAGACCTAAGGAGAGTTATAAAATTATTAAAAGGAAAAATTGGATCAAAATTAACTCTCTACATGTTCTATAGGTTGTGTTGGAAAAAATGGTAGATTTCTCTTTTGTGGTAGTTTGACCTTTTAGGAACTTCCCGTGACCAAAATTGAAAAAGGGGTTAAATTTCAAAGATAAATTTGAATCAATTCTGAAAATGGTGGAATTGGATTCCTTGGGTGTTTTAATCTCAAAATTATATACTTTTGGCCAAGGAAACAACAAGGGAATCTATCGGGGAAAAAATACAATCCGGTAGGCTATTTTTAACGGTCTGATGGTGAAAGCAAGTTCTAAAAATCGAAAATGAACACTTGGAGACCCCTGATGTCCCTTTTTCAATTTTAAAAAATTAAAAAGGGACATGTGGGACATAATAATGTTCCACCAAGTGAGGATTAAATTTGTATCACTTAAGTTGCAACTTAAGGTGTTAGAAAGTGTTTTCTAAGTCTTGACTTCTTTGTCATGATGAGCTGATGTTATGTGCACTTATGAGGGAGTTATGTCCCTTTGTCACATTTATAAAGGGAAATGGGGGAAAAAAGAATGCACCAAAAGGAGGAGAGTGATTTTTTTTCACTTAAGTTCTGGCTGGGGTGTTAGGGAAGTGTTTTCAACTCACCTTCACATCAAATTTTGGCCCCTTCTTCATGGTCCTCCTACCCTATACACATTTTTCATCTATGATGTCAATTTATCCCTTAATAAATGTGGTAAGGGAAATGAGGGGTTATGAGACCCATTTATAAATATTTAAACATATCCTAACCATGGTTAGTAAATTATGGTCAACATTTGAATTAAAAAATAAGTAAATGAGAGGAAAACCCATTTGAAAATGACTCAAAAAAATTTAAAAACCAACATGGATCAAAAATTACTAATTTATCCATGTTTCTTCATTATTTAAAATGACCCTAAATTTATATTATGATTTTAATACCACTCAAGAAAAAAATACATCCACCATGGCCAAAGCAGTCATTTGCTCATTGTATGCAAACCCCACCTTTGATGGCCTTGAAACTCAGACTATGGCTTACCCATGAGAAATAATTTGAGATGAGTGTTTACATGCCCTAATTATTACTCTCATTCATTTTTACAACATTCCAAAGTTTCCATCCATTAAAAATGTCCTTATATCTATTGAGTTGTGACGATCAAAATTTCCTCAAAATTGAAGCATGTGATCTACGAAAAATCAACTCTCTTTAGAGAATTTGCTTGCCTCATGAAATTGGGTGTTCTTAAAGATTTGGATAAATATTAATTTTTACATTTTCCATGTATGAAGGTGAAGTTACAGATCTTCAAGTTTACTTTTCATTTTCATGAAGATCCGGATGAGAGAAACCTCCTAAAATTATAGAAAGCATCTTGGTGTGAAGTAGGGTTTTTTGAAACCATTTTCACTCTGATCTGAAACTCTGTGGAAAATTTCAATTTTTAATAATTTCCTAGTAAATAAAATTAATAATAGTATAAATTCCAAATAATTAATGGATTCCCTTCACTCATTTCATTCCCTCAAGAGGAAAAGCACTCAAAAGTGATAATTTGATAATATTGCCAAAACTAGTCACCTAGGAAGAACTTACTAAAAATATCAAGTGTCTAGAAAATACTCAAGATGCTCATGGTTTTCATCATCATCATTCCTAAATAATCAAAATATTCATGGAGGAAAAAATCATGCTTGTAAAATGGTGGATAGGGGCATTGTGTCTCAGCGAGTAAGAGGAGCCCTCTCGATCCCCAATTTCGGTCACGATGGTGCATTTTGGTATTTGTGTGCTTCTCACTTCAATGGATGGGTTGATAAAATGTTAGAAGAATATTCCATAAAATCTCCCACCTTTAATAATATCATTGTTGGAATTTTCTTCACCCCATCTCATTGGTTGCTCCATTTCCCAATGGATCGGGATCATCATCTTTGAATTGTGTGGGAAACGATCTCAAGTTGCATCAAGAATTTGGTAGTTTGGAGGCATGCATGATGTCTCAATGGTTGGAATAATTTTTCATGAGAGGAAGGCATCCTTCATCATATTCAATGGTCAAATGTTCATCACCCTTCTTTTCAATGAATCTAAATGTTCTACAGAGGTTCATCATTCTAGGGAGGTCTCGAAGGGGAGAAAATTTCAAAGGATCAATCTTTATGGACGGAACATCATAGTGGAGGGTAATCATATATCAAGATTTCATCTTCATCATCATTAGATATGATCTCCATCAAGGGTGGAGGAATTTTCATCCATGCTTGGGGGCATCTTTTCTCCCCTCCCTTTATTTTTTCTCCTCTTCTCCCCCTTTCTAATCCTTCATTGTGTATGATAATGGTATTTTGTCTTTTTCACTTAAGAGACTCTCTAATGTTGCATCATAAAAGTCCCTTTTGATTTTAAAAATGGACTTATTTCCTCACTTCTAAGGAAGATTAAAAGTTACAAGTGGAATAAGAACTTGAAAGGTCATGTAGAGTGTAGATGAGAAGACAATTTACAGCTACAAATTGGAAAGACTTCTCCATTCTAAAGTAGTTTTTGGAAGTTTTAGTTTTTGCTAGAAATTATGGATTTTTGTATCTATCATTTAGCTTTTGGTCACCAGTACACATGAAATAAGAGCTACATTTATTCCATTCATTTTCTTATGCTTTCTTCTATTCTCTCTCTATTTCCTAGCTTAACAAGTATAGTGATCTTGAATAACCAAGAAAAGGATTTGTAATTTTTAGGAACATATTAATGAAACTTTGTGTCTTTAGTTTGTTGATATCATTTTTTTCATAATTTAGATTCTTCTAATTAATTTAGACATACTCTGGTTAATGTTTGTGAGAATATGATAATGTGTACTCATAACATTAACCCCTCTCTTTATTTCTCCAACTCCCCTTTACATCCATTGCCTTTAATTTCCTCCATTGTACACCATACAAGAACTTTTCCATAGGCTTAGTGGAGTGGTCTGTGTGATCCCCACCTATTAGACATCCCAAAAATTTAGGTAGTTTACCTTCAATAATGGGATCCTACCTATACCCAAGAAGGAGGGACTTGGCTGGAAACACCTAATTTGCCACATGAAAATTATTTCACCAAAAATTTTACGACTCCACTTGGGAGAGATCTTCCCTTGTGCACCCGTAAATATATCTAAAATACAAAAATTAGATATTTGAAAATCCATAAAAATAAAAATAAATGAAACATAACAAAAATTCTATTTGAATGTTCAAAAGGCCTTGTTTTAATCTTGTTGAAAAATATGCATTTTTCCAATTTTTTTCCTTTCCAAGTATTTGAGAAAAACTAGCAAAAAGAACATACATCCGAGCTGATCATGAAAGTGGAATTTTTGATCCAACATTTAAAGAACAATTTTAAGCTAATTTTTAATTCCTATTGTACAGGTAAGAAAACAAGTTCTTGAAAATCCTCTTGAATGTCATACCGAAGAACTAGTTGCAAAACCATTAGTCCTCATTCCTTCAGAAGAAAGAGAGGAAGAAGAAAAAAATGAAAGAGAAGAGGAAGAAATGACAACCCAAGCACATGTGCCATGGGGACATAATATTGGTTCATTGGCTTTGACTCCTCCACTTCATGAAATTCCAAAAGGGTAAAGAAAGAACATTCCAAAATTCTATGGAGATGGAAAGAAATGAATATATTATCATATCACAAATTTCATCATATCTTGTGTCATTCTTGGAGTACAACATGAAGATGTTGTAGTTTGGCTATTTGTGGAAACATTACAAGATTCCATGCGGACTAGTTATACTATTTTACATGACTCTCAATTGCTAATTGTGGTAATATGAAAAGAAATTTTTAAGAAATATTTAAGACTATAGAAGATGCTCATGCCCTCCTTGCTCAATTAACTCAAATGAAGAAAGAACCGCAAGAGTCCATGATAGATTTTATGGAAAAATTCAATAAGTTGATCAACAATATTCCTACTGTTTCTCTTCCTACTGCAGATAATCTGAAAAGGTTCTTCATGAATTCCCATTTTCCTAAAGTTAGTTTATTTATATAAAGAGTTCAACCAATAGATTTATACAATGCTGAAGAAATTTCCATTGAAGTGGAAGATGACCTTGTCTTGTTAGAAAGATCAAGAACCATTCAATGAAGGATAAGGCCCAAAATTCCAAAGATGAGAGAGATGATCCATTTTTGTAGAGTTGGATAATGACTTGAAAATATTGAAGAAGGAAGTTGATCAACGAGCATCCAACCCAAAACCAAAACAAGAATCAGATTGCAAGAGCACCCCAAAGGATTACATTGGATGCTCCACCAGTCAATGAAATATGTGGAACTAATGAAGATGAAGGAGAATAAATTTTTGAATTATAAATTGAAGAAGAAGAAGAAGATGAATGTGCCATGATTGGATATTTTGAATTCACATCGGATGAAGAGTTTGAGGAACCTACACATAGAAAATACTATGTAGTGTTTACTTGATCACAAAAAAAGATAAAAGGTTCTTATTTTTCTTCCCAAGATAAGCAATTGAATCCTCAAATGATGACTCTATGAAAAATAAAAATGAAAGGAGGATCATGATTTACACTTCCATAGGTCAAATGAAAATAATCATGAGAATACTTCACCCAATAATCCTTTTTCCTCTTGAGGTAACTGATTTTTCATTCAAATTCTTTAAAAATCAGTTTATTGATCCTAAGAATACCCATGTCAAGGCTGCCATAATCCCTAATGTGCCTACCACTTCCTCATCCTTTGAGTACATTGAAACCCCATCCCAAAAATTTTGATAGGAACCCATCCCAAGCAATTTGATAGGCTTGTTTATCAAAGGAAGTAGTTTGGTTTCATGTTCTAAAAATGCCACTACCAAATAACTACCTCATGCCTCTCATTCCACTCCTATGAATTGTCTCACTTCCACACCCTCCACCTTAGGAAGGTAGAACCTTTCTATATAGCCTTGTTGGTTAATGGGTACAAACTGAATAATTGCATCAATGACTCTAGGGATTATGAAAATGTCAACGTCATGATTATAAAAGTTTCTAAAGCTCTCTCTCTCTCTCTCTCTCTCTCTCTCTCTCTCCTACCCATGGCCATTGCTATTCTATGTAAATTAAAGAAGTTCATCTCATTGGATAGGTCAAGGATGCTCAGGTAGCATTGGAATATTTTCCTAATAAGAAGATCACAATGAGAATACTTGTAGTAGACATGCCCGCCTCATATGGTATGTTGTTGAGCCAAATATTTCTGTTAAGATGTTGGTGGAGATATACAACTAGATTGGTCACATGCCACCATTCTGGTTAATGGTAGAATGAAGAAATTCTTCCCATTAGGAAAATGAAGTACATCATTCAAAGGATAGATGACCCAAAGGTGGATATCCGTGTCAAGATTCAAAGTCTTAAAATTTTTCATGACTTTTGAGGAAGATCTTAAGCTGTCCATATTTGTGGAAGAGTATCCGAGTGTCACAGAGATAGTTAGAGAGAATCATGGTGACTTGATGAAATAAAAATTTGAGATCATGTACTTCCCATGGGATGTGAGCATGAATGTAGTTTCTCCACTAGATTTTGATGATGGTCATGTGAGTCTTGAATTACAAAAATAATCTTGAAATGATGAGAAATGCAGATCAAGAAGAGGGGGTGATACCAAACAACTTATTGTCAAGTGAGTTCAATGTTTCAAACCATGTTCTCAACATTCGACATGAAGTTCCATTTGAAAAGCATGTTTTTGAGTATGAGGCTTTCTCTTTCTCATTGGGAGAGGATGAAAAGGAATGCAATAATGACAAAATGTTTCAGCCTCTCAATATGAACCTACCCAAGAAGAGGATGAATTCATCATGGAAATGGAATCCTTAGTTCTTGGTGGTCAAGATTGGGAAGATGACAATATAAATATTTCAGCTCCAATTTTGTGCTCATTCCCTTTCATGAAGATGGAGACATTCTCAATGAAAAATGGATAGATGGAATGGTGCTTTATCCCAAGGCTGATTTTGTTCAAAATGAAAACCTTCTCAACAAGGAATGTATGAACAAGAATAAACTTCAATCTTTCAGTTTTGACTTACCTTGAGAAAAGGATTCTCTCATCATGAAGATGATTTTAAGGTTCAAAATGGCCAAGTTAGACAAGATGATGGTTTTCATTTTTCATATCATGACCTTGTGCTCATTTTATTTTCATGATAATTAAGCAATATACATACCACACTATACAAAACAACAAATCAAGAATGAGTCGTGGTGCATGAAAGAAGATTGCTTTGAAAAAATTGCAAACATGGAGCATCAAGAGGCTTGTGATAGTAATGAAGATTTAAAAGCATCAACCGAGAATAAACTCATGAATACAATGGTCATGAAGCAGATGAAAATGAAAAATAAATGCCTATCAAATATCATAAGTCTCAATATGAAAATAATGGTCCTAATGTAATCAAGACTCATCTTCACAATAGTGATGGAAAATAAGCAATTGGAATGAACTCAGGCATCAATGAAAAGATGGAAAGAAGGTTCCAAAGAAAAAAGGAAATGAAATGACTAAGTGGGTCATCATTTGTAATAAAACCATGAGATATTTCTCAAGAAATTGAGGAAATGATCATATTTCAATGAGCCTGTCAATGAATTTGTGGAAGAAAGGCATTTAGTGATACCCATATATGGGTAAGCACTAAATTTGAGAAGTGGAGGATGATTTTTCCATTTTCCTTTTATTTTGTGTTTCCTTCCTATTTTTTGTTTACTTTCCCTTTTGTGTGTTCATTTTGGTTGTTCTTGTTTGTGTGGATTGATTTTGTTAGTAGTGAAGATATGACTCTATAAGACCAATGGATAAGGCACTGGTCCATGTAGTGTCTTGAGATTATGGAGTTCTTGATTGCACTATCCTAATTTAGTTTGATCTAGAATAATTCCTCAAGCTAGAGACAAATATTTTCATGCAAAATGTATAGCATGAAAACTTTAAATTTTTTTGTCATGACAACCTCACCCACATTTGGAAATCCCTCTCCGATCAATGTAAACATGTCCTTTGGCCAACTCAGTTACTATGTTACCCTAATAATTTCTAATAGGAATGTACTAATTTAATTTTCAATCATGTTTCATGTACAGGGAGGTGATTCATGGATTCATTAAGAACCATTAAGAAGGAATTGCTCTGAAGGCCCAAAAAGGCCTATTTTAGGATTTTTCACACTAGTGGACACCCATCAAAAGATGAATATTGAGAAAAACCCACTTGAGATTTTTTTTTAGAGGAGCTAAAATATGCACTAAAGTGATTTAGAAAATTTATGAAATATTTGGAACCTCGGGAAAATCTTCTCCAAAACTAGGTTATTTTTAGTCGGTGATGGGGATTGCTTTTTCCTAAAAAACAAATTTTCGTGTTTCATATGGTTTAGGAAGCTTTGTAGATATTGAGATCTCATAATACATGATTTATAAATCTAGGAATTTCTACTTCATTTTGAAAAATATTTCAATGGATTTTGAGGGGCATATTTTTCAGATATTGCCCAGCAAGTAGTGCGGATAAAGACCTTCGATCCTGGTGAAGATTCAATTGAGGATTCTGGGAGTTCCAAGGAGAGTTAGAAGTTGATTAAAAGGCCAAAGTGAATAAAATATAACCCTATAAATTTTCCAAAGTTTGAGTTGGGAAAAAATTATATTTTTCTTTGGTGGTAGTTTGACCTTTCGAGAACCACCCGTGACTAGAATTGAAAAATGGGTTAAATTTCAAAGATAAGGATGAATAAATAAACCTATGAAATTGTGTAATTGGATTATTTGGGTGTTTCTAAATCAAAATATATAATTTTTTCCTAGGAAACACCAAGGTAAGATCTCAGGACAAAAAGACACTCTAACAGGCTATTTTTAGTAGTGCAATGGTGAAAATAAGTTCTAAAAATGGAAAATGCACACTTTGAGACCCCTGATGTCCCTTTTTCCATTTAAAAAAAAAAAGGACATGGAGGACACAATAATGTGCCACCACATGAGGATTAGAGTTGTGTCACTTAAGTTGCAACTTAAGGTGTTAGAAAGTGTTTTCCACTCACTTTAAGTTTTGGCCCCTTTGTCATGATGAGATGACCCTATGTGCACTTATGAGGGGGTGATTTACCTTTGTACATTTTATAAAGGGACATGGGGAAAAAGAATGTGCCACCAAGGAGGAGGGATAATTTTCGTCACTTAAGTTGCAAACTAGGGTGTTAGGGAAGTGTTTTCAACTCACCTTCACATCAAATTCTGGCCCCTTCTTCATGATGCTCCTACCCTATGTGCATTTTTACACCCCTGATGTCCATTTTTCCCTTAATAAATTTGTTAATGGACATGAGGGGGTCTGATACCCATTTAGAAAGTTTGTAACCCCATCCCAACCATGGTTAGTCAACTATGGTCAAGATTTGAATTCAAAAACAAGCAAATGGGAGGGAAAACCCATTTGAAAATGACTCAAGACCTTTAAAACCAAAATGGATAACACTTTAGGCATTTATCCATGTTTATCCATTATTTACAAATACCATCCATTTATATTATGATGTCATGCCACTATTCAAGAAAAACCAGGCATCCACCATGGCCAAAACACTCATTTGCTCATTGCTTGCAAACCCCACCTCTCGATGGCCCTGAAACTTGGACTATGGCTTCCCATGAGAATCACCTTTAGAGATGAGTGTTTACATACCATCATTAATTATATAATTCATTTTTACATTATCCCAAAGTTTCCATCCATTAAAAATGTCTCCTCATATCTATGGAGTTGTAGCGATCCAAATTGCCTCAAAATTGGAGCATGTGATCTACAAAAATCAACTTTCTTTTGAGAATTTGCTTGCCCATGAAATTGGGTGTTCTTGAAGATATGGATAAATATTATTTTTTTACATTTTTCCATGTATGAATGTGAAAGTACAGACCTGCAAATTTACTTTTCATTTTCATGAAGATCCGGACAAGAGAAACCCCCAAAAATTGGAGCAAAAAGCATCCCAATGTGAAGTAGAATTTTTGAAACAATTTTCACTCCGATCCGACACTTTATGGCCAATGTATATTTTTTTTAATAAATTCCTATTCAATATAATTAATAATAATAGTAATTCCAAATAATTAATGGATTCCTTCACTTAGTTCATTCCCCAAGAGGAAAAGCACTCAAAAGTGATAATTGACAAAATTGCCAAAACTAGTCACCCGGGAAGAACTTACTAAAAATAGTAAGTGTCGGAAAATTATCAAAATGCTCATGGTTGTTTCATCATCTACATGCCTCACTAATCCAAAATCTTCATGGAGGAAAATCATGCTTGCAAAATGGTGGACAAGGGCATTGTGTCTCAAGCAGAAGAGGATCCCTCTCGATCCCCAATTTTGGTCACGATGGTGCATTTTGGTCTCTCTGTGTGATTCTCACTTAAATGGATGGGTTGATAAAATGTTAGAAGTATATTCCATAAAATATCCCAACTTTAATAATCTCATTGGTTGGAATGTTCTTCACCTCATCTCATTGGTTGCTCCATTTCCCAAGGGTCGGGATCATCATGTTGAATTGTGTGGGAAATGGTCTCAAGTTGCATCAAGAACTTGGTAGTTTGGAGGCATGCCAATGTTTCAAAGGTTGGAAGGATTTTTCAAGAGAGGGAAGGAATCCTTCATTATCTTTAGTGGTAAAATGTTCATCGCCCCTCTTTTAATGAGTCCAAATGTGCTACATGAGGTGCATCATTATAGGGAGGTCTCGAAGGGGTAAATATTTCAAAGGATCAATATTCATCAAAGAGCATCATAGTGGAGGGTCATCATATATCAAGATTTCATATTCATCATCATCAGAGATGATCTCCATAAAGGGTGGAGGCACCTTCATCCATGTTTAGGAGCATCTTTTCTCCCTCTCTTCATTCTTTCTCCTCTTCTCCCATTTCTAATCCTTCATTGTGTATGATCATGGTATTTTGTCTTTTTTTCTTAAGTGACTCTCTAATGTTGCATTGTAAAAGTCCTTTTGATTTATAAAAGGGGACTTATTTCCTCAATTCTAAGGAAGATGAAGTATCACAAGTGGAATAAGAACTTTAAAGGTCATGTGGGGTAGATGAGAAGACAATTTGCAATGTTATAAATTGGAATGACTTCTCCATTCCAAAGGAGTTTTTGGAAGTTTTTGAAGTTTTAGTTTTTGGATAGAAATTGTGGATTGTTGTATGTTGTTGAGATTTGTATCACCACTACACAAGAAATAAGAGTTGCATTTCTTCCATTTATTTTCTTATGCTTTCCTCTATTCTCTCTCTATTTCCTAGCTTTACAAGCATAGTGATCTTGAACAACCAAGAAAAAATTTGTACTTTTGAGGAACAAATTAATGGAACTTTGTGTCTTTAATTTGTTGATCTCATTTTTGTTTGCATAAGTTAGATTATTCTAATTGAATGTGAACCTACTATGGTTATTGTTGGTGAGAATATGATAGTTCCTACTCACAACATTAACCCCCTCTCTTTGTTTCTCCAACTCCCCTTTACATCCCTTCACTGTAATTTCCTCCCTTGTACTCAATACACACAATTTACCATAGGTTCAATGGAGTGTTCTTATGTGATCCCTAGCCTATTGGCCACCCTAAAGATTTAGGTAGTTTACATTTATGAGCCTCCCCATACCCAAGAAGGAGGGGCTTATCCCCGTGACCATTGGTGGAAACACCTAATTTGCAACATGAAAAATTATTTCACCAACAATTATCAAATGAGGTAGTGTTTACTTGCTTATATAGGATTTCACTGATGATTTATCTAAGGAAGGAAGACCCATATTATGTATAAGACCCAAAAAATATATTGATATGAAAGAAAAGTTAGAGGACATGTTGGTCCAAGATTGTATATTTGGGTTATAATTGGATATAAATTCTTGACCAAATTGTATGGCCTTGACTAGGAGAAAAATATGTAAATTGAATATTGTGACATGTCAAATGATTTTTTTCTATTTATTTTGTGCATTGTGATTCTCATAATGTATTACATGTCAATGTGTAAAGATAAACATGATAAATAATGGACCTCCAAAAGTTCTAAATGAGAGTGGAGAAGTTGTATTTATCATAGTAGAGAGTGCATATCAAGGGGTTCCAAAGTGAAAATTACCCAATTTGAGTGTCTAGATTTCCCCACTTTTAAGTATGAATTGGAAATTTTGTACTTAAAGGAAATTGTACCTAAGTGTGTAAACACACTTTTCCTTTTCTTGAATGTTTGTTTTGTAGTTGTGTTATTGTGCTTAGTGTTGGCATGATCCATGATGAAAATAAAACAAAATCAATGTCCATTATAAAAATTGACCTTAACTCACATATAACATGTAAAAATATTTGCATTTGCATATATGTAAAGTGAAAATATGTAAACGAGGAAAGAGTACACATGTTTTCTCATGATTTAATTTTTCTTAGAGATTTGTATTCGTTGAACTTCATCAAGGATTAGGGATGACTAGTCACCAATTTATGCCCAGGAGAAGTAGAGTCTTAGGTGAATGTAACATGAAGATGTGAAAGAGATAAAATAAGAGGGGTACAAATCTAAAATGAAAAATACCTCATTAAGTTATTCAATGTTGCCATATTTTTTAAAAATGAAATGCAAGCACACTAATTTTTTTTTTTGATTTTATATGTAATGCACAACTAAATATTTCAAGTGTATATTTCATAACTATATATTTTGCATACTTCTAAACAACATTTCTTCCAAAAGAAGGCATTGAAAATAAAAAGTTCTTAGTTTCATTATAAACTCAAATGACAATCTTTCAAGATTCTAGCAACAATAAAAATAACAACTCTCTTAGTAAAGACCAATGTTTACAAGAAGCAATAATTACAATAATGGTGATTTACAAGAGTGTATAGACTTGACAAGCCACATTTATTTACAAAGTGAAGGCAATGTCCTCCAAGGATGAGAAAGACCAAGATGGCAAGAGGCTCTATTATCTCCAACTCCAATGCTCCTACAAGAATCCAACTCTAAGAGAACATGGCTTGTTTTAACCAATAGGCATCATCACATGCCTTTCCATGGATTTGAAGTCATGGTAGCCTCCCCAAGCCCATGGGAGAGAGGAACTAGCTTCCACAATGTGCACAAGTAATGGGGATTAAACACACAACAAGAGGAAAAACGTAAGACCATTCAACCACTTAGACCTACTATAAATGAAAAACCACAACTTGAGGAGAATAAGAACAACCTTACAAGGGGGAAGAGAGGAAGAAGGATTCCCAAATCAAGGTTCCAACCATAGGAGCACCAATAAAATATATATACAAAACTTTTATAACTCCTAATCATTCATCCTTTTATTCCTCCTTATGCTATGAAATCCTTTTGGGAGGATTTTCAAACCCAAAAGGGTTTTATCACCAAGAATGGGGAAAGGTTCAAGCCATATGAACCTTTCTCCCACCTCAAACCATATGAGGGGATGAGAAGGGACCTTCATGGCTTGACCAACAACCATGAGGTTTGAGAGGGAAATCCCTCTCTCTTCCCCTACATTCTCCAAAAACCATCAATCCAAATGATGGTGGAGAGAAAACAAGAAAACCACAAGAACAAACAACAACTACATTCATCATACACTTCTCAACACATATTTCACACACATTATTTCATTGATCAAGCATACATACAAGATAAACACAACTAAGAAGAAGAAGGTTAAGAACCCTACCTCTAAAATGCTTTCCAAGACTCTAAGCTTTTCCCCTTTGTCCAAGCTCCCTTCCAAGCTCCCAAAATTCTCCAAGTGCTAAAAAATGAACCAAGAAGACCCATTCTTCCCACATGAGGAAGAATAAAAAGAGGAACCCAAAAGTTTTCATCACCAATGGGAAATGACAAGTGTCACCCCTCTCCTCTCAAGAGTCAAAGATTCCAAAAAAAAAAAAAAAAAAAAGTAAGAGTAAACTCACCTTTTATCCCTTTTCACCCAAAATAATACTAAAAACTAAAATAAAACAAAGTGGAGCAACTTTTAACACTTTCACACAATCTAACCATCTTACAGGGGATAGTGACTAAAGAGGGCTAAATAGATAAACTCCTCCAAAGAAAAGTAGGACCTATTAGGTAGGGTCCAAGGGCCCATTTTGATGCTAAGGGAACCCCAAACTAAAAAGGGGTCCCTAAAATTACCCAAAATAACCCAATTTCGAAGTTTGGCATGCTTAAGCACATGGGTAGAGGGTGTGGGGTCCACCCAAGGTTCTCATGTGGTCCCCAATCCCTTCTACCAACACACACACACTTCCCAAAACCAACATTTAATTTAAGATAAGATCATTAACCCCTAAGCTAGTTTACTTAATAAAACACACCCTAAACCTAATTAATTTTACAAAACAATAATACATTACACCGAGGGGTTCACCTATGGTGCCCAATTAAGTACATCTAATCTAAGGCCTCAAACATTTAGCATGGTTAGGACTCAGCCCGTGGCCGCCAGGCACAATTGCGTAGCTGCCCCGAAACCCATGCTCTCCTATACCTATCACCGCACACTCATTGCACACATTAACCGCATCGTCCAATATAATAAACATCATCTATACATCACAATAAGATTCAAACTTATAATGTCCGATCATAATTTACAATTGATAGTGAAATCATCAATTACCCTCTCCATAGTTTGCCAGAATCAACTCAATCAAAATTACAAAACATATACTTAGGTTAGCATAAAAATCACCATCATTAAATCCAAAAACTATATCATCAATCAAATTAACCACAAGAGATAACATCTAAGATAAGTCTATCATATAACCCTATTAGTGTCATCTCATCATACAAAATATATCAAGGTTTGAATCCAATCTAATTGGCGCTATGCGCCCAAAATGCCATAATGTCCATGAGGATAAAATATCATAGTAAAATGTCCAAAGTCTATCAGAGTCTCAATCAAAACATGTCTAGAAATAAAGGAACCAACAGATAACTAGAGCTATAAAAATGTGGGCACTACATTCAATAACTTATATGTCTTCCCTTTGAATGTAACATGAGATGGAAAATATGTTCATGAAGCCCTTAAATTCTTCGCTACCTTCCATAACCCCATAAATCACATCGCCAAATAGATCTAGACCTAATTTTGTAAAAAGGACATACAATACAAAAGAGAATAAACCCCCTAAACACTTTCCCATATTGCACAGGAGTATGAGCTAAATAAGTGCCTAATATGCTCAAAATGTGCTAACAATGCTGAACTAGGAAGGAGTTCCATGCCCTAAGCTTCCAAAGAGTTTAAGCTAAGTGTTGATGTGAAGAAGGAATTAAAAATTTCATTCCCCTTTATGGATTTGAAGTGGGTATTATGGATGTGAAATTTTAGAAAAACTATACACATAAGTGGAAATACAAAAATATTGAAAAATCTACTAAAATGCCAGTCAAAAATGTGTGGGGAGATTAGAACGTAGATATAGTTCTAACCAAAGTGTATGATTTTGACCCTATGTTGATTTTGTGAATTTTTATTTATGAATACCTTTTGAGTTCAATGTATACTTATTTATACTTATATATACCCCAAGAACTCTATCTCGTATTTGCTAAAAATGTATAATAAACCTAGATAGATAACCCTCTTTTTGAGGCATGAGAAAACCATGTTGAGCATGTGGTTCAAAAGAAATGGAGGTGATGCTCAAGGAGATGTATGAAAAGCTATGTAGAATGCTAAACAAGTGGTCACCTTAGAGAACCTATACCCATTAAAGGAAAGGTGTTTTGAAAATGTGACAACCATGACATGTAATAAAAACCATGATAGTAATTGTTACACATTTAACCTTAGTTCATATATCGAGATATGGATAGACAATCTACAACTAACATAATCTCTTATCATGTCATATCATACTTCTTTACGCTTTCATATACATGGGTCGGCGGCCTTAGGGATTTAGATAGTATTGTAGGGTATATATATATAATAGTTAAAGAGTAGGATATTATCATCATATTGAGCACTTGTCTTATTGTATGGTTTGGAGTTTCCCCCTCAAAGTGGCTAAGTCATTCTACTTGCATATTGTGATCATTTCTCTATAATTTGGTGTTATTTGGTGTTATATTACTACTAATATTCAGATATATCTAAGTAATTTCATTACAAGTGGTATTAGAGCTTGAAGGACATAATTGCATAAAACCCTAATTGTGAAGTTTCATCTATATCTCAAAAATGGTAGAAAATTTTGCTACATTTTTTCTTGGTGTTGCAAAATCAATCAAGTAATACCCTCTCCAAATTTCAAGATTTTTAACTCATTTTACAAAATTTATATTGGTTTTAGTGTTTTTCATAAATTTTCTACCTAGGATATAATTTTGAGATATTTTTTAAGTTTCTTATATTTTCAGAATATATCACCAAAAATTATATAGGGTTTGTTCTCTAAGTATCTCTCTATTTGGACAATAACCTTTGAAAACCCCAAGCCCTAAATTTTAACCCTAACCTTGGTATCCCAAGACAAAACCCTACATCATGACAAGGAGATCAAGTAGAGGCCAATGGAAGGGTCAAAATCCTAGTAAGGAAGATGTGGATTTTGAATCTTCAAACTTAGGGACATCAAATATAGTCTCCCAAGCCGTGG
Organism: Taxus wallichiana var. yunnanensis; assembly: GCA_018340775.1. Taxonomy (NCBI): domain Eukaryota; kingdom Viridiplantae; phylum Streptophyta; class Pinopsida; order Cupressales; family Taxaceae; genus Taxus; species Taxus wallichiana. The sequence goes on from CM031234.1 coordinate 193,496,434, forward strand.
ACATGGTGAAAAACCTTATGAACAATGTGTAGGCAGAGTTTTCATAATGAAGATAATGAAGGGTGAATGATCTAAAATTGGAAAATGGATTGAAAATATGGAAGGGTGACATGAAAATGGAATTTCCTCATTAAATGAGTTTTAAGAGTTGAGATCATCCCGAAGTCTAAAATTCTATTTGAGTTACATCGGTTCCTCAAAAATACTTCATTTCAAACCACATTAACCAAGGTGGATCCTCTACACACATAACTAGATCTTATAACATTAACATAACATTACTCCTAAAGTGGAGATGCTAAAGTTTAATGGGAAGGATCGATAACTAGAGAAAGCGAAAAGTTCTATAGATCAACTAAATGGAGAATTTATTTGATCTGCATGAAGTCCTAAATGGACATAAGGTGGTAATGACATACGTGTACCAGAACCGAGTAACAACTCTTTTAGTACATATAGATGTGTGAGAAAAAGAAAATGAAGGGTCTCTCTCGTTACTTGGTCTATGTTCACCGATGAGCTCCAAACACAATATAGTAATAGTGTTACAAATAACTATTTTAGCTAGATCACCAAAATACGATAGAAAAGTTCAATCAAGGATTATATATAATCCAAAATATATCCTTACAGTGAATGAAATATCAAAGGCCATTTAAATGATCTCTTCTTAGGTGGACTTAAGGAAGGGTAAATTTTAGTGGTGAATATTCTTAATTAATAAATATTTTGGTTTTTAAAATTTGCATTTGGTGAATTTTTAGGGTAGGAATTAGGACTAGGTCGCCTAAATTTTCTAGGTACAAGTTAATTTTAGGGGTTGGTTCACCTAGCATTTACACTAATAATGACTATTTTAATTCAAATATCCTTTATCGTGAAATTGAAATTTGTCATATTCACCTTCATATCTATACTAATTACGTATTTATAATTCCATATGAAAATTATGAATATTAGGAAAAAATCAAATATTCATCACAATTCCTGGGCTTTAAATATTGAGATCAACTACATTAATATATTTTTAATGTTTTTGGTATTCTATTACATTTGTTTCAAACATGAAATAATCAAAATGACACCATCTCGTAGAAGATTGTATATGCTACTGCATTGACAACATTGTTCTTCTACCAATTAGTAGCATATATAAGGTCTTTGGTGATAGCATACACAATTCTAGAGGTTGGTAGCATGTGTATGCTACCGAATGGTAGCATAACAATGTTGCGGGCCTTTAGCATACACAATGATACCAACAAGTAACATTGTGTATGCTACCATCCGGTAGTATACATAATGCTAACGACCTTTAACATATATAATGTTACCGATTGATAGTATACACAATTCAATTGGCCTTTAACATACACAATGCTATCGATTGATAGAATATACATTGTTTCGAGATAGTGACACTATGTGCACTATAATCCGGGATCATTGTTTTCTCTATTGGATGGTAGTGTAGTGCTAAGATTCAAACACTTATGTTTCACCCGCCATTTACAATTTTTATATTCTACTTAAAAAAATGATCTATTTTAAAATTACACTTAGATAGGTACAATGGAATCTGTGAATAATGAAAACAAGGCAGATCAATTCAAAAGAAAAAGTAACATATTAAATTATTTCAACCAACCAAAAAAATGAGGACTCAACTTGCATCCATTGCAAATATTAACATAGGTAATATATTATCATTAAAATTTTCTTTTTTTTTGTCAGTTTAGTTTAAATTTTTATGATCTTTGTCACAGTCAAACCTTTCTCATGTTTGAATATAGAAACCCCTATTGATAATTGTATTCAACATGAAACAATTAACCAAAACATATCCCTAAAGAAACAATTAACATTTTAGTAGATGAAGATATAATTGATGATGACATGCTAGAGCTGGAAGATAATCCTCACTACCAAATGCCTCCAATAGATGAAAGTTCTAATGAAAATATTCAATTAGAAGATGATATTCACAATACTCTTCAAATAAAGAAATTTTTGCGAAGGAAGAAAACTACATGGACAATTGGAAGGTATTTTAAGGTAGATTGGGCAAAAAATATCCATTCATTAAACCTGTAGAGCCAAAAAATGGTAATGATACTCCAAAAGAATGTATATGTATAATTTGTGGTTGGAAATTAGGAAAAGAACATAAAATGTAACTAAAATTAGACACAATTGAGAAACATTGTGGAAAAGTATGTGACAATCAAGGAAAATGATGGAAAATAACAAAGACATAGATGGAAAACTGTGAAAGAGTGCATGCATGTAAGATATGTGCAGAGAGTATGAAAATGAGTAGAAACATTGTCAAAATATTATGGAGAAAGGAGGAATAATTAATGTAAAATTTGGAAAAGCTCTGAATGAAAATATTAAGGAAAAAACACATAGTTTTCAACTATATTCTTCATTCTTAAAAATGAAAACCTATTTCAATTTTTTAGAATTTAAGAAATTGTTTAAGTTTAATGGGTTTCCTAACCTTCCACAATCACATTAGTTAGATAGTAGTGCTTAGGAAATGGTAAAATGTCTTGCAATGATTGAAAAGGAGGATTTGAAAGAGAAATTCAAGAATGTAAGTTTTATCTCCCTTTCCATTGATGAGGTTATAGCAGTGGACAACACATATTGGGTTTGCATGCATGTTTATACTTTTGAGAACCACACAAGGCAACCTCATCTTCTAGTTGTTCATAAAATGAAGGAAAACTGCAATGCCAAAAATTTACAAATTGGTTATATCTAATTTGAAGGATATAGCTAGGATGGATGATTATTCAATAACTACAAAGCTTGTATGTGTTGGTGTTAATGGTGCATTAGTAATGCAGGGTCATAGAATTGGTCTATGTGTTCACCTACAAACATCAATTTCCCCTTACATGATTCCAATTCATTACATGAATCATAGGATGAATATTACATACAAGATAGTTAGCACATTTGAAAATGTCACAAAAGTTGAAGAGCTTATCCATGAATTGCACACATATATGTCAAATAGTCCAAAAATATTTTTAGAGTTTCATAAATTTGCAATTGGAGTGAAAAATGGTAAAAATACTTAAAGACATTGATACAAGATGGATTTCCATGTATGATCCTACAAGTAATTTTTTGATGAATATCCATCGTTAGCTAGTTTCATGTTTAAGTATTGTATGCATGTTGACAAGGAAAAAGATCTACTTTACCACTTAACAAATTTGGAAACATTGTTTACACTTTGTGGGATTCTACCCATGTTGAATGAAATCAATTTCTTAACAAAACATGCTCAAGAAATATCCATCTATATAGTCAACTTCATTAGATTGAGAAAAAAGGTATGTCAAACACTAGATGTGTTATACAACTATGATGAATGTTTTCAAGGACATGTATTCAATAGTTGGAAAAATTTAACAAATTTAAAGGATCCTAAAAGCTATTTTAGATTCAATATAAGTGGTCATCTTTGTATCCTTGTAAATGGGAATGAGATTCAGATGCACACTTTCCAAAAAATAATGGATATTGTTGGAATAAACATTGAAGAAGTACATATAACACGTAATTTATATAAAGGTCTTATATCTTAAACAAGGATCAAATTGAAGAAAATTTCACAATGCTTATCTAGTGAGATCAAAGAACACTTTAAAAGGGATGAGATTCTTGAGGCCATGGGAGTGGTCAATCCTATATTTTGGAATCCACGTAGTAGGTAAGAAAGTTATAAGTGATTCATATAAAAGACACATGGGTACTCTCATTAAGCATTTTGGAAAATCAATAGAATGTAACTAGAGTTCAAATTAAGGGTCTTATTCAAAAGGAATTACTTTCATGTCAATCAACTCATTTTGGCATCACAATGGTCAAATAATATGACTTACTAAGTGAACCAATAGATAATGGTGCAATTACACGACTATGGAAAAAGTTGTATCCTAGTAGCATCCTACATGAAAGAATTAGTGAATATTTCCAATTGTATGAATTGTGTCAAACAATTATATTGGGATCAAAGTGGAAGATGAAAGGGTATTTAGTGCATTAAAATTTGTTAAATCAAAATATCAAAACAAACTGGATAAAAATATTTAAGACTTGTTTAAGATTATATGTTTCACAATATGATGTGGACACATTTCCTTATGAAAGAGTAATGGTAGTATGGAATTCTCTTGTAGAAAGGAGAGGGGTATATAATTCTAATATAGGGGATAACAAAGAAGAAATAAACATCAAAACTATGATTGAAAATAATAATGAAAGATTAGATAATAGTTTGAGTTTTGAAGAGCTAAATAGTCAAGAATTGTTTGAGCTACCTGATATTGACTAAAGATGTATGTATGAACATAGTATTTCTAGAAGTAAAATTTCATATCATATTATAAGTATGTAACTTGTTATTTTTTATATACACATGTTATTTATTGAATAATATTTTCAGTGTTGTAACTTGTTGTTTAGATTTTTTAATTGACAAATGTGATACTTTTTTTCTTGTCTTTTAAATTAGAATAATATCCTAGCATATTATTGTGTTAAAAATAAATTCAACTTTAGTTGATAGAAAGTGTTTGACATTGATTATATGTATCATGTAATATCAAATATAATTGAATATTTTAATCACAATATGATTTTATAGGATAAATTACACATGAATAGAATACAAGTACAACACAACATAGATTGAAACTCTCAATATTTTTATATAATAAAGAAGATTAAAATTACCAAAAATTATATATATTATTAGTTTGAATACCAAATTGTTTTATAACCATTTTTTGAAACTTGGTTTGAAAGCCAGATTTTAAAATGTCAAATTTTACAATTTAATATTACAACTTCATCCTTAAGAACTAGAGTCTTTCATTTGCGTTATTGTCTCTTTTACACCAGAACCTTCCTTTAAAACTCTTGACTGAACAAGATCCTTTGTGGCTGCATTGATATTTGAAAGTATTTCATGTTCTATATTTTCCACATCATGATAAACAATAATGTTAGATCTATTTTGTTTTCTTCTTCAACAATATTTCAAGATCCATTCCATTCTCCTTTATGATCCTTCGTAGGGTATTTTTTAGCTTGTTTAAAATAATAAGGTTGCTTCAAATCAACAACCACAATTAAACTTGTCCTTTCACTATTTAAATACATATAAAACAAGCATTACCTCATTATTTAAATTTTAGTGGCTTTGAATGCATTTAAAAATAGAAAATAATTTATAAAATTTTGTAAATCATATTTGAAAATTTATTAAAACTTACTAATGCCTTATCCCTTTCTGCATTCGTAATAACTACAAGGCCCTTGTCTCTTGACCACATATTATGGTAGGTTTGTGATTTTAAATTTAAATTATCAATTTTTTTCAACATTATATCTAACACATCATCATTGTAAGAATTTGAAAAATACATAGTACCATATATAACTTAATTCAACAAAATATCAAGCTTCATTGGTTCATTTTGAACCAAAGAATATAATAAATGTCTTTAGGAGTGGTTGTTAAATTGAGAATTTATTTATTTAATCAAAAATTTATCCCTAAACTCCCACAATTTTAATTTTTTAATATCCTTTTTAAAAATATTATTAACAATGGCTAGACAATTTTCATCCAAAAGACTTTCAAGTGAAAAACTTGTTTTCTCATCATTTGTTAAGGCATTTTATCTTGAGGTGTGCTCGATCTATTCTCATATTGGAGAAGGACACATTAACCCATGAATCATATCTTGTAGATTCAAATTTCCATGATCCTCAAGCATAATTTCAATCCCAAAATATTCCTCATCTAAATCAATTTCATTTAATACTGAAACACCCCTTACACTCGGAACATTACCCAACAAAAATTTGGAAACTCAATTGCAAAATTTAGGGTACCCCTGCTTGAAGTTGGAACATGAAATGAAATATGTTTCTCACTACCCCTGGTCCTCACATTTTGTGGTGGCGGTGGTATTTTTCCTCAAAGTAGCAGATGTATTTGGAGGAAAAGGAGACACATTAATAATCAATTGTAAATTATATGAGAAAATTAAAATGAAAAACATAATAAGAATGGAATAATCACAAATTATAAATCATTTTACAATAAAAATTACCTATATGCATAGTTTCTAGCTAAGATGTGGATCAATCCTGTTGTACTTTGTGGTTGTTGAGGAGTAGAGAGAAGAGAATGGGAATGGTGTAGTAGTTGTGATCTAAACCTAATTAACCATTAATAATATAAAATTTTCAATTCTTTGTTTCATAAAAAATAAAAAAAAAAAATAAATTAAAATTACAACTTAAATGGGATACATACCTTGAGGTGATGAAGATATTTCTTGATACTAAGTTTCATCAAATTCATACAATTTTTTTGTTGGACTAGTACGAGGATATAAACCTTCATGTTGGAGGTTGTTGTAGAAAGGTTTGTAAACAACTTATAATTTATAAATGTTTAACATATATTTATATGTAATTATATATACTTTAAAACATATTGAAATATATAAATAATAAATACATGCGATTAGTGGCATGGTCGTTGTGTCAATTAGATGAGGAGTTAAGGAACTCCTCATCCATTTCACTTGATAAGTTCTTAATTGTGGTGTGGTTTCCTTGAGATCACATTCCTTTGAATAAATAACTAAATCTCCCGAATCTAGTGGGAAATGTCCTCTTATAACAAACTCTATTTGGAAAGAAACTACAACATCTATGCCCTGTTATAATTGAACATAATAATAAAAATGAAGAAAATTAATGATAATTATTATGAAATAAATAATCATAAATTTTGGACTCACTCCTACTCTTGAATTGTTAAGGACATAGATGTTAGCTTTACGTTTAGTAGAGTAGAAGAAGGGCATTGCGTAAGTTGTAAATAGATTCATAATATAATGAAAGAATAAAATTTGTGTAATTAATAGAAGCAATTTTATTCAAGAATGAACATTACTCAGTCCATCTTTGGACCTTAAATTATATCGTACACACCCTTAGTGGAAAAAATATGATTGTGCACAAATTTTATCCTACACAAAATATGATTAGTGTACTAATCATATTTCTATCCACTAAGGGTGCACACGATATAAGTTAAGGCCCACTATGGAATATTTGTATGTTGACCCTATAAAATTATTATTTTTTGGAATAATTAAACCATAGCTTGTAAAAGCAGTGAATAAAATCCTTGAGGGGAATTCCATTTTTAAAAAGGATTTGGGGAAACTGTAAGTGTAAGGAAACAAAAATTGATAAATATTTGATAAAAATAAAAATAAAAATATTAAAACAAAAAATGTTATAAATAATAATATGATCATTAAAAACTTACTAGTAAGCCTACATCAATAGATAATTGGTAGTGAGACTCCAAATAATTGACGTCTTCATTTGTTAAAATGGCCTTCGTTGTGATAGGATCAACATCTTTGTGTGGAAGTCTTGTTAAATTATTAATGTCTTCAGGGGAAATTCCAAAGGATATTGTGTGTGATGGGAGTTGAATGAAAAAAGTACAAGTGGAACTATTATATTTGGTTAGAAGGTAGTTAAATATTTTTGTTTCAATTTAAAATTGGGCCATATAAACTATCCTTGTGAAATTTCAGCTTCAATCCATTGTGAAAATGAATTGGGATATGATATAAGGCTATAGAGTTATAGAAAGAAATGATCTTGTACACAAAATCATGGAGTTGAATAGCTAGGGCCTAATGAATTTTGGAGATGACCTTCCTTATTGGATTTTTGGAACAAATGGAAGCGATTGATGATTCCTTATATGGAGTACGGAATTGATGAATCATTTGGTAGTTGGTTGTTATCGTTAAAAATAGAGGTTACTTTTATTTTTTGAAGGCTCTAAAGTAGTCTTGCTAAAAGATTATGTAAAGTGAAAATAATAATCCTGGTTGTTTAAATAAAGGAATATTTGGAGACATGATAGTATCTAGTTGGTAGCATGTGCAAATGGCCGGTAGTACGTGCCATGGTATAGGACAATAACATAAACATGACATTGTCTAGTAACATGGTATATACCACTAGCCACCAACATGTGAATACTACTTTGTTGATAGCATGTTATATGCCATCAACTAGTAGCATGGTACATGTTGTTAGTGGGTAACATGGTGGGTGATATCGGCCAAGTAATATGTTGGGTTCCACCGGTGGTGGTATAATGGATGTTAATGGCCAATATCATTCAACATGATACCGACCCATTGCATCTAATATGATACCAACGGCCGGTTGTATTCATCTTGCTACCAATCGCTAGAATCAACATGTTACCGAGTTGATAACATCTAACATCTTTATCAAATGGTAGCATATTAGATGCCACCATTAGTAAATTTTTTTATACTATCGGCCAAGTAGCATGAACCATGCTATCGATCGATAATATGACCCATGTACTATCTAGTAAAATGGTTCATAGTACATGATGGTAACATGGGCCATGCTATCATTTATAGCATGGTCCATGCCACACTACTAGTAGCATCAACATGTTATTAGTCAATAGCATCCACCATGCTAATAGCTGATAACATTCCTTCTCCTGTAGTGGCCTCTTCCGGTTCCCTTAATGTTGTAAAAATTTACCAACCTTGCAATTTGTTTTTTTCCTGTGATTACCCATCCTTTCAAAAATTCACCAAATAGTTTCTAATTCTTTTTGAGGGTCCCTTAAAATTTACCTTGACTCAAGGATCACATCCAACATGATTTTTCCTTATTAATCTAGTTTTGATATTAGAATCCATGATCATTTCTTGGTGTGTGGAGGAAATAGGTATCGTAAAACAAAGGCGATTCACTAATCACAAGGAATAGTTGAACTCACCATCTTTACCCCAATCGAAACGATCGAATCCTCAACAAATAGAAGAGAAACAAGTAAAAGGACTATGTTACAATTATGATAACAAGTGGAGAAAATAATATATATTTCCTAAGAAGAAGTTATTCTACATTGAGGGTCCTAATGATGAACAAGATGATGAGAAACGAATGATGTATAGGAAGATGTTCTCTTGAGATCGAGGTTGAAGAATATCAACCAAATATTTATTTCGATGTCATTTCAAGAATCATCACCCAAATACACTCAAGGTTGTTGGGTTTATGAAGAAGCAACGGGTGACACTAATAATTGAATTAGGAAGTACTCATAAATTTATCAATCATAAGTTTTCCATAAGCTTAAATTGTTTCATTTATTTAGCACCAAAATTTTAGGTCAAAGTTACAGATGGAGGTAAAGTAAGTTGTTATGGAAAACGCCATAAGTTTAAGCTATCTATAGGATATCTCATGCTAGAGGGCCCATGTATGCCATTATAATGGAGGAGAAAACATTGTGTTAGGGGACCAGTGACTTATTATTTGGAGACAATGGAAATGAACTTATAGGATTGCTTTATGCGGTTCCATTATGAAGGAAAGAATTTTGAGTTATATGAAATGAATGCTAAAACTCCATAGTTGGTAAGTTATTATCAAATGAAAAAATTATTTGGAAGGATGCATATGGGTTGTGGCATAATTATTCTCAATGGAATATCAACCATCAAAAGACCTTATACCATTAGATCTACAAGCCATTATTAATGAGCACCTAGTTGTGTTTGGGGATATGCTGAAATGGTTGCCACCTAAAAGAGATCATGATCATTCTATTCAACTAGTATAAGGAAGCCAACCAAAAAAATTCAAACTTATAGGTATCCTTATCTCTAAAAGTGTGAGACCGAGAATATGGTATAAGAGATGTTAGAAGCAAGTATTATTCACCATATTCAAAGTTCTTACTATTTTCCATTGTTGATGGTCAGAAAGAAGGATAAATTTTGGTGTATGTGTTTAGAAAACAAGGAGATCAACAATTACACAATGTAAGATAATAATCTTATTCCCGTTATTGAAGATTTATTTGATGAATTACATGGTGTTGTTTATTTTACAAAATTAGATCTTCGATCAAGATAAATAATAATTCATAATGAAGATATTAATAGAACAACATTTAGGACACACGAGAGCCATTATGAATTTCTTGTAACTCTTTTTGGCCTTATAAATGCACGATCTACTTTCCATAGTTTGATGAATTTAATATTCCAGCCATTTTAATATTTTTGTCTTGGTATTCTTTGATGATATATTAATCTACACTAACAACTGGGATGAACATTTACAACATACCAATAAAATATTGAGTTTTTTTAATAACTCCATCTTTATGCCAAGCCCTCCAAATGTGCTTTTGGGGTAAGATAGGTAGAATAATTGGGTCATATCATGTCTTATGAATGTGTAAAAGTGTATCCTCATAAGATCCAAACTATGGTGGATTGGATAGTTCCTAAAACCCTCAAAAACCCGAGAGGATTATTAGGAATTATGAGTTATTATCAAAAGTATGTGAAGAATTATGGTAGAATTGTAACACCACTCACATCCTTATTGAAGAAATAATCATTTCATTTGAATGAGGTAACAACACAAACATTTGAATCAATGAAGAAGACCATGTGTACCACTCCAATTTATAAATACCGTATAATTATCCAAAACCTTCATAATTGAATGTGATGCTTCAGGGTATGGTATAGGTGCAATAGGTAAATCTCATTTCACTTGAGAGTCATCAATGCAAAGGTAAAAACCTCTCAAAACCAACTTAAAATAAGAAAATTATGGCTATTCCTCATGCATTCAAATAGTGGAGATCGTATCTCATGGGTCATCACTTCAAGGTAAAGATAAATCATGAAAACTTGAAATAATTCTTAGAGAAAATAATTTTATATGAAGAACAAAAATAAAAATGAGTCACTAATATGTTGGGATAAGACTTTGAGATAACTTACAATAAATAAAAATAAAATGTGGTAGTTGATGCACTATCTAGGAGAGATGAGTCCAAAAAGGCATTAGTAAATGTCATGTCCATACTATAGACATATTGGGTAGATTAGGAAAGATATGAATAGTAGAATGACACAAAAACCCAAAATAATAGGATCTGAGAACTTCAAAAAATTTGTGTGGAAGGGGATGCATTTCTATATAAGGACCGGTTGTACTTATGTAAAAACTCTACCCTTAAAATGATCTTCACTTAGAGCTCCATACTTCTTCGGTGGGTTACCATTCTAGATTCCTACAAATTTATCATAGAGTTAATCAAGATATTTTTTTGGGATGGGTTGAGAGTATATGTTTAGAAATTTGTTTCCAAATGTTTTGTATGTTAGTGTAATAAGGGAAAAATATTAAGTCTCCAAGACTTTTTCAGCCTCTATCTATCCCTAGTGTGTGGTGGGAAGAGGTTTTAATTTATTTCATCACAATATTGCTAAAGTTTGAAGGGAAAAGTGTAATAATGGTGGTGGTGGATATAATCACCAAGTATGCTCATTTTTTCTTTTTCACATGCATTTATAACAAGTACACTTCATATCTTTTATGGATATAATTCAAAAGATACATGGAACACCCAAGATTATAGTCAATGATCATGATCCTATATTTACTAACAATTTTTGGACTAATTTATTCTCATATTTGGGTACTCAATTGGCTCGTAGTTCATCATATCATCCCCAAAATGATGGAAAGACTAAGGTAGTAAACAAATGTTTAGAGGGTATCTACAATGCTTTACTTCAGATAAGTAGGAGAGATGGGTTAAGTGGCTACCACTTGTAGAATGGTGGTATAACACTTCATTTCACACTTCATCCAAAATTTCCCCATTCCTAGCATTATACGATTACCATCCACCATCCCTCACTTCCAATTTAAGGGTCTAGCCTAAAGTAAGAGTAGTTGAAGATCACATTCAACACCAACATGAGGTTCTCTCTAGCCTAAAAGAGAACTTGGTCATGGCACAAAACCACATGAAGAAACAATATGATCAACATCATAGTGAATGAATATTTGAATTTGGAGACTTGGTTTTTGTGCAATTACAACCATATAAATATCTTTGTAACAACAAAAAAATATAACAAAATTTCGCCAAATTTAACAATTTTTTTGAAAAAATGGCAATGTGGCATATAAATTGGAGCTTCCTTAGTCAAGTAAAATACATCCATTTTTCCATGTTTTTTTCTTGAAGAAGGTCATTGGATAGAAGGTGTCTTCTCAATTAGTATTATCAAAGCTTTTGAAGAGGGACATATCATCTTATAATATGAATTAATCCTATAGACATGCACTAAGACGTTGAGGACAAGGGTCATCGCCAAGTATTTGATCAAATGGAATAATTTAGACATTGAAGATGAACATTTAAAGATGAAGTATCCAAGAGAAGTATCTAAAGATTACTAACATTAGGGAAAATTTTCTTTAAAGGGGAGGTGCATGCTACACCTTTAAACCTAGTTCATATATTGGGATATGGATAGCCAACATGTGGCTAACATAATATCTTATTATGTCATATCATAATTATTTATGCTTTCATATGCTTAGTAGGTCATCCTTAGGGATTTGGATAATATAGTAGGGTATATATAGGAGTTAGAGAGTAGGATATTATTATCATATTGAGCACTCGATTCTTATTTTATGGTTTGGAGGTTGCCCCCTCGAAGTGGATAAGTCATTATACTTGCATATTGTGATCATTTCTCTATATTTTGATGTTATTTGTGTTCTATTGCTATTTATATTCATATCTAAGTAATTTCATCACAACAAAAAATAATGATAGTAGAAGTTAGATAGTAATAGTGTAATAATGTCTATAGAAGCAAACATGAATAAAACAATCAATCCGATTAAAAAACATACCATAAAAAGTATATAAAAGGATTGGAGCATGCAAAAATGGAACACCCATGACATCATAAGACAATCAAGGCACATATGACAGTAAAAAAGAGCATAAAAGGATTATTAGAGCCAAAAACATGGGAAACTCATAATGTCACAAGACAGTCAAGGAACATAGGCCACAATCAATGAATAAAATAGAAAATAACACACATAACTAGTGAGCATGTATAACAACCAAAAGGATCAAAATGTGACAAAAAAACATGACAATGGTAAATCAAATATTTTAAGGCTCCATAAAACACATTTGTTAGTATTTTAGTGTGAATGATAAAAATACACAATGTATATAATTGAGCATAAATGAGGAAGTGTAAAAGGGACTATAATATAACAATAACCTCTAAGGAAACCCTAGAAAGTCATGTGGTGGGGGATGCATTAGAAATGAGAAAGGTCAAGTTATTAAAATGTATGCTAGCCCCATGGGAATAAACTCGAACCATTACTTTGAATCTCTTTCCGCGCTCTGTGAGGGCTTAGAATTACTAGTGAGCTCAATGATAAAATATAATTGTGGAGGGTGACTCATTAAAATTTACTAACTACCTAAAAGGTATCAACCATATAAGTTGGTCCATAAAAATATAATGGATGAAGCTGCCCATATTCTTAGTACCTTCCATAATTATATGGTGCAACATACTTATCAAGAGGGGAATAAACTCGCAGACATTATGGTGAATATTGGGGTTAATATCAATAATTTTCAAGTATGGAATGTAGATGAGACCCCTCAGTAATCTAGAAAGTATCATCAATAATGAAAAGGAAGAATTCACATGTGAATTGGATTTATCTCGTACGAAAGATTAAGCTTTGTCTTTAAAATCCCTCTTCTTTCAGTCACAATCTCAAAATGGGATTTTAATTATGTGCAGTATTCTTGGAATTGGTTAACCAAAATGGGTGGGGATCGATATATAGTTGAACTGTTAAAATCAACGATTGGAAGAAAATTGAGGAACTCGAAAAATTTCGAGCAGGGAGGTTTCACCAATTTAATAGAAAGGATCAAAGGCCACGACCTCCATTTGTCCCAAGAGTTTGTCAAAAACTAGAAGGAAAGAAAATTTTATTATAAAAGAAAATAGTTTGATATTAATGAAGATGTCATAGCTTGGGTTATAGGTCTTCACAGAAAAGGTATGAAGTTCTATAAGAACAATATTGATATTGGAGTGAAAGAAAAATATATTAGAGAATGGTTAATCTTTAGTGCACAAAAAAGGAGGTTTTGTTTGTTATTCTCTTCCTCAACATTTTAACACTATTGGGATGCTAGTGATGAAATTCATCATGTTTGAGGGAAGATTTTTGGTAATGCCTAATGATCATCTTGTGTTTTTTAATCATTTTTATAGAAAATAATTGATCAAATTTCCATTCTTCATCCTCCACTCTCTTGAGCATTTGGTGAATCTTACAAAATGGGGTAAGAGAGTAAACATATTACACCATGTAGTGATATTGATGCTTTATAAGTATTTTAACTATTCTATTCTTCATCCCCAACAAGCATACCTTTTACTTCCGTCATTCCCCTATTTCCCCCACCTCATCCTCTCTTCCCACCTCTACCACCTCACCTCTACTCTCCCATCCCCTTCCTCTCCTACTCTCCCCCATCTCCTCTCTCTCTCCCCCTCCACCATCCTCACTCTCTCTCTCCCATCCTCTTCCTTCCCCCTCTCCACTCTCTTCACCCTTGATCTGCCACCTACCACCTCTCTTCCGTTATGTCATTTCTCCCATCTCTACCCCCTCCTCTAGTACACATCCATGAGAACCCTCTTTGGATAAAACCATTAGAAGAAAAAGGCCTAATTATTATACTAAGGATGAGGCCATTCCACCCCACATCATTAGGGAGGGTGAATCCATTATGGGTCTTCTCTCCATTGGTAAAAAAAAGGCCCCAAAATCTTCTTTGTTGAAGATCCAAAAGCTAGAGCTGATCCTGATATCCAATTGGACAAGATTAAAACACTCAAGGGAAAAATTGAATCCTAGAGGCTTAAGAGTGGTGATGGTGTAGTTAAAAATAAGAATGTGATGGATATTAGCAATTGTGTCACCAAAATTGAGAAGGATATGGAAAATTTAAGGGCCAAACAATGTGATATCCTTAGCATGCAAAAGAGCACTATAGACTTCATTTCCCTCATTATTTCTCAGTTTGAAGATAAAAAAGGAAAGGATAAAACCAAAAAAGGAACTAGCCTCAGTGACATCAAAAAGGGGCTTGATAATGTAAAGAAGAGCTTCCAGAAGCTCATGAAATAATCTTGTGTTTTTCTTTCTTTGGGTAATATTGTTTTTGTCTCTCTCTACGAAATTGTTGATATTGTGTTGATCTTCTATTGAATTCATGCTAATTTTGGGTTGTTTGTTGACTGGTTGTCTTTTTAGTCTTGTTTTGGATCCTTTGTATTATATTGAATATCTAGGCATTTTCCTTTTTATATAACTAGGTAGGGTCCTTGCCAAAAAACCTTTATCCTTAATAATAATAATAATATAACAATAACATGTGAAGGGTGTGGAGGCGTTGCACCCTAAGAAGAAGTGTAAGGAAGAAAGAGTTATACCATAAGTATGTATTGATCTATGTGTCCTTCATCAAGTCAATATACCTAGTGAATGCTTATGTGTAAAGAAATAAATCATGCTATTTATTAAACCAAAGTGAAATACAACATGTATAATATAAGGTTCTAACAACTCAAGTAAGGTGCATAGGTCTTGATTTTGTATTTTTCCAATATTTGTATGTTTTTGTATTATCAAAATACTTATCTATGTACAAAAGGGGTGGGTATCAATAAATAAATCCAATGAGAACCTATTGAGGAGGTGAAGAGGGCATCGAGGAGATGGAGGTTTAATCTTCAATTGTGATTCAAGTGGTACCATAGTAATAACATGTGCTAAAGAAGGAATGATAGTGTAAAAGTAGCATGTTAAGAATAGTTCCCATGTAGTGTGAATAAAGGAAAAGTGTGGAGAGAAATAGGAGGTTGTCAAGAAGCTATGTAGGTAGTATGCACATTAGGGGATAGATGTACGATACTAGGGGAAGGGAGATGGTAAGAAACAACAAATGGTATTATAGCCTTATGAAAAGACCTAAAGAAGTGAGATGAAGTGTTTGTAACCAAAGGACTATCCAGAGATTGAGGAAGACTAGAGTGGCTAGGAGTAATGTGAAAGAGGATAGGCCTAGGGAGGAACATAGAAATTATAGGACCATGAGAGGTATTTTGCAAAAGAAAATATATATCCATAGAAGAAATAGGAGGATGAACTACAAAAGGATAACTAGGAATGTTAGGAGGGGAAATATTAAAGTGAATACATCTAATGGTGATAAATATTGATTATGGATGAAATTAACACATTGATGGATAACTAAGGGAATGGCTCAAAGAGTATGTAGTGTTAGAACATGATATTAAGTGCCTATAAAATTTAGTTTACACTTAAATAATTTAGAATAGGTTATATTATTAATTATTTAAGATAAAATTTATGTTTATGTTTAATTGGTTAGTTATTAAGTACTTTATATTAAATTGGGGTACAATTTAATGATACCCTATCACTTAATATGTTCATGACCCATGGGGTCAATTAAATATGGTCGTGGATCATATTGTTTTCACCTCATGTGAATGATGTGAAGAGAAGTGAGGAAAATGAGATTTTACTGGATTGTAAAAGTTTGTTTCTCTTATAATGGAAATTTCTCATTTGTCCATGGTTTTCCCCCTGGGGGTTTTCCATGTAGATCTTGTGTTTAATGTTATTGACCTTGTTGTTTATTTATTTTTTCATTTTCATTAATGTTTGTTTAATATTAATTTAATATGGTTAAATAGGATTTATAATCCTCATCCTAACATGGTACTGGAGCGTGTACATTAATCCTAATTTAATTAGCCAATTGTGTGTGTCAGTTGGGATGGTTAATTTGTTAGAAAAATTTATATACCCCCTTCCCCTCTGGGACAATTTTTACCCAAGTGTGCACGGTGGAAAGGTCTTGAAAAGATTTTACTTCTCGCATTAAATCTTGATTGTGGAAGAATTACAGGTGAAAAATAGAGGTAAGGGTTAAACATTTATGTAAAATATTTCACTATATTTCTATAGTTTCAAATGTGTGCAGGTTGAAATATTTCATGGGGTAAAATTCAAGTTAAAATGAAGGTTAAAAGGCCAAGAGACAAGCTCCATCAAAATAGGGTTTTCAATTTTTCCATTGGCGGGTCAAATCTCTTGTCCCTCTTGTTGGTAAAACCATGTTAAATTTATTTTACCTTTGTCATTTAGAAATATCTCCAAGTGCCCCTTTAAATTTTATAGGGTTGTCTTATATTAATTTTATAAGGTTAATATTCTTAAGCAATAGTATAAATTGTTTAAATATTTAAACCTATAAACTAGGTTAAATATTAAACCCCAACCTACTTACAGTAACTCCATTTGAATATAGTTTATATATTCTAAAACTATATAATTATTTATCCTATAGTTTTTAGAAACTTTATCATATACGTTTATATTAATTACAAACTATACTATAAAGTTTAAAAACTTTTTATTAAAACCTAGTTTATTAAAAACTATACATTATAGTTTATTTTTAATATAAACTATATATATATATCCTAAACTAAACCTAGCCTAACCGAACTCTAACACTTTAAATGTGGGCCCTTACATATTTTTTTGGGGTGGCCCCATTCAACCCCGCCACATCTCCTTTTCCACCGCTTGGTGGGCTCTTCCGCACCCTCTCCTAGCCCTCTCCTCATGCCACATGGATGGTTATCCCCTCATGGGCAACCCACATTCTCCCTCCTCTTTGGCTGCGGTCAAGTGGCTCGGCTGGCCGCAGCTGTGGGCCTTCATTTTTGGCTTGGTTATTTAATACCACATTGGTGGGAATGGAAACAACTTAGGATTTTACAATCCATGTAGAAAAGTATTGTGTTTGTGATTTCGGTCATACCACCACATTTTGATTGAGAGCCAATATGGATCGACGATGCCTCATCCTTTCGCATCTCATCCATGGGTTCTGTTGTGGACTATCACGGGCTCACTTTGTGTTGATAATTGTTAACTCACCCGAGTTTTTAGACAATGGTTTAACATTGTATGGTTAGTCGAAATATTATAAACAAGCTTGAGACCCATCTCGACCCATAGCTCGACGAGTTTGGACCTAGTTTAGCTCCTAGCTCGAGCCTCTCTATGAGAGCTATGCTCAACATGTTTATATATATATATATATATGCATTTATTATTATTATTTTTCTCATTTATTAAATTGAAATAATTTTATTTAAATTAATCCTTGTTTATTTTTAAATAGGAAATTTATTTCAAATAATATCATTTGTATAAATTGGTCGTTCAAATAAAGTGAAGTTTTTTTATGACACAAGTACTAATTAAGTCAGATGAGGAAGCCGATGTAGATAAGGCGGGCGCACATGAGCAATTCTACACAATAGATCCAAGTAACCTGCGAGACACCGATGCTTGACAGAAAAAGACCACGTTAAAAGATATTTAGGTGGACTGCCCGAGAAGCGGGTCAGGAAGCGATGAGCTCCCTCGGCGGATGTCAGTCCACGTTTTCAATTAAGTAAAGAAGCATACATGATAAAAGATGTACGTACAAGACTAGATTTTCTGATCAAGGTAATAAGCGAGAATCTAAGCAGCGAGCGAAAGCAATAAAGGCGAGGAGCTGTGAAAACAAAGCTAGATTTGTGTTACCTGTGTCCTTTTACCTGTCTGCAGGATGATCGGCGTCGATTATGTAGAATCGGCGTCGACTGATGTGATCGGCGTCGATTATGAAGAATCGGCGTCGACTGAATAAGATCGGCGTCGACTGAAAGTAGATCGGTCGATCGGGGACAGTGCGAGAAGATTTGGAAATCGGAAAGTGAAGGCCAGATCGTCAACGTCTGCTGGATATGCCGAAGCCGGTGAGATACTGGAACAGAGTCACCAGAAGATCAATGGATACGTGCGATGTTGATGTGATAAGAACAGAGTAACGGTGCTCCTCTCAGGGATTGATTTGGACGAGATCCGTTCTCATTTGATAGATAATGTTGACACTAGATGCGCAAAGATCTCTCGTTCTCTCTCTTTCACGGTCTGTGTTTCTTTCGCGATCTGTCTCTGTCTGTCCTTCGTGTTCGTGCGTGTCTTTTTTTTAAATGTCCCAGGCGAGTTACAGGCTTCTATTATAATCGGCGCCGCTCCTAAAAATCGGCGTCGACCGTACCGGTCGGCGCCGATCGCGGAACAGACTCCCGAGATGGCCAAAATGAACGATTTCTAGAAAGATAAGAGTTATCCCTCCACCTCAAATACGGGAAATATCCCGCTGCTTGATTGTGAGGAGGAGAAATAGGAGGGACACATGGATAGGATAGATATGGGGTAAATAAGTGGTTAGGATACATGTGAAAAGGTGTAATTAAATAGTTAATATTTAATTACTCATGGGTAAAACATAAAGGGGTGAATTAAACTTAGGATAGGTGTTTAAAATGCAAATTGAATAATATCCCAAGGGGATAGTGGTGATATAAACGTGCCCCAGGTTACCTGAGAGAGCAAACGCGCACGAGGGACACTAAATTGGATAATCAATTTTAGGTGTCTACATTTTGCCCCTTTTTGTCAAGTAACTTGCGATAAGCAAGGTTATGAGACAAAAACAAGGAGATGGAAGAAGGGAAGAAAAAGTGATGATGTGATCCCCCTCAAACTAGGGATGGGATGGATGATAGAACAAACGATCCCAAGTTTGAAAAAAGGTAGATGAAAACGCAGGATGCCCCAGCTGGATGTCTGGAGTAGATCTGATCATTGATGACGCATAAAAATAAATAAAAAGGCAGCAACCTAAGGAACTCACATTGGTAGGGCAAACTAGACGGTCTCCTCATGAGACGACGTTAGTACCTACAGACCCATGAGTGTAAGGAGGGCTGCAAAATAGTCAGCATCTAAAGAGAGACACATTGGTAGGGACAACTAGACGGTCTGCAAAGCAGACGACGTTAGTGCCTACGGACCCGTTTAACTCTAAGCTGCCAAAAAGTATGAGTGCCCCATGCAAAGGGAACAAACTCGAAATGGACGGTGATATCGAAAATATGTGCCAAAAGGCAACATTCAACGCACAATAATGATCAGATAGATAAATGAGCCAAGTATCAACACTAAGGCAAAGAGATGGAAAATCGGCGGCGATTATAAAAAATCGGCGTCGACTTAAATAAACGGCGTCGACCAAAACAATCGGCGCCGACCTTGCACCGCACATATAAATATGTGAACGGAAAACGTGAACGATTTATTCACTCCGTGACGATTGATTCAGAGAGAGTCAAAAAGTTGGATTTGAGCACCATGGAAGCCTCTGGGAGCGGTCAGAAGCGGAGGAGGACACGACCTGGGGTAAGTGGTTCTTCGTGAACCCGTTGTTTTACTTTTGCTTTATTTTTTTTTTTTTTTTTTTTTTTAATTTCTATTTTGCCGGGTGGGAGGCCAGGGTGTTTTTACATCGGCCGAGAAATCGGCGCCGATTGGTATAGTCGACGCCGATTATATTCAAGCGGCGCCGATTTATGTTAATCGGCGTCGACTATAAATAAACGACGCCGATTATATTTAATCGACGCCGATTGTATAGACTTGTGAATAGATTGTAATTTTTTTTTTTTTTTTTGGATGTTCTGATTTGGGTAAATATGAGACTAATATTGCTCTTGATGTCGTGGATGCAGGCACGAGAGGTTCTACACATGAGGGATGCTATTCCCGAGTTACTAGAGACTATTCTTCTGATGTGACTGATGCAGATTGGCGGCATTTAGAGTTAGCCGGGCTCGGGGGCTTTAGATACTACAGACGAGTGCCGCGAGATGTAGAGTTGATGCGAGCACTAGTGCGACGATGGGATAGCCAGACGTGCACTTTTTGGTTCAGGACGGGTGAGATGACCATCACCCATGAGGATATATACAGGATTTTGAGGCTGCCGATCACTTTGGGGATCCGATAGAATTACACCACGAGAAGCGGCGAGAGGGCCCTAGTTCGATTGTATGGAGATAGGCGAGATGATTGAGAGATAGTATGCAGGCGGTGCGGATAGCCTCGCATGTATGAGGCGAGATAGCCCCGGAGCGAGACGGATAGTTTTGATTGAGATGGCGATATCTATTTCGCTGCCCGGATTCGGGAGGTGGGAGATTCCCACTATTATTATTAGGTGCGTTTGCGACATCTGCAGATTGACGGTATTTGCTTTTCTTGATGCTCGATAGCTCGAGATATATCACGAGCTATGGATGTATACCTTAACTTGGCCGGAGGCAGGTATGTGATAGTTTTGTGCTCCCTTGCTTTGGGCATATGAGCATATAGCGGTGATCGAGCCATCAAGGCTTCCTTGGATGCAGCGTGTGGGAGCTATTGATTATGGATTCCGGCGATGGCGGGCTGATATATGCTTTGCTGGGGATACGAGGAGGTCGGTGGATTGGTATCTTGAGCGTTTAGGCCGACACGGATCGAGGTTATCTCCCGGAGGCCATATCGGGTATTTCCGACATGGGTTGGTCAGGATGCTCACTTGGTGGCATTGAGACGGAGCAGGGTGGTTAGGGGCCGCAGGCCTGATATGTGGGAGCGAGTCCCGTTTATGCGGGTATTGAGACAGTTCGGCCTAGTGCAGACAGTGCCGACTACTTACAGGCCTTATAGGCGAGATAGCAGGGAGACTGATCTGCCGATTTTGATCCCGGCAGATCCATTGAGAGAGGCCCCACCCTCCACAGACAGCGATGATGATGCTGGAGTAGGTGATGGTTATGCGTTGCATGGTATGCGACAGAGCTACCACGACATCTCCTGGCATCTATAGATGCGGCGAGAGGATATGGCTCTGAGTCTTTGAGAGAAGCTGGAGGAGAGCACGCCACCACAGCACGGACACACGAGGTGGCTCTCGAGGAGATCGAGCTCGGCGAGAGAGAGGATGCCCTAATTTTGGAGAGACACACTCGCTCGGGGAGCGAGATCTGGCGATCAGCGAGAGGATCGCTACCTTCGACATAGGGAGGCCCTCGGGGCCAAATATGGGGAGGCAGGTACCACGTCGAGTGCAGTACGAGGCACGACCCTAGGAGGAGCACCACCACCGGCGGCCCGGCGGCCCAGCGGCACCATTACGAGCACCATTACGAGCACCGGGTACCGTGAGCTTGAGCACATATCAGTCTCTCCTCGCTGAGGTGAGATACTATGAGGATGCCTTAGCGCAGCATGCCCCAGATGTGCCTCGGTACGGGGCGAGGAGGAGATCAGCGACGGCCACAGTGAGCGGGGCCTCGAGGTGGAGGAGCAGGGAGAGGCCGAGGTGGCGAGACCTCCGGCGGCGAGTGCATCTAGCTCGATAGGCGGCGGCCAGGAGAGACAGCCTGGTCCAGAGGAGGGTGGAGGAGATAGTGTCCTCCATGCATCAGATTTTACTATATAGGGATTTTTTTATATTTTGTATCAGTGTAGTGATGTAGCCTCGATTGGAAGGCATTGTATAGATGGCTTGATTGAGAGCCACCCATTTTTTGTTGTACAGACACTTATGTATATATATAGATTTATCATTGTTTTTGTCATATGATTGTTCTCCTGTTTTTAATTTTGATATACATGGACAGATGTAGCATAATTGTGATGGATGTAGACATAGATTGATAGATGATAAATAGATGAGATTGGATGAACATAGACATAGAGGATAGATAGATGTGATGTAATTTGATGTGATTGATGTGATTGATATGTGGATATAATGTGATTTTATGGATTTAATTTTGATGAAAAATGGATATAGATAGATGTAGTGTAACTTGGATGTACAAGTTTTTAGATGTTTTGATGGATAGATGGATAGATGTGATTGATAGATTTGGTATGTTTGAGATGTTAATTTAATTTTGATGAAAATAGATATAGATAGATGTAGTGTTACTTGGATGTGTTTAGATGATGTGATGGATAGATGGGTTTTGATAGTTGAAATGGATTTGATATTTTTGAGATTTTGATTAAATTTTGATGAAAATAGATAGATAGATTCACATGTGTTGACAATACATGCTTTGATATGTCAAAGTAGATAAGATGAAATTAGATAGATGATAAATTTTGATTAAATTAACATGTGAAATGTCAATTTAACTGGATGAAATAATCGGACATACTCTCTGTGAGAGTCAAGGATGTAATGAAAATGACCTTGATTAGAAATAAAGGAAATACACCCAGATAAGAGGAAAAATGATAAGTTGGACTCTCAACCGACCATAAATAGAATCTGGATAAGAAACCAAAAGATCGTGCATACAAGGCCCTACATGAGGTTAAAATAAACCTGACACTAACTAGTCGCAAACCAGATTTAGGAGGGAAACGGAAGGAGCAGTAAGTAAGTATCTCATCGAAATTTACAAGGGACAGAATACATGTTTATACTGGGAAAATAGGATTCTCCATATGATCGACAAAAAGGTCTTATATCTCAGCTTCATGATTTCTGGCAGAAAAGCAAACTGATCAATGCGGGAAGTTTGCTAGATATGGAAAGACTGATCAATACGGGAAGTCTTTCAGTGATGCTAAAAAGTGTAGAAACTGATTGAAAGGCTGATCAATGCAAGAAGCCTTGAGTATTCCTTTGAGAAACAGCCGTCCTTCAAGGGAGCGGTCCGTATTTTGAATTTTAATGATAGCCATCCTTCGAGGGTATGGTCTATATCTTTTGATTCATTTGATAATGTATGGATAGTTGTCCTTCAAGGGATCAGTCTATCTTTTTTTGGATAGCATCTTCTTTCTTTTTCTCTTTTTTTTTTTTTTTTTTTTTTTGAAAAGCTTTTTGGAAGAAGCTGAGTTTAGACCTAGATAGATCAGATAGAGGGGAAGAAAACGTATAAAGAGCATGCACTCATGCCCCGAGTAGATCCGATTAAGATAAGCACTTGGGACAAATGAAACGGTGATTAAGGTGTTCCTACCATGAGGAGAAACATATCCAGAAGAAAAATGCTATGAGTAGAGCCGCGATACTCATATTTAAGGTAAAAAAAGACAATAGGCGGAGAACCACATAATTTCGAATCACCATGAAAGTATATGACTGGTTGTTAGACGGATGAAAGATCTGTCTTGCGACTAGATTTGTGTAAGATAGATTTTAACAGTAGAAGGGCCTTAGATGCAAGGCATTAAGAGGTTCCACTTCGGGTATACCATCCATGGAAGATAGACGATAAGCCCCAGACCCATATTTATGGGTGATAGCGTCGGACCCATCGGTTGGGAGCAAACTTACCACGTTGACTCCTTTGAGTGTAGTGACATTTTGGTTTTCTTTAAGAACAAGATCACCAATTTTGAAGTCACGATGCTGCAAGTGCTTGTTATAAGCACGTTTGACACGTTCAAGATAGACTTGATGATGTTCAAGAGCGTTGAGGCGCCGCTCATCTAATAATTCAAGTTGTGCTAGACGATTTTGATGATAGTCCTCATCGGAGATGAATTCTCTAAGAGAAACACGGAGAGATGGGATTTGGACTTCCAAAGGAAGAACAGCCTCAGACCCATAGACGAGAGAGAAGGGAGTAGCACCAGTAGGAGTACGGATGCTAGTCCGATAAGCCCAGAGAGCAAAAGGGATATGTAAATGCCAATCCCTACCAGCTCGACTAGTTACCTTTGCGAGGATATTACGCAAAGTTTTATTGGAAGCTTCGGCCTGGCCATTAGCTTGAGGATAGTATGGAGAAGAAAAGCTGAGTTTGATATTGAAAGCGTCGCAGAGGTTTTGCAAATCAACGTTTTGAAAGACTTACCGTTATCTGTGATGAGTTTGTGTGGAACACCAAAGCGACAAATGATGTGTTGATAGACAAAATCAACTATGGGTTTAGCTTTTGTTGAAGAAAGAGGGATAGCTTCCACCCACTTAGTAAAGTACTCGGTGGCGTGATAATGATAGAATGATGATCTTTGTGAAGAGCGGGGATTGATGAGACCAATAAGATCAAGACCCCATTGCGAAAAAGGCCACAAATCCAGTTGTAGGTTGTAAAGCTTGACTAGGGATGTGTGTGAGATTGGAATGTTGTTGACACTTGACACATTTCTTAGTGTATTCACAACAATCTCGATTAAGAGAAGGCCGATAATATCCTAAGCGTAAGATGCGTTTAGCTACGGCGGCCAAGCCACTAAAATGTCCACCACAGATACCGTCATGGACCTCCTGGATAGCTTTAGATGATTCAAGGGATTTGAGGCACCGAAGTAAAATACCATCAAAGCCGCGTTTGTAGAGGATCCCTCCTAGAATAGTATAGCGATTAGCGCGTAGGATAAAAGATCTTCTACCATTGGAAGTTAGATCTGGAGGAAGCACTGAATGAGATAGATAATCAACGATCTGTTGATACCACTCATCCTGAGTATGGGTTGTGATAGCATGGATTGAAGTTAGTTGCCTAAGATGAGATGGTTGATCTAATCATTGCACAGCCACATAAAGTCGCGAGTCCTCGGTAAAAGGTGGGATAAGTGAGGCTAACGAAGCCATTGTATCTGCGAATCGATTCGCAGTGCGAGGAATAGCTTGGATAGTGAATTTATCGAAAGATTGGAGTTGAACGAGAACGATATCACGATATTTTTGAAGGATATCATTCTGCATTGATAGACACCCGTGACTTGATTAACGATGAGTTCAGAATCACCAAAGATGTCAATATGACGAGCGAGATTAATGGCATTTTGAAGACCCAAGACAAGAGCTTCATATTCAGCCATATTATTGGTGCACTCAAAGTTTAGTTTGTGTGCGACTGGGATAGGCGTACCCCAAGGAGGAATCATCACGAAACCCGCACCTCCCCCTTGCTGGCATTTGGATCCATCAAAGAAGAGCTTTACTTTAAATGGAGACAGACCAAAATCAATTTGTTGGATATATTCATCGGGGAATCGAGCAAGGGGGACTTGAGTGTCCGGGAGAGGAGCATCAGCTAGTTGATCTGCAATGACCTGACCCTTGATAGATTTTTGCGGGATAAACTCGAGATCAAATTCAGTCATAAGCATGAGCCAACGAGTGATACGATCATTGTGATAAGGCTTCGCATGAATTGTCTTGAGTGGATTGACACTTGTGACAATGTAAGTTTTGTGATTAAGAAGGTAATGACGAAGTTTAGAAGTTGCGAAGAAGAGAGCACAACACAACTTTTCGGCTTCGGAATAACGTGTTTCATACTCATGGAGAAGTGTGCGTGATGTAATAGACAGCTTGTTCTTTACTGCAAGCGTCCGATGCGAGATCATGGCTCCCGAGCATGGTCGATCACGAGAGATATAAAGATAGAAAGGCTCCCCCTCGCGTGGAGGTGTAAGCACGAGTGGAGAAAGAAGATAAGCTTTGAGATCATCAAAGGCCTTTTGGCGATGCTCATCCCATTCAAAATGAACATTCTTACGGAGGAGATGATGAAAAGGTTTGACAACGGTCCGACAATTGTGAGATAAAAAAGCGATTAGATTGATTGAAGCGTCCTTGGAGAGCTGCGGAGTTGCTTTAAGTTAGAAGGGGAGGCATCTCAGGATAGCTTTTATTTTTGCGGGGTCTACTTCAATACCCCTAATGGAAATGATAAAACCTAAAAGTTTACCGGTGAAGCATGCCAAACACGCACTTAGATGGATTTAGGCGAAGACAAAAGCGGATAAGCCTCTCAAAGAGAGTGCGAGGATGAAAAGATGATCGGCGGCGTTTGGATTTACCGAGGAGATCGTCGCGTAATCTTCCCTGATTTTGTGTAAGAGATCATGGAAGATGTAGGTCATTGCTCGGCGATAGGTTGCTCTCAGCGTTCTTAAGACCGAAAGGCATGACACGATAACAAAAGGTCCCCGAGGAGTTATGAAAGAAGTCTTATGTTGGTCTTACAGTGCGATGAGAATTTGATTATATCGAGAGAAACCATCCATAAGAGAAAGCATCTCATGACCATGATTAAATCCACGAGTTGGTCGATATTAGGTAGAGGAAAATCATCTTTTGGACAAGCAAGATTAAGATCCGGAAGTCGGTACAAATTGAATTTTCCCGGTAGCTTTGAATTCTTGGTACTACATTGGAAACCCATTGTGGATAATCGATGGGTTGGATGAAGTTAGCGAGAGCAAGCGCTGCAATTCTTCTTTAACAAGAAGGGCTACTCTAGGGTGCATTTTACGTAATTTTTGTTTAAGCTTGGTTTGATGTTGGGAAGAGTACGATATTGTGGACCACAATATCGGGATCGAAATCTGGCATATCCTCATATGCCCAAGCAAAAGCTTGCGATGGTTGGAAAGAAAAGTGGTAAAGTCTCCTAATTCTGTGGATTAAGGGATTGGCGACCTTAATGATGCGAGGGTCTTTAGAAGTCCCTATATTAAGGTCGGCGGTGGCTTCGTTGAGAAGCGTAGCGTGTCGAAGGAATAGTTTTGGGAAGATAGGAATCTCTCCCTTTGAGATAGGTGAGGACAGAATCATCATCCGCCACGGTGGATAGTGTTGATAGTAGGAGAGTCGTCTCCAACTATTTGAGGAAAATTATTAACGGTATGGAAGTGGACTGTCATTAGTCTTATAGGCTAGTGGCCCTAAGGAAATGGTATTGATAAAAAAAAAAAAAGTTAGCGGGATGGAAATGGCGTCGTCCACATCAGTGATGCTTCGACTTAGCGGGAGAAGATGGTTCCTCGATAGGAAGAGGCTCATCGAGAAGCGAGTGGCGGTGGCTTTTGAAAGAGGTTTAAATCCTAAACCAAATTTTGATGTGGCTTGAGAGTTGGAATGGGCGAGGTCATGCACACCTTGTTCATATTTACCTAAGCCAAAGCCCTTCCATGCGCATCGATATAAATAAGTTTTTGCAAGCGTGGGATTACGTAGACAATCAAACCTGTTAGATAAGGTTTGGCCCTAGGAGGAGAATCGGGTGATAGTGAGGTGTATCGAGACCTTAGTAAATGAAATTAGTCATTGATTGGGTAGACCAATGGTGACGATGCGACCAAGACACTGGCTGATATTCGGGTTGTTTATGCAGTCTACCATACTCACTAGGTTTGAGATGGGTGTCAAAAGAAAGGAGAGGAAGCTCTCCTAGTGAGAAATGCTGCAATGTCTCTTCTAAATTTTGTACATCCGGTAGTTTGGTTGCAGGTATGGAAGAAGATGAGGCCCCGTCAGGAGAACAGGCATTTTCCTTTAGAGGGGCAGACCCTGTGGTCATGTCGCATTGCGCGGAAGGAAAAGGATCTCCTGGATGAGTATATATTTTGCCCTCATATTGATATTTTAAGCATCGATGGAGGGTAGATGGGACACAATGCATTGCGCGAATCCAGGAGCGTCGAGGATCATATTATAGTGGAATTTCCCTTCAACAATGTAGAAGAGTTCGTGAAGCAGCTTCTTACCTACTCGAATGGGTAAGACCACAGTTCCTAAAGTAACTGCTAGCTGATCGTTAAATGATCGAAGAGCGAAAGGCGGGGGTGACACTACGTTCTTTGGTAACTTAAGTTGCTCGAATGTGTGCGAGGAGATGACGTTGAGTGCAGCTCCACTGTCGATCATAATGCGTTTTAATGTAGTGTTGTCGATTTGGGCATTTGTGATAAAGAGGAGCCTCGAATCCTCGGAAGAAAGAGAAGGAATTTCTGAATCTTCAAAAGAAATGGTGGTTGATGGTCTATTGATCAACAACCATCTCGAAAAGGCTGAGGGCTCATCGAATTCAACTGCGATGCGGCCTTGATTATCAATCGAGCTTTGGCGATGTTGCGGAGAGGATTGAATGAGGTCAAAAAGAGACATTTTGACCGGAGCCTAGGTGAGTTGTTTCATAACACTCTCCTCAACTGACACGGGAATTTGAGCCCGAGGTGCAGCACGAATAGAGACCCGAGGTCTCGGGGCTAATGAGGAAGGAGGAACTCCTTCGGGGGCTGCAGAAATGACAACCGTGGTCGAGATCGCTGTAGATGAGGATGGATTATCATAATGTTGGGTTCTAGTGGCGATATGGATTGTGTCGATTTGAGAAGGTGGAAGATCATTTGGAGTGGAATCACTAGAAGTAGAGGCCTGAGTAGATCGTTGGGGTTCAGATGGAGCTAAGATGACAGGAGGTGCTTGTTTCTCCTCCTCCAGCAAAAAATCACTTTCTTCCAAAAGGTTGTTGACGACAGATTGAAGAGCTTTACATCCCTCGGTATCATGACCGAGGTGCGGTGGTAAGCACAAATCAAATCAGAGTTAAACCAGGTAGGTTTAACTCCTTTAGGGTTATAGGGTTTAATCGGAGGAAGGATATGGATGAAGATTGGATAAGTTGGTGAAGGATTTCGGTGTAGAACCCGGTAGATGAAGGATGAGGACGAGAGATGATGAAGGCGCCTCTTTTACTTTAGCAATTTGCCGAGGTAAAAGAACACTGCATGTTTGGTTTGACAGTCTTTTTAGGGATCATCTTATTTTTTTGGACGTCTGGAGGAGCAGCCTTGGGCACTTGAGATGGAAGTAAGTGAGACATGATTGATTTTGGTGGAGGGGGAGCCCCTAAAATAGATTTTGAAGATGATGGAGATGTGACAAGTGTTGTGGTCTTCAAAGATAAGGGGGGTTGCTTGGTCGAAACTAATGATGATTTAGATGATGTCGATTTAGATGAGGGAGAAGCTTCCAAAGTAGGTGTAATCGGAGGAACATAGGGCGCCCTGGCTTTTGGTAATGAAGATGATGATTCTGATAAAAGAGGTGACGTCTCTTTAGTAGGTAAGTCCACTTTTCGAGGTGCTGGTGAAGAATGTGTTGTAGAAGAAGATGATGGTTTTGATAAGTGTGTAGTAGAAGATGCCTTCTCAGCGGACAAATCCAATCTTTTATGAGGCGTAGAGAGAGATTGTTGTGGGAAAGCACCAAGAGTCTTGATGGTTCGAAATATGGGCTTTCCTTTTTCAGGGATGGTGACAACTTCAACCGCATAAGGTGATTGTAACCTTTTTGGGGAAGCAAATGGGAGAAGCTTGATGCGCAACGTTAGATTTCGGTTGTCTCGGTCTAAGTTCAGGAACCGAGCGTATAGGTGTTGGTGCTACTTCTTTAGATTTCCCCTTAATAGGCAAAGTAGCATTTGTGATGGAAGAAGTGAGTGATGAAGAAGCAGTTCCTTGCGAGGGAACTTCTTCTGGTACAGTAATTGTGGGTGAAACTACTGTAGGAAAGGAAACAGGAAGAGTCAAAATCGAAGATGCTTCCGTCGAAGTCGGCACAACTATAGGTACGTTCACCAATGGCATAGTCGCAGCCAAAATGGGAGAAACAGAAGTAGATGTATCCGTGGTGGAAACTCGAAGGGATGTAATTGCCTCGAGCATTGAAAGAATGTCTGACGATGAGACAGATGAGGATGACACTGTCTCGGGTATGGATGGAAGATCAGACAAAGAAGCAGAGAGAGGTGAATCCGTATCTAACAATGTTGGAATATTCAAAGACGGGCTATCTGAAGATGGTGGAATCCCAGCGATTAATGAAGCGGAAGGAGGTTCTGATTCGGTCGATGTGTTTGCAGATGGCTTAGTTTTAGAAGAAGATTCTTGATAGAGATGGCGTTGATAGTATGAGTGTTTGGTTTTGAGACTCCGAAGCATCATGGTTCGGGGAATGATTAGGAAAAGGTTGTTTAAAGACATCCAACGCTTGATTTGGGGGAGCATTTGGGTTATCCAGAATGAGCTCGCCTTTATCAATGAATTTCTGGACAAGATTTTTGAAGGTTTGACATCGCTCAATGTCATGACCTTTGGTTCTATGATAATGACAGAAGTCATTTTCCCTATACCAGAATGGACGTTCTTGGCTTTCATCAATATTCCTAATGGGAGGAAGTTCGATCATGTGGACTTCCAACATTTTTTTTAGGATAGAAGCATATGATTCCCCCAACGAAGTGTAAGATCGAGATGACGAGGACCCTTTTCGAGAAGATGAGGAGTCTCTTCGTGGTGTTTGATTAGAAGTGGTATCGGCTCGTGATGTTTTTAATACGATAGCGTTGGTGGATCCCTGATTCTTGTCTTTAGAAGTGGAAGGATTTGATTTGGTAAACCGAGAAAAATCCGGTTTAGATTTGGAGCGAAGTTTTAACTTCCCTTGTTCAATGGCGCGGGATTCAAGTTTGCGTGCCATCGTAAAGGCTTCTTCAAATGTATGAAAAGTCTGGATCCTTAAAGTGGAAGAAATATGATTAGCACAAGATCGAGTAAACAACTCGATCTGTTGGGATTGAGGAAGGGAGAAAGACAATTGGTTGATTATCCCTCTCAATGAGCGATGAAAGTCTGCAATAGACTCATCATCGAATTGTGAATGTTATAAAGATCATGTCGAGATCTTATGCGTGATATTTATTGAAAAGTTTTCAACAAACATCTGAAGGCCAATTGAGAGAAAGAAAACAAGGAATGTTGAGGAATGTTATTGTACCAGTCTAAAGCGGGACTGCTTAGAGACATAGGAAAATACGGAGCATAAGCTCACGATCTGGACTATGAGGTAGCAAGCATGTTTGAATGCTCGCAAATCTTTGTTGAGGGTCCTCCGACTATGAAATTTTGAAAATTTAGGAAGTTCCCATTGGGAGGATAAGGCTTAAAAGCCCTTTGAGGGGTGAATGGGTTCATTACACACTTCTTGAAAAGAGTATGAAGGGCGAGCCCCTTTGGTGGAGGCTTCCAGTCTATGATTTTCTTGAAAAGAATTTGAACCACGTCGGATTGAGGAGGAGGCTTTGGCATGTCCTACATAAGAAGTAAATGGTGGATGTTGTTGAGGTGTCGATGGGGATTCATCATTGATTGATAGGATGATAAGAGGAGTAACCGGGCGTTACAGGTGGCCTTTGGTGGGGTATTTGTTGTGAAGGAGCATGTATAGGGAAAGGTTTTGTGGGATAATAAGTGGTTGAGAAAATGAAGGTTGGATGATGGGCGGAGCTTGTGATTGGTGGACTCCTATGCTTGTTGGTGAATCGGAGCAGATTGAGGAACATGGGTGCCGATTTGATTGGACATATTAGGTGGAGAACAAGACACTGAAAGAGGGTTTCTCTTGCCGGATTAGTTATTAAAAGTGCCGATCTTAGAGGATGGGCGAAGGTCACTTTATTCTTTGGAACATTGGAAGAAAGACCCCTTTGAAGGGCGAGAAGCGGGAACCACGACTAGTCGGAGGGTTGACTCATAAAAAGTGCTTGACCACAGGACACGATGGATGGCATAGATGAGTTAACAGCAATATGCGGGTGCGCAGACGCACTCATTATAGCCAGAGCAGAGGACCTCTCAGAAGTAGGTTGTGGAATATTCGAGGTAACTGCGGTGTTAGGAATAGGTAAGACTATTTGAGAACTAGTCGATATGGTCGGTGGAAGAGAAAAAGGAGGCACAGGTGTGCCGCCCTCCTCCGTGGCTCGAGGCGAGAAAGATGATGCTAGCTGTTCTACAAAAGCCTGGGGTGGTTCACGAGAATAATCGTACACTTCTTTGGATTGGTGGTCCACATCGAGATATTTGAATAGACTTGTGTACTAGGTAGTCCATGAGGGCTCACGGATTGCGATCGAGGAGCGCACTGAAGTCGAGGATCCCCGCGAGGAACATACTACGAGTCGAAGTAGATGATATTTACGAAGGACTAGGGGAAGCTGGACGTGATGGGGTTGTTTTGGCCTGATAAAAAGGATTATATGACCAAGATGGGGAACCCATTAACAGTGGTCCCGAGGAAGACCTGGGGGGTGCCGAAACCTCCACACTAGTGGTGATCTCGGAGGAAGAAGGGGCTAATTGAGCCATTCTTCTAGATTGTAACCGAGTGATGACCGTCATAAACAAGCAGAAAAGAAGATTGACCTAACTAATGCACAGACAATTCAAGCAGCGTAGGTGATTATCTCTTTTAAGTTTTTATGCTTTTAAGAAAGAAAATATTAGGGAAGGCCTTTTAGAACAGGAACTACTCAGATAGCCAAACTAAGGATGGTTTGGGGGATGTTTTGGTGAGGAGTCGAAGGCTTGATAAAAGACCGTCACGTGGCTTGATATAGGGGCTACCCCGCACTTCACACACCACTGCGATAAGGGAGTCGGGTGCTTTGCCAATATATACCAGAACTTCCGTGAATTTATAGCGCGGCCGAGTACCGCGTAGGCTCTTCCTCTTGGATGTCACTTCCAAGTAGGCGAGGCCAGGGAAAGAATTTTTGTTTAAATGCTTTATACCTAGTGATTTTGGCTTTGTGTGCAAGGGTGAAAAATAAAAATCAAATAGTGTCACTACCGATTTTGATCAATTTTCCAGCCTAATTAAAACTAGATGAAAAACATACAGCAGAAATGACAAAGAAAGAGTTTTTTTTTAAGCACTTAAAAATGAAGTGTTTGATTTCGATGAAGACAAGTCAAACAGATTCTTTCCCAAATGCGATTAAATTCTTTTTAAGCACCAAAAATTGAAATGTTCGAATGTGATGGACAACAAACAAAGAACTTTTTTTTTTTAGTTCCTAAAAAGGAGAAAACACCGTAAAAGAGAAATACCTGTAGACTTAGCTCTCGAGGTGTGTGGACTTCAAAAAGCGTTGTTGAGCTCTTCCCCTCGAACAATCCACGAACAAGCAAAGTGCTCCTTGAAAGAGGTTAAGCAAACACCAAACAAAATCTAGAAAGATATATCAGATAATGGTGAAGCGAAAATTTCTATTTCAAAGGAACTAGAAAAATTTCAAGGAAATAACAATTTCACATAAAGAGCAAGATTAAATGATGATAGGAAATGCTCAAGCGAAGCGATAGAAATCGGTGAAGAAAAGAACAAAGCTCAAAACTAGAAAAGAATGAACTTACCAATAAGGGACTTTGGTTGGGTCCCCACAGTGCGTGCGAGAATGTAGATCAAGAATTTGCGCTTGTTACCTATCCAAGTTAATGCACCAAACTAAACACAAAAACCCTGAAAAACTCCAATGAAATTGATACCTGATGGACAAGATCCGAAGATGTAGATGGATGAGGAAGCCGATGTAGATAAGACGGGCGCACACGAGCAATTCTGCACAATAGATCCAAGTAACCTGCGAGACACCGATGCTTGACAGAAAAAGACCACGTTAAAAGATATTTAGGTGGACTGCCCGAGAAGCGGGTCGGGAAGCGATGAGCTCCCTCGGCGGATGTCAGTCCACGTTTTCAATTAAGTAAAGAAGCATACATGATAAAAGATGTACGTACAAGACTAGATTTTCTGATCAAGGTAATAAACAGAATCTAAAAGTAGGCAGAAAGCAATAGAAGACAGGGAACTGTGAAAACAAAGCTAGATTTGTGTTACCTGTGTCCTTTTACCTGTCTGCAGGATGATCGGCGTCGATTATGTAGAATCGGCGTCGACTGATGTGATCGGCGTCGATTATGAAGAATCGGCGTCGACTGAATAAGATCGGCGTCGACTGAAAGTAGATCGGTCGATCGGGGGCAGTGCGAGAAGATTTGGAAATCGGAAAGTGAAGGCGGATCGTCGTCGTGCGTCTTGGATATGCGAAGCGGTGAGATCTTTGGAACAGAGTCACCAGAAGATCAATGGATACGTGTGATGTTGATGTGATAAGAACAGAGTAACGGTGCTCCTCTCAGGGATTGATTTGGACAAGATCCGTTCTCATTTGATAGATAATGTTGACACTAGATGCGCAAAGATCTCTCGTTCTCTCTCTTTCACGGATGCATGTTTCTTTCGATCGATCATCTCTGTCTGTCCTTCGTGTTCGTGCGTGTGTTTTTTCCTGTCCCAGGCGAGTTACAGGCTTATTATAATCGGCGCCGCTCCTAAAAATCGGCGTCGACCGTACCAGTCGGCGCCGATCGCGGAGCAGAACTCGAGATGGCCAAAATGAACGATTTCTAGAAAGATAAGAGTTATCCCTCCACCTCAAATACGGGAAATATCCCATTTGCTTGATTGTGAGGAGGAGAAATAGGAGGACACATGGATAGGATAGATATGGGGTAAATAAGTGGTTAGGATACATGTGAAAAGGTGTAATTAAATGGTTAATATTTAATTACTCATGGGTAAAACATAAAGGGGTGAATTAAACTTAGGATAGGTGTTTAAAATGTAAATTGAATAATATCCCAAGGGGAATAATACGTGCCCGGGTTACGAGAGAGCAAGCGCGCACGAGGGACACTAAATTGTATAAATAAAAGAGAATACCATTCGAGCACTTCTTACTCAAAAATTGAAAAATAAACCTTCTAGGTTCAACAAGAATCAAAATAAACTTTTAAACCTTCTAGTAAAGATAAGAAACCAAGAAACTTGAGAGTTATTTTTGATGCTAAATTTCATAACTATGGAAAATATGGCCATAAGAAAGAAGGCGTAAAATAAAAAAACAAGTCAAATTTTAAAAACCAAAAGGGAAATAAATCGACCAAAATCAAAACCAAAACAAGAATAAGAAAAACAGATAAAAACATAATGTAATTGCTTGCCTTTGTCATTGTAAATAAAAATGAGTAGATATTAAACATGGGTGCCTCTAGGCATATAACCTTCAGATTTGATATCCTATATCGACCTTAGATAATGTAATGATTAGATCTATTTATGTGATCAACCCATCCTCGACGTTTAAGGACAAGGTAAAGCAAAGGTTTGAATGGCTTTATTAACAATGTTTTGTTAGTTCCTAAATGTAAAATATTTTTCTTTATTTTTCTCAATTTACTCAAAACAAATATAGTGTAACTTTATTGAAAGATAAAAACCATAATTTCATTAAATTTGGACATTTTACAATCTAGATTAAATACCGAAATCAACTATATTGGTTTTTCTTATACCAAATATTGGAATTTGATTTGGCTATTATTGGAATCCAAAAGGGATTTTTTGGAATTATATATCATGTATGAGGGATTTCCATTTTAGGAGTTTACAATTTTATAGTAAGATTAAGAAATACTTATTGGAATAATTAATACATTTATAACATTGCAATGCATAAAAATACTTATATTGTCCATTCTCATACAAACAAACATTTTTATCTTGTATTGAATGGGCATATGTCCATTCTCATACAAAAAAATATTTTTATCTTGTATTGAGTGGGCATATGCCCATTCTCATATAAGAATCATAGAAGAAAAATAAACTCAATATAGAAAGAAAGAAAATTTAGATGTGATTTATCTTAACTATGGGGTAGTGTGCATTTGAATGTTGTATATTTTACATATTTTGATCATATATATTTGTGTGAAAAATGTTTAATTATAACGTGGATTTATTTGCATAGAATGAAGGTAGGAAATGTGTTATGAGATATTTACAACATAAAATGATGGTAATAAATGAATTGTTAAGAGATAGTCTATAACAAAAGACCAATTTTAATATATTGTTATGAGATAGACTACAAAAAAATAAGCCAATTAATTTATATTTATTAATCAACATAATAGTAACAAGTAAACTCAATCAAGCTCAGTAATCGTGGAAATGTGTTGTTATGAGATAATACAAGTCATAATTTTTTTGACATAAAATGATGGTAATAAATTCAATAACCCATGTACATATTAAGTGTGAAATTTTTTCTATAATGCATTCAAATTTCCACCCCCAAAACCAATAACTTATTTTCATGGAAAATGAGATCTTTGTATA
Organism: Taxus wallichiana var. yunnanensis; assembly: GCA_018340775.1. Lineage (NCBI taxonomy): Eukaryota > Viridiplantae > Streptophyta > Pinopsida > Cupressales > Taxaceae > Taxus > Taxus wallichiana. The sequence continues at coordinate 193,533,278 of CM031234.1, forward strand.
AACCTATCAAAGCTAGATTTGAGCATTATATACTAATCACATCATTTGGATGAAATGTGAAGAACTAAAAAATTGTAATAAACACATTTTGAGAACTACATACTAATAACCATCAATAACATCACTTCAAATGGAAAATGGGAAAAAGAACTAGAAAAATGTAATAAACACAATTTTATATATTGATTTGTTCCACTATTGTTTGAAATAGAGAACATCCCTTTAAGATGTCTCTTACATCATCCACAACCCCTACCAAGAATAGTTCTGTAAAAAATGATGACATAAGCCACTTATTATTTTTAAAGTCTTTGTTAGAAACCTTTGGAGACACCAAAAAAATTCTTCAGGAACTCCTTTGTTGATTACATTAACTACAACCGTAGTTTCACATTTGTATGGAAATTATGGTGTTTTCCAAATTGTTTCCAAATATTTAATAAATTTGTCTCCCTCTTTTTTACAATGCTCCATACCACAACAAAACAAAGGATGCATGTCCACTTTAGTTTTTCTACATTAGCATACGTATCCAATTTTCTCCACTTTAGTTTTTCTACATTGGCATCTGTATCCAACGTAGACCATGAGAATGTAATTTGATAAAACTCTTTAGATACAAAAGTTAGAAATTGGGAAATAGACATTCGTTATTAAACTTCATTATTAACTTGTATGTATTTCAAATAATATTTCACAAAATACTTTTACCTATTTCTTTACACATATTTGTTAGTTGTAGATTTTCTAGATTTTCTCAGCTGCATCTCCACATAAAAATTAAAAGTAGGATATATTTATCGAATTGATTCCAACTAATATTGACAAATGAAAAGGTTTAATATTTTTACCTATTTCTTTACATATATATTTTTGGATATTCTCCAACTATATCTGCACATAAAAATTGAAATTAATATATATTTATCAAATTGATTCAAACTAATATTGACAAGTAAAAAAGAATATTAAATTTTAAAAATACTTGATAATTGTTCATGAGCTCCCAAATATGCATACTGAGGGACACATATGAGTTGCATCTCTCGATCATGTGCTCCCAAATATGCACTGATCTCGATCATTTGAAAGAATGTTCAGGGATGAAAACTCCAATTTCATTTAGTTTGATAATATCCAAGGGCTCTGAATGTTTCCAATCGATCCACTATCACATCTTCCACCTCCATACCAGTTGAATTATGAACACCATATATGGAAAAAATAACTGACATCCCTTGAAATGCATTTTATGCATTTATAATTCATAATTGTTTATAATTGTATCATATTGGCTAGACTATCCCTAGTAGAGCCAAGTGTTGCACTACATACCCTCTAGAGGGATCAAGCCTTATGTAGTTCTCATTTTATATATATATATATACATATATATATATATATATATATATATATATACATATATATACATATACATACATATATGTATATATGTGTATATATATATATGTATGTATGTATATATATATGTATATATATATACATATATGTATGTATATGTATATACATATATACACACACACACACACACACATACATACATACATACATACATACATACATACATACATACACACACACACACACATATATATATATCCATTCACATTTAGGAAACATAAAAGAAGAATAGATATTTTGAATGGTCATATGCCGATTCTCATATAAGAATTATAGAATATAGAATTGGAAGATGTGCATTGTGACAGTTTCAACAAGATTTGAAGAAAATGTTTATGCTAATTTTACTCTCTCCACTTTATTTGTTAATCCTTTCCGCTTTAAAACTTTAAGAATAGATATAAATTTAAGTTCAACATATTGTATTTACTTTCTTTTAACATGGGAAGGAATGGGAAGTTGTGCATTGTTACAACCTTTATAGAAGTTGTGCACGTTTATAATGGGCACAAGCCCATTCTCATACAAACAAACATTTTTTGTTTTGAAGTAATTAATAATTGTATTATACTAGCTGGACTATCCTTGGAAGAGCCAAGTGTTGCACTACATACCCCCAAGGGGGATCAAGCCTTATGTAGTTCTCATATCAATATATATATCCATTCTCATGTAGTTTATTTTATATAACTGTTAGAAGAAGAATAGAGATAAATTTAATTCCATGTAGTTTTTATATAACTAATAGATGGAAAATCAGGATTTGCAAGGATTAGTTTTGGGCGTCCATTGTATGTTGCCCATAAATAATATAGAAATGATGGGCAACATACAATGGAAGCCCAAAAACAAATAACACCAATAAATTTTTTAAAAAGGAAGCAAAATTACATCCCACTAAAAAGGTACAGGGTTGCATAACATAAAGTGGACAAGGAAACTAACACTTGCTAAATCAAGTGATCGTATTGGTATTTTGCAGGAGCTACATGGAAACGAACAATATCAATTTTGAATGAATTTTCATCAAATAAAAAAGATGAATCTTTTAATCAATTTTGAGCTTGTTTTAATAATAATTTCTCTTTTCTGATTTTGAAATGTCTCTTTCAAAGCATAAATAAAAACCAAAATTTTACAAGTATCATGGGTTAGAGATTTTTATTTGAATTGCACTTTGTTATTCTGTAAAAATCCTTCTAAAAGTACATATAAAACATAGTACATTTCTTTGTTTCTTCCCCTTGCATTTGTGATCAGTTTTCCTACAACCAGTCTACTCCAACATTTTCTTGATTTCTTCATGTAGCCACCAACTTGGACTCTATATCTTTTGTACTCTCATCTTTGGAAAGGACACCAAGGAGACAAAAGAATCATCACCATATTTGGGAAGCTATCACAATTCTACAAGTAACCAAGTTGGGGGTGTATTTATAATTTCTTCAAAGCTTTCATTTTAGAATATTTTGTTAAAATTAAAAGAAATAATATTTTTTAAGAGGTAGAATTTATAGTTTCTTCATTACAGTATGAATCTTCCATTGATATATTCTTCTCAACTTATCCCTATGGATTTGCATGGGAAAGAATTTGAGGAAGGTTATGTTCTGAATTTTGTCATTTCTTTGTTTTAAAACATCTGTACATTTCATTTTTATTTTTCAGGAAGTTCTAGGTAAATGAAGAAATCCTTCTGAGAATATTTCTTCCTTTCCCGTGAATATGAGGCAATTAGAAGAAGTTGTATTTGTTGCATAATAATTATAGAGTACATTCTTTATTTAAATTAGATTTAATTACACAATCCTACAATAGTGGAATAGCTACATCTAGCTATTCCTGTTTAGTTTGTTTTATTAGAAGTAGTAGCATATTGATTTCCTGTGTCTATAGAAGTAGATTTATTTTATTTTAATTAATTTAGAAAAGGTAAATGTTAGTATTTGTTTAGTTAGATTCTTTCAATTCATTTCTTTCTCAGAAAAATAGAGTAGATATTTCATTTCATTTCATTTAATTAATTAGGAATGAATTTATCCGATTAAAATATTGAAAACACTTGTATTTTATATAAGATGGATTTAATTTTCTTATTTATTTAAAATAAACTATCAACATAATTTAACATTCAAATAAAAGCAAACAAATAAAACAATAGAGAACATACGCTACCCGTACATAGCCTCTAATTCCCCTCTTACAAACTCAACTACTAGGAATCCACACTACTTGGCCTTAGTTTTTGATTATCCTTTAGTTACTTTTCAATATCCCTTGATTCCACACATTCCGATTGTCTCTCCACGACATCGAGTGGTCATGTGTTTGAAATCACGTGTTGATTTTCGCACACAATTCCATAAAGGTAATAGGTAGGGAGGAAGTTTTGTGGGATGTAAATTTCTAATGAGAGGAGATGGGAATAGTTTTGATGCATTGGGTGATGATTGTGAAATTTACATCTCGAGATATTGAGGAAAAATAGATGAATTCATCACCTATAATGTCATCAAATTACATCTCGAGTCATCGACTCACAATAGATGAAGGCACAATTTATTTGAACATAATTGATTCTATTGATTGATAATACTTAAAGATTTTGTTCTTATTTTATCAATAAATCTACCAATTTTGGGTAGGTACTAAATTCATTAGTACATAAATAACTATTTTAATGTTGAATAAAATTATAGAAAGTTTAGAATTCTCAAATCTGGTTTCTATTGTGAACTTATGGATGAAAGAACTATAATTAGGATTATATTTCTTGTTTGAAATTTTGGAATAAGTTAATCATTGGGTCGATGATGCTTTTTCAGAGGGAGGTATGTAACGCCTTTAGCATGACTGGTATCTATGATAAATTCTATAAAGGAAGGTTCAAATGTTGACATGTGAATTTTTCTTAAGACGATGTACTCTTATGACCTATGAAATCATGTTTGCAGTAGGTAATATGTTATCTATGGAAATAGGTACATTCTAGCATGTTTTTTCTTAATTTAAAATGAAGCAATCCATCTATTTTTGTGTAGAATAATTCACTGCTTGGGATTGAGAAATTAAGTTTCAATTTTCATAATTAATGGGATTCAGAACAACATTACCTTGGATCAATTTCATTGATCCAAGGTATGCTTATAATTTTCAAACCTTGTTTTCATAATGTCCAATTTGGATAGATGAAAGGAAACTGGACCTAGAATGTGTGAAGGCCATGAATGATCTAATCTCCTTAGCTCTTTGCTTTATATTTGAAATAGGGTAAAATCTGGTTTCTCTTTTCTATTTAAGTCAAATGTAGCTCCACTTGATACCAAGATGTAACTTTTTCATTTTAAGACTTTAGAAATAAGGAATTTTTTTGTTTAACGTTCTCTACTCTAAATAATCATAATTTAGAACACACATTCCATGCCAATCAATCTCATAATAGATAACCATAAGAAGTTGTAATGACTTAGTAAATGCTGATATCTCATTTATGACTCGGTGAAACACCGATCTCTCATGTTAACTCATTGAATTATATACTAGGTATACTTGGTTCTCTTACCCTTTTCTAGGTATTAAGTGTTCTATTTAAGAGGCCTTTCTAAATATTTGTTACCAATATTCATCTAAAATCTTTCGCTTCTTAAACTAGGTGACATAGACAACGCAACCAACAGCTTGCGATACTTTGGCCAAATATTTCCAACATACTATTCATATTACTATTCCTAGATGACATACTCATCAAATGGAATATGTCCTTCACCCCACTTCATTTGTTATCTAGAATGGTCTTTACTGACTCTTGTCAGTCCACTTGTTCCAATTTTTACCCTAACCAAGGGTAGAAACATCATTTAGTGTAGAGGACTGCGAGGACTAAGGATACATAGACATACTCGATTGACCTAGGTCAATCATGTGTGTCTAGTTATCCTAAGTCATCGAGCTGTTCCTGACACTAAATCATGCTTCTAACCTAACCTAGGGTATAACTAAGGACAAGTCCAAGTTATGTAAGTCTAGGTGATTCAACTCTGAAGGGTGTTGCAACATGTCAATTTCAACACAATATCCTCGCAAAGACCAAAGTCTTCACGAAGATATTGATCAAGTTGACATGTGTACCAACATCCGTTTGAGTCATTCCATCTATATGTACATATCCTTGAAGAATTTAATTAATTAATTATTTTCTATAATTAAGGTCTAATTACAATAACCCCGCTTTGAATCCCTAGTTTCATTAACCCTTAAGATTTCCAACTAACATTGAGTTGTAATTGCTTTGTAGAAACATCAAGATTGCCCTTATATCAATATGGTGTAATTAAAACATTTTCAACCAATGATTTCATAAATAATTATATCAGATAAGTAATATTCCAACCAAATTACTTGCCACATTTCTACTATAGATATTTATAGTTCATCTCCGATTCATTCTATCTAAATCAAAGTAAGATACTAACTATAATAATTCATAAAAATAGAATTATTTTTAAGAAGAAATGATCCAAAATACTCAACATTAACTTAATCCATCCTAAAATATCTAAGGCCAAGCTCATTCAATCTTTATGACAAAATTTAGGATGAACCATCAACATCCTAAAGTAAGAGCTTCCTATTTAAGATACTACATCCAAATTCAAAGCCAAACTCAAGCCAAAGTTTGGATTAAACATCAATGAGTTTGATAAAGGATAAACATTCAATTTAAATGAACTTGGAATTGGTCACATGCAACAATAATTACATCCCTATCAAATAATTTGTCATGGAGAAGAAAGTGTTGGTGCTCAATTTGATCTCTCCTGTTTGTCCTTGAAAATTTTCATTTCATGGGCTCTATCGTATTTTATATCTCCCATATTGATGTGTGAAAGCTCTATCCTTCATTTGGTTGCCATGATCAGTCTTTTCCTTTGGTTGAGGATCACTTAAAGTCTAGAATTTGTTTTTGTTCCTCTGTCCATGTGAAAGAATTTGTAACTTGGGCGTAAACTCAGGTTTTTCCCCTTCCTTCTATTTTTTTCCATAGATCAGGCGTTTTGTTTTCCTATCAAATTTTATCCAAATATCTATGGAAACGTGGTTCATTTGATTGGATGAAGTTTGATGGATCACATTTAGGCCTTATATTATTTCCAAATTCTTTGTCCTTAAAGAAAGATTCATTTCCAGGCATAAATGGTGATTTCCTTGCATTTTATGGTTTGATGGGTGTGTTTTACCCTCAATTTATATCTCAACATCTATGGAAATGTGGCCCTTTCTGATTGGATGTGGTTCGGAGGGGAACTTTGAAAATATAAGGCCCACTTCAACTCAAGTTTTTTCCACATGGAGGGCCTACGCTCATCTAAAAATTCACCTCTTGGTTTGACCTTTGGAGTTGCACCAAGGAGACACGTGGAGGTTTCTATTGCCTTAGACTTAGACATTTTTTTCATGTGGCTGGTGTAGCTTTGTTGGACCATGGACACATGTGGAGGGCCAAAACTCATTTGAGGATCTACCTCTAGGTCCTACCTTAGTAGTTGCGCCAAGGAGACACATGGTGAGCCTGCACTTGTTTAGGGTCTCACTTTTGGGAACCATCTCAAAGTTACACTAGGGAGACACGTGGAGGATTCCACTAGCTCCTCTCTATACTTAAACTTTTCAAGAAACTTTCTAAAGGCCTGGGACATGTGGAGGGCCCGCACCTATTTGGGGACATGGACCCTAAATTTTATTATTGAAAGAGCACCATAGGGACATGTGGAATTTTCTACTCACTCTACTTTTTCTTAGACTTTTCAATGACCAAGGAAAACTGTCTCGGACCCTAGACACATGATGCCTTCCATTGGTCCTTAAACATTTTCAAAACTCTACCGGATTGAGACACGTGGTGAGCCCATGCTTGTTTGGGGTCTCCCTTTTGGGCACCATATCAAAAGTGTGCCATTGAGACACGTGGAGGCTTCCGCTAGCTCCTTTTATACTGAGACTTTTCAAAGGCCAAAAGGTGATTTTCTTGGGCCCAGGGCATGGAAGGCCCACGCTTGTTTGGAAACTTTGCCTCTATACTTATCCTTTGTAGTTACACCAAGGAAACACATGGATGACTCTAATCTAAAGTTGAGAAGGGGAAGAATCAACAATTGTTGTGCATTACATCTGATTTTTCCATTTTTGCTCCAAGACTCTGGAGATGCCAATACGCATTATTTTTCATCATTTTTTGATAAATCCCCTTGTCATTTTTTCTACAAAGTGTAATTGAATGGATTTAAAGCTTAAATTTGTGAGTCCAAGGATTGTTAAGGTTGATATTTTGAAGTTGGAATTACTCGGGCACTTGCAAAAATGTGAATTACCTAGAGAATATGGATAGAGTAGAGTTACAAAGGAAAGAATGGGAAAAGGGTGAAATGATGGAGGTTCAGAGGTAAAGGGATGAAAAAGGTGGGAGGTGAAAAGGATTGCTTTCAGATCTAGCTATAAAGGGGTGAAAAATGATTAAAACGGAGATTTCTCTCATGAGAGAATAAAAATCATTAGAAGGACTATCAAAAAGTTGTGGCATGGCATCCTGGGTCATTAGTGAGGTCCGAGAAACATGATCAGTTCATAATTTTCCACCGTACTTTGGGTATGAATTCGTTAAACATCACTTTTGAGGCAAATTGGTAACAAGAAAAGGTTCCTGAATATTATTCTTTTTGGGGGAAAATTTGGGATGAGTGAGCAAGTGAAATGTATAAATGCAATGAGAATACTCTTGGAAAGGGTCGGTCTTGAAATCTTATGAGAAAATTTGAGAAACCCATCTTCCGAGAGACCAATCGAGAAACCTATTAATTTCTATGTTTTAGATTTCAATCATGTCAAGTTGGTTGTAAGTGTACAACCATTAAAAGCTCGAGATCTGTTCAAAGAAATTTCCCTACTTGATGAATCTAATCTACTTGAATTAATCTATGTAAATCTTGGGAAAATTTGTGTTTGCTTTGTTTCAGAATGTCTACAAGTAGTTTTCTTTTCCTATTGCAATCTTGTGTTAAAATCCTTTGAATCACACAAGGATCTCATCCTTGTGATAGTTTAGTGGCATTTGCAATTTCATTATGAGAAGATCCTTCATCCTATAATGAGATAGACAATTTAAAATCACTTTACCTGTCATTTTGTTGATTAAGATTGTCTGTAAGCCTTTGAGTGTATCTTAGGCATGAGGAACCAGGGGTATTAATGTTTATTGAGTCTTTAGCTCAAGCCTTTATGTTAAATTCTTGGAGATTGTGTGAAACCATGTCAAATATGGGCCTCCATTGATGCACACCTTCTAGTTGAAGGAATATTTTAGCTATTTTGAAGCTTTATGTCATTTAGTATTCTAATTGTTGTGAAGGTTCTCAAAGATCTGGCATAATCAATTTTATCCTGCTTAATCTCCCACCAAAATTATTCAAAAAATAATGAATCCCACTTGAACTACCCCTGTTTTCCTATATGTCCACAAATGTATAAATTCTACTACTAAAATATGTAGAAGTAATTAGGATTCCATAATGTCTCTAGTAACCTTTAACCCTATTTAGGAAATATCACCATTCTTTAGAAGTGACAACTCGTGAGAGTTAAATTGTGGTGCATTGATCATATTTTCTCAGGGTCTCCTTTCAAATTTTGTAAAGAAGGATATATTCATTCTCCTTCACCGATAGAGGTTACAAAATGGGTCCTCTCACCTTGGTCGAAAGGCACGGCCTAAAGTAGTGAGGATAGATCAAATCCTTAATGAAGGTGCTATCCATTTCTTCGATGCCCGAGTGACAAAGAGTCAGATGAATCCCCTCCCGGCTACAAAATGACTCATAATATGATCTTCTGTCTCTCAATGTCTTGCTAAATATTTGATGTTGCTTTTTCAAGGAGAATCAATTTGGATACCAACACCAGAATGACGCCACTTTTGGGGACCTGATTTGTATTACCGGGGATTATTTGAGCTCCAAGATCTATTTTTGTGTGAAAACACCTAATTAGCGCCATTTTCGGGGACATGAAGTTGTGTGTAAAATTTTAACACCATCAAAAATACATATAGACCCTGGTAAATGCTTCTTACAAATTTTAAAGTGTAAATACATTGTTGAAACGTCATCCTGTGTCCAAATTTGTAAGACTTGAAGAAAATTACAAGTTATATATAATATTTCCAGTTTCTATTGATTTTTACACTAAGTTTACATCATCAATGTTAAATATGGGTAAAGGAAGGTCATATCTATGAAGATTTGCATGAATTTAGTGTTGACAGACATTTGACAGACCAATTTTAGTGCATTTACACAACTAAGGTGAAAATCCTTAGTGATGACTCCATTTTGAATTAATTTTTGATAAATGCTAGTTTCTTAACCTCTTTCAATTGAAATTTATCACTAATCTCTTTGAAAGATGGAAGGAAGAAGATATTTCTTCATTAAAAACCCTGCTATAAGGTTGTTTCCAGAATGTGAAAGATAAATTTTGAAGGAAGAAGAATCTAGAAAGTTGTTGGAGATCAGAAATCAAGAAAGGAGTTATCAATTGTGGAAACTGATCAACTGTCATTGAAGATTTCCATACTTCCTCAAGTGCTTCTGAATCAAGTAGTATTTTTATAGATCTAAATTCTCCATCTAGAGAGGGGCCTTCTTTTGTATTTGAAAAATTTGTGTCTCATTCTATCCATGTGTTCTCCAAAGCTGATAGGATCTTCTAAGAAATAGAGTTTTTAGAGAACATTCATTCTGAGAATTGCATTCCTATGCCCCACAGACCCCTCACTCCTCATCATTCTATTTCTCCTGTAAGATCACCTCCCGAAAAACAATATGGCCCAACCCCCGCCCAGACCTCCATTTGTTATGAAATTTTTTGGCCCTATAGATTTCAGAGGTATGACTAGATATCCAAATGCTGTGCCCTAAGATGTTAGAAATAGACTACCTAAATTTCAAGGAAATAATGCCATTACTGGGGATCAACACTTAAAAGATTTTTTTCAATATGATGGAAGACTTTGAGATCGAATTTGAGGATGTGTACTTAAATTATTTATTCATACTCTAGAGGAGGATGCACGGGACTAGTATAAATATTTTTGCCAAATAACTCCATTGATTCATGGACAAAAATGAAGAATGCTTTTAGATTACAGTATGGAGATAAAATAGACCCTAGGTTTCTTTTATTAGAATTTGAAAATATAAAAAGAATCCTAATGAGTATGTTCATGACTTCAATACAAGGTTCAATAAGACCCTGAATAGGATACTTGTGATCTTAAGGCCAAGTGATGTTTCCTATTTGATAAAATACTCTGATGCTTTTGATAAGAAGGCTGCATATTATTTGAGGGATAAGAACCCAACAACATTAAGGCATGCCTTCACCATGGCTTTAAGATTGAAAATAATATCAAAGCAGTTGGTAAGCCTCCTAAGAGGGAAGGTATCAAGCTGATCAATCTAGAGAAGCCTTGCTCAAGTAAGTATGTGGATTTGGAGGAGGTTGTGAAAAATTTGGCTAGAGCTATTGTTGATGTAAAATCCTGCAGCATCTACGGATGCGATCGTGTTTCTAAGTTGATCTTTAGGCATCTAAAGGCATCATAAGGTCAAGACAACATTAAAACCTTTCTCCAAGTGTGGGACTTCGAGAAATGAGAAAGGAATCTCCAGAGAAGGTGGTTCTTGCTCCTAAACCATGGGATTGGAAAAGATATTCCGGTCGAGGTAAGATAATCTAATCCTAATCTAACCATGCCAAAGAGACGAGAGAGAGAGAGAAAGGAAAAGAACAAAAGCCTACACTAAAACGGTGATACACTAGAGAAGGAGAATGTTGGACATATATCAAAGCTGCCATGTAATAAAGAGAGGTGAGCAATGGGAAGGATGGACTAATGATGATGCATCATGAGGCCCAAGGATAGATTTCACACAGAAAATGTCCCAAAACTCCATGAACAAGACTCTAAACCTGCAATGAACATTCAAACATGCACAAATACCTAAATGAAGAGAGGCAAGAGGAAAACAAGTGAAAAAATGAGAAAGGATGGATAGATGCATCGAAAACACGTTATGTTGCTTCATTATGGAAATTTACCTGAGAACATCATTTCATTAGTAAAGGCAAAAACGCCATTACGGAAGCGGGGAGGAGGTTCGAACTCCATTTTTAACCCTGGAGAAGGAAAAGAAGGGAGGGCAGAGCCGAACAGATGAACAACTTGTAATTATTATTTTTAAAATGAGCCAAATCTGGCTTTTACATTACATGGGTCGAGCCCAGGAGAGAGAAACATGGGAAAACGTGCAAGCCCATTCCTCATTGACTGCAGATGCATTAAAATGGCATGGGGAACCTTACAAACCCATACCCTACCATATTTGACCGATTTGGAGGAGAATGCGACCCATTCTGCATTAATTTGGTCGCTAAAATGTCACTTTTGGCCATGAACACGCGCGTGGAGCTGTTTCTCAACTTTCTCTCTCCATACAACACCAAAATTCGAGATTAACCTAGAATCATGTAGATAATTTCATAAGCTTTCCGTTGATATAAAGAACGTGTAAATCTGAGCTCGGATCAAAGATATGAGAGATCGAAGATTCTGACACAAAACAATGAAAATGTGTTTTGAAGATCTTTCCCACGCTCTGCCACCGAACGACACATGTCAAGCGCTGATTGGATACGTAATTCTCTCTCCTCTACTGTCCCGTGGGTTTTTCCTTGAAAGTTTTTCCTTTTGTGATTTTGGAACATTTTCCACTTTCCTTCCGCGCCCCCGCCACTTGGGACACGTGGCATGCATTGATTGGTCAACAGGGGCACGGGGTAGACCTTTGCTTTTAGCTTTTCGGCCAAAAATCTTGCTAAAATCTCTAACTCCTTCCCAAGCTCTGAGCTTCCCTTCCTCATTGGACACGTGTCCTCCTTTTATTGGCTCGGGTTAGTGCTTGAAACCTCGCCCTTTGAACTTTTTGGACTTTTCTCCTTGTGACACGTGTCATGATTTGGTTTGGTAAGTCCGTAGTCTGCCGGCTCTTTCACGTCCAGTAGCGTCCATTTATCCCTGGATGTAATGGTCCTCATGGGGACAATTCTTCCGGTTCGCCCGATTCGGCCGGTTCGCGTACCTTTGTCCCACATGTCCCGAACTGCTTAGTGCGAAAGTTCTCCTTTTAGCCGATCCGGGTGGTTCGCGTCCTTCGCGTCTTCTTGTCCCAAATGTCCCAGAGCAGTTAGTTGATTTTCTTCTCCTTTAGCCAAGTTCAACTGCTTTTCTGCGTCCCATGCATCTGATGGCCGGATGTTCCTTTGCCTCAGACTTCCTGGCGGCCTTTCAACCGATTCGCGCCTAGATGTCCCTCACATCCCGACTATTGCGAGGACTAGGACTTAGCCATTTTTCGTGATTTTTCCTAGCCCAAGCTTGTTTTTGCAGCCTTTTCACCTTTTCTCAGAACTTTCTCTTTTCAACCTAGATAGGAGAGTTAGAAAAATTTTGAGGGGACCCTAGAAACATGATTTTTTGGCCCTGAATCAATTTATTTTCCGGGATTAAGTAATTTGATGCATGTTATCAAAATTTACCACAGGGGTGAATTTGATAACAACTATTAAGGAAATATCCTATAAACTAGATAGAGTAGAGAAGGGGATTGGATAAAGTTCCCAAGGTTAGCATAAAGCACAAGGTCACAAAATATTTACAAATCATCCTAGGGTGATCAAATATTTGATGAGCGAGAGGTAAAGGACCCATGGGGTCGGGAAATAGATAGCCCTAAATTTGTGAGAATATAATTGTGTGTGATCCTTTGGCTTTAATCAGAGTTTGCTGCTTTATGGAAGAAGCTAATGAAATTGAGTGGCGTGATAGATGTTTCTTACAACATGCCCCATGTGATGAAGACAAAGAAGTTGAGGAAGCGATGATGACACTGATGATGATGTGTGCATGGTGGGGTGCTCTATAAGCACACAACAAGGAGAAAATTTGACTGAATTAATCAATGCCAGAACTACTACAGATTTTGGGATTGCATCCACCAAGTATTACCCCTTCCTCCCTCATACTTTTGAAATAGATATGGTACAAAGCTTTTTAATTACCTAGTAATGATTTTGAATACTTAAGGGCATTAATGATTAAAAATTATGATGGAGGAACCCCTTCTGAGGAGGATAGGAATTTTTAATGAATCTTGTATAGTTGGCCATGAAAAGGAATATAACACTAGGAGTAAAGTTGTCAAAGGGGCAGGGCCTCACGTCAAACCGAAAAATCTAGTTATCACCAATATCTCAAAAGAAAATCCTAAGAAAGATACATCTGGAAAAATCCTTATGTCCCCAAGCAGAACTGGTATCCCTGCCCATGCTCAGACCATGAAAAATCCTTTGTCAGATGAGTTTCTCAATATTCCTCCAAATTCTGCCTTGCCCAAATACGTTCCTTATGACATTGCCCAAGTATTGAGTCAGATCAATATTTTTGTTCCAATTTTTGAGCTTCTTAGGATTCCTAAGCACAAGAAAAGGGCCTTTGAGTATTTGGGATTGAAAGAAGAAAAGATTACCCAAGGTAGAAATGTAAACAATGTTGAGACTCCTCCTACCATTGCAGAGTTAGAAAAACCCCAAGTGCTGGAAGAACTGGGTGAGCCACTTGAATTATATTTGGGAACATCCTTGGTTGAGTCCCAACTGAATGTAGATCCATTTTTCACTACTTTGATTATTAGGGACAGGTTGTTACACAACTATATGTTTGATTCTAGAGCATCATGCAATGTTATGCCTCTTGAGGTCATGAATGAATTAGATATCAAAGTGACAAAAATTATGGGAAGTGCACTACCATGGATTCTAGAGAGGTGCCAGTGGTTGGATGTGTCAAGGGTTTGATAGTACAACTCATAGACTACCTAGGAAAGAACTTAAAACTAGATGTTGTTATTTTTGATTTCCCTGCCAAATGGGGAATGATGTTATCAAGAAAATGGGATGCTAGTATGGGTGGTAGTGTGAAAATGGATATGTCTTTTGCCACTATACCTATTAAGGATAGCCTTGTAAAGTTGTATGGTGGAAAGAAGATTCTACATCTCATTGAGGATCCCAATAATGCTTCCTATGAAGTGTTATACACTGACACTGATGTTGATAAATTTTTAGATTTCTGATGGTAAAGAGCACAAAATTGATCAATGAAAGTCTCTTAATCAAGTAGGTTCTCCTTGGACTTTGTTGTTTGATGGGGCTTGCTCTAAATTTGGAAATGGTGTTGGTATTATTTTGATATCTAAGGAAGGAAGAGTTTTTTTCTCTTTTAAACTCAACTTTGAGTGCACTAACAATATTTCTGAATATGAAGCACTGCTCTTGGGTCTAAGAATTTCTTGGAAATATGGTATTAGAGACATCATTGTTAAAGGAGACTCAAAGCTAATTGTCAAGTAGGTTAGAAAATTGTATGCAACAAAAATCAAAGAATGAAGTAGTATAAGCATGTAGTTTGGGATTTCATTGAAATGTTTGACTCCTTCAACATAATACATCATGATAGGAAGTACAATACTCTAGCAGAAAAATTGGCCGTATTGGGGTCTAGATTTGAAAATTGTACTGTATCCCCCTATTATGAGTATAATATTGAGGTATTGACTAGGCCATCTATTCCTAACAATGTTAAACACTAAAAAGTGTTCAAAGATGATGCCTAGTGCAAAGGTTTTTGTAGAACCAAGGAGAATTTTCCGATCAACGTATAGATTGGGAGCTAATGGTTTGTGTGGTGATGGAAAGGAGACTTTATTTGGAAAATACATCATTCAATTGAAGACTAATACTATTCCCAGAGGTTTGGTAGCACTTGAATCAAACTTTGATAATGCTGATTGCATTGTCAATAGACACATGTCAACCTCGAGGGATGTTGAAGAGCATGACCTAGGCATGAAGGATAAACCACGTAAGATCTGGCTAGGTAGCAATCTGAGAAAGGAAGAAAAGTAGTCATATGTCCAATTGTTGAAGAAATACTAGGACTACTTAGCATGGTCTTATTCTAAATAAAAGCATATAGAGAGGATATTTTCCAACACAAAATTCCCTTAGAAGATTTTGCAAGCCATTTAGGAGAAACAGAGGCCGATCAATCCACTCCTTTCCCTAAAGATGCAAGAAGAATTGAAAAAGTTGAGGGATGGAGGAATCATACAACCCATAAGGTACTCATCATGGGTTGTAAAACTTGGTACATATCAAAAAGAAGAATGGAGATATAAGGTTGTGTGTGGACTTTAGAAACTTGAATAGAGCATCAATGAAGGATAACTACCCTCTGCCAAATATGGACAATATGTTACAATTGGTTACTGGTTTAGAATTTTATCCACCTTGGATGGTTTTTCTAGATATAACTAGGTAGTTGTGAAGGAATCAGAGTGAATCAAGACTACCTTTACCACTCCTTGGGGAACATATGTATATGTCAGAATGCCTTTTGGTCTAATGAATGTTGGAGCCACTTTCCAAAGAGAAATGGATGTAGCTTTCTGGCTATATTAATGATTTCATTGTTGTATATCAAGATGATGTGACTATTTTCTCCAGAAAAAGGAGTGACCACCTGCAACACTTATAAAAAATGTTGTTAAGATGCAGGGAGTATGGTATTTCACTAAATCGTAAGAAGTGCCATTTTGGAGTTAGAAAGAAAAGTTCTTGGGCACATTGTGTCAAAGGAAGGGGTCATGATTGATCCGAAAGGGTAGAGCCATCGAAAATTCCCTATTCTAAGAACCAAGAAGGGAATTCAATCCTTTTTGGGAAGATTAATTTTATTAGGATATTTATCTCCAAATTTGCTGAACTAACTATCCCAATCACTAGCATGCTAAAGAAAGATCAAAGTATCAAATGGGAAGAAGCAGCTATTCAAGATTTTGTTGGGATCAAAGAAGCATTAAAGAATGCCCCTGTTTTAGTAGCTCTAGATTATAAGAAGGCTTTCCAAATGTTTTATTTTTCTTCAAAAAGTACTATTGCATTTGTGTTGTTGTAGAAGGATGATGAGGGAGCTGAAAGACCAATTTCCTTTTTAGTAAGGCATTATAAGGAGTTGAGCTAAAGTATACTATCATGGAGAAGCAGGCATTTTCTTTGGTAAAAGCAACAAAGGTCTTTAGGCCATATATTTTGAGTTCCAAAGTCATTGCTTATGTTCCCCACACCATGGTGAAAGATATCCTATCAGAAATGGAGGTTTCAAGAAAAAGATGTCGATGGGTAAAAAATTACAAGAGTATGATATGGATATCCAAACAACAAAATTGGTTAGAGGTTTGGGCTTGGCAAAACTTATGGTAGAGAGAAATCTATAGACAATTGAGGTAAATGAAGTTGAAGAAAAATTTGAATGTCCTTGAAAAATTGATAAATTATGAATGGTACAAGGACATCATTTTTTATCTCAAACATCTACAGTGCCTAAACATTTGAGCAAGAATAAGAAAAGAGAACTTAAGTTAGCTTCCCAAAAATATGTCATTATTGATTTTGGGTTAGCTTGGAAGAACCTTGAGGGAGTTCTCTTAAGATGCATTACTGAAGATGAAGCCCCTAAAATAATTTCTGATCTCCATGGAGGAGTTTGTGGGGGAATTTTGCTGGAAGAGTCACAACTCATAAAATCTTAAGGGCTGGTTATTGGTGGCCAACTATTTTCAAGGATACAACTCTATTGGTAAGAAAATGTGAAAGTTGCCAACACTTTTCTAGAAGACTGAAAGCTTCAAGATCCCTTCCTTTGCATCCCTGTATCAATTGAAGCCCCATTTAGGAAATGGGAATGGACTTCATTGGTGAGATTTCAGATCCTTCAAGTGCTAGCCATAAGTGGATTTTAGTAGCCACTGATTACTTCACCAAGTGGGTGGAGGTAATCCCCACCAAGAAATCAACTCACCAAATTGTCATGGATTTCATTCTGAATCATATCATTTATAGGTTTGGAGTGCTGCCAAAATAGTTGTTGATAATGCCATGAGCTTTCGAGCTAAAACTTTGGTGGCCATGTGCCATGAATATGGGATCAATTTGACATATGCTTCTAATTATAATCCCTAAGGAAATGGAAAAGTAGAGTCCAACAATAAAAATATGTTGAAGATAATTAGAAGAACTTTGGAGTTGAATAAAAGGAAGTGGGGTGAGAAGTTGAAGTTTTCTATTTGGGCTGATCGAATCACTATTAAATGAGCTACTGGAAAAATCCCATTTGAGTTGGTGTATGGAACTCAAGCTCTACTTCCCCTACATATGCAATTGTCTTCATTTCAATTTCTTCAACAACTAGAAGATCAAGAGGTTAGTCCCTATGATGCTCACATCAATCAGATTGTTGAGTTAGATGAAGAAAGAAGGGAATCCCATTAGAGACATGTAAAATTTAGAGAGAAATTAAAGAATTTGTTTGATAAGAAGGTGACTCCAAGAGCTTTCAGTGTGGGAGATCTTGTGCTATTGTGGGATAGTAGGCATGAGGATAAGGGAAAACATGGAAAGTTTGATGCATTATGGATGGGCCCTTATTCAATTGACATTCAAATTGGTGAACATACCTTTTTCTTAAAAGACTTAGATGGGGAGTTGCTTGAATTTCATGTTAATGGCAAGGCATTTGAAACATTTCCTTGATTGATTTCTCAGAATCAAGGTATACACCATTGTATAGTGTATAGTCTTTTGGTTTCTTTCTACTTTTGTGTTTTTCTATTTTTTATTTCATCCTGGTCCTTGGCAACCATTTTGTTGGTTTCTCGGTTCATCCTTGGGGGAGTTGGTTATTGTTGTTCGCTCTGTAAGCTTTTCTTTGGCTCCGTTTCCCAATGGTTTATTTTGGCACTTGGTCTACTATTTTTCTTGTGACACTCACAAGGAGTGCCCATCCCCAAGTCAAAGCCGATGTTGGTGCTCAATTTGATCTCGCCTCATTTTCCTTGAAATTATTTAGTTTGCGGGCTCTGTCATATTTTCTATCTCCCGTATTGATGTGTGAAATCTCTATCCTTCATTTGGTTGCCATGATCAGTATTTTCCTTTGGTCAAGGATCACTTAAAGTCCAGAATTTGTTTTTTGTTCCTCTTTCCATGTGAAAGAATTTGTAACTTGGGTGTAAACTTAGTTTTCCCCTTCCTTTTATTTTTCCATAGTCATGTTTTGTTTTCCTATCAAATTTTGTCCCAATATCTATGGAAACGTGGTCCTTTCTGATTGGATGTGGCTCGATGGATCACATTTGGGCCTTATATTATTTCAAATTCTCTATCCTTAAAGAAAGATTCATTTCAGGCACAAATGGTGATTTCCTACATTTTATGGTTTGATGGGTGTGTTTTCCCCATCAATTTATATCTCAACATATGTGGAAACATGGCCCTTTCTAATTAGATGCGGCTCGGTGGGGAACTTTGAAACTCTAAGGCCCACTTCAACTCAAGTCTTGTCCACGTGGAGGGCTGCGCTCATTTGAAAATTCACCTCTTGGTTTGACCTTTGGAGTTGCGCTGGGAGACACGTGGAGGTTTCCACTTGCCTTGCCCAGACTTAGACATTTTTTTCATGTGGCGATGCAGCTTTGTCGGACCATGGACACATGGAGGGCTGGTGCTCATTTGAGGATCCGCCTCTAGGTCCTACCTTAATAGTTGTGCCAAGGAGACACATGGTGAGCTTGTGCTTGTTTAGGGTCTCTACTTTTGGGCACCATCTCAAAGTTGTGCTAGGGAGACACGTGAGGAGGCTTCTGTCATCTCCTCTCTATACTTAAACTTTTCAAGAAACTTTCTAAAGGTCTGGGACATGTGGAGGGCCTATGCTTTTTAGGGACTCCCCTAAATTTTATTTTTGAAAGAGCACCATGGGGACACGTGGAATTTTCACTCACTCTACCCTTGCTTGGAATTTTCAACGGCCAAGGAAAACTATCTCGGACCCTAGACACATGGTGCCTTCCATTGGTCCTTAAAATTTTTCAACAACTCTACCGGATTGAGACATGTGGTGAGCCGCACTTGTTTGGGGTCTCTCCACTTTTGGGCACCATATCAAAAGTGCACCATTGAGACACGTGGAGGCTTCCACTGGCTCCTTTTATATTGAGACTTTTCAAAGGCCAAAAGGTGATTTTCTTGGGCCTAGGGCACATGGAAGGCCCGTGTTTGGAAACTTGCCTCTATACTTCACCTTTGTAGTTGCACCAAGGAAACATGGATGACTCTAATCTAAAGTTAAGAAGGGAAAGAATCAATGGTTGTTGTGCATTACATCTAATTTGACACCATTTTTTCTCCAAGACTCTTAGAGATGCCAATATGCATTATTTTTCATCATTTTTTGATAAAGCCCCTTGTCATTTTTTTCTGTAAAGTGCAATTGAATGGATTTAAAGCTTAAATTTGTGAGTCCAAGGATTGTTAAGGTTGATATTTTGAAGTTGGAATTGCTCAAGCACTTACAAAAATGTGAATTACCAGAGAAGCTGGATGCAGAGTAGAGTTATAGAGGAAAGAATGGGAAAAGGGTGAAATGATGGAGGTTGCAGGCGTAAAGGGATGAAAAAGGTGTTGCCTCGAGGGAAAAGGATTTCCTATCAGATCCAGCTATACAGGCCACCGAAAAATGATTAAAATGGGGATTTCTCGCATGACAGAATAAGAATGATTAGAAGGACTATCAAAAAATTTATGGCATGGTATCCTAGTTATTATTCGAGGTCGAGAATGTGATTAGTTCATAATTTTTCCACATGGTAGCTTTTAGTTATGAATTCATTAAATGTAACTTTCCGAGGAAAATTGGTAACAAGAAAAGGTTCCTGAATATTCTTCTTTTGGGGGAAAATTTGGGATGAGTGAGCAAAGTGAAATGTATAAATGCAATGAGAATACTCTTTCCAAAGAGTAGGGGTTGAAATCTTATGAGAAAATTTGAGAAAGCCCATCTTCCTGAGAGACCAATATGAGAAACCTGTTAATTTCCTATGTTTTAGATTTTAATCATATCAAGTTGGTTGTGAGTGTACATCCATTGAAAAGCTCGAGGTTGTTCAAATAAACTTTCCCTTGATGAATCTAATCTAATTTGAATTAATATGTAAATCTTGGAAAATTTGTGTCTCGCTTTGTTTCAAAATGTCGTAAGTAGGTTTTCTTGTTCCTATTGCAATCTTGTGTTAAAATCCCTTGAATCACATAGGATCTCATCCTTATGATAGTTTAGTGGCATTTACAATTTCATATGAGAAGATCCTTCATCCTATAATGGGATAGATAATTTAAAATCACTTTACTATCATTTTGTTGATAAATATTGTCTATAAGCCTTTGAGTGTATCTTAGGCATGAGGAACCATAGGGTCTTAATGTTTAACTGAGTCTTTAGCTCAAGCCTTCATGTTAAATTCTTGGAGATTGTGTGAAACCATGTAAATCTAGGCCTCCATTGATGCACACCTTCTGGTTAAGGAATATTTTAGCTATTCTGAAGCTTTCTGTCATTTAGTATTCCAATTGTTGTGAAGGTTCTCAAAGATTTGGCATAATCAATTTTATCCTGCTTAATATCCCACCAAAATTATTCAAAAACAATGAATCCCACCTGAACTACCCCTATTTGCCCTATATGTCCACAAATGTATAAATTCTACTACTAAAATATGTAGAAACAATCAGATTCCATAATGTCTCTAGTAACCTTTAACCCTATTTAGGAAATATCACCATTCTTTAGAAGTGACAACTGTGAGAGTTAAATTGTGGTGCATTGATCATATTTTCTCTAGGGTCTCCTTTCAAATTTGTGCAAAGAAGGATATCTTCATTCTCCTTCACCGACAGAGGTTACAAAATGGGTCCTCTCACCCTAGTTGAAAGGCATGACATAAAGAAGTGAGGATAGATCAAATCCTTAATGAAGGTGCTATCCATTTCTCCGATGCTTGAGTGAAAAAGAGTTAGACAAATCCCCTCCCCGACTACAAAATGACTCATAATATGATATGTCTATCTCTTAATGTCTTGCTAAATATTTGATGCTCGGTTTGCAAGGAGAATCATTTGGATACCAATAAAAGTAAGATTTATCCTCCTACTACCCACTCTGTAATTCCTTCCATCTAATGTAACCAAATAGGTCAGCACCTTACACAAGAGTAAAAGCAGATGAAAGAATGAATGAAAGAGAGAGAGTAAAAGAGAGATGAAGAGAAGAGAGAGAGAGAAGAGAGAGAGAGAGAACTTCTATCTTCCTTGAGAGGTCGAAGAGAATATAATGAAATACCTTAAATTCGAATAGAGAGAAGGAATGACATAATTAAAGATGAGATAAGATATCATTATTCCCTCCTAAAGGAGGAGTATAAATTGGGATTAAAAGAAGCGATACTAGTCGACTAAGATATTATTCAACTCTAACAACCATTGAAACACACAATAACTATTTGATACATAGAATAGAGATATATAACTGTAATATGAAGATAAAAAACTGATGATAAAGTTCTCTCAACATATAAAACAAGAACTACTACAATAGTACATAAGATACTACTAAAAAGAGTTATTCAAATGATTTCAGTTAGCAATAGTACTCGAAGAAACAAACAACTACTAAACATTTAATTCATCTCTACATTAATAACATCAATCTATACATTTCTCTAATTTTCCCAAACAAGAGAGAGAGAGTATCATTAAATAATTATTCTTATGCGACCACAATTTATTTTCAAGTGTCATCATGCACATAAATATCACCCATCCTTCGATGGTAAAAAGAAGAAAATGAATACAAGTCTTAACAGTTGCAAATTACAGTCAAGCCAACCTAGATCCCCAACTTCACAAGAATAAATGGAATAGGCTACAAGTTCAAGAAGGGAAGAACCCAATCCAGATTCGTCCACAAGGGGAACAAAAAAAAGTGACATGACTCAAATAAGGTGTTAAAGGTTGAGTTTAAAGAGAAGAATATAACCGAAAATGTTCTAACCCATTTCCTTAAGACAATCAAGACTGAACTAGTCCATAATTCAACTTAAATATCCCATTTCCATAGTATCATCTATATATCAATTTAAATGTAAGGATACTAGTAAATCCAACTAGATGAACTGATAAGGTAACTCCCGAAGCACGAAACCTTACCTAAGAAAGGATACATAAAAATTGATAATACTTTCCACAAACACGAAAATAGGATAACTATCAACCTTGCTATCAGACAAATTGTATCAAGAGGGATTCATTTAGACCCATAATCAGGTAAGTCATTATCAAATCTTCTCATAACATAGATGTGTGAGGAAAAAACAATGTCATATAAGTTCAAGAAGAAGCTAAACATGTTTTATCAAATATTAAGCAAGGGAGAACAAACGTAATATTTTATTAGCAGTGAATTCTACTAACAACTTCAGAAAAGTCCAATAGGGGTTCTCATAATCCAAACATCTTAGCTAGGAAAGGTAAAACATGATTATTATTTCTTTCCAACAAGGACGACTCCCAAACTTGAATATTTCTATCTAGTTTAACATAGTTTGAACAACCTTAACAAGATTTGAAACATATCAAGCTCAACAGAAGTAAAACACATTTCATACCTTCACCCCTCAAAGGAAAGCAAACCCACCTCATATTATTTTCCAACAATGAATCCCTTTAAACTATTTTTACATAGTCAATAGGAGTTCACAATATTTTTCAACATTCTAGTTCAACAATGGTTAAAGCACGATTCACTAATTTATCCAACAAAGAACAAACCCAAATCTTATTTCCTTAAAAATCTAATTCAAGCAAGATTATACAAAGAAAATACAAGCATGAAAGCAAGATAAACATCACATAAAACCCATTGTTCTCCAAGAGAAAGTTTTTTTAATGAAAAACTTAGGAAAAAGAAGAAAAAATTAATGGGTAGAGCCTATCATGCATGATAGATCTTCTTATTGATTTGTAGAAGATTTCTAGCCGAGCCTCCACAGTCTCTCTTTTTCCAAGTGACATCAACAACTCCAATATTCCTACTTCCTCTTATACCTCCAAAGGATCCAAAAATAGCTCAAGAATTCCAAGAATATCGATGGATCAAAAATAGAACTGCTGGTTCGAAGAACTAAAAACTCCATGCAGAGAAAAAATCAAAGAGAACAAAAGATCAAACAACCTTTCCAAAATCTAACTTGCATCTCTCCTAGGTGGTTTCTTTGCCTTTACCAAGACCCATTAATGCAAAGGATTGTATGTATTCCCTCTTATCTCTCATCGCCACCGCCATCCAAGTTTAGCGAGTTTCTTAATTCAAAAATGCATGTAATTTCCATTTAGTGGTGATGCCAACTAGGCATCCCCTAACTCCCCATGCCTTCGCCAAAACTGGTAGTTTAGAGGATATTAAGACCAAAATTAAATCAAATCTAATCCTTTAAAAATTGACACCACTACTCTTACCACTTGCCAAGTAGTCCCTAGGTACCCCTAATGTTAGTATTAGTTTAGGTTATTTTATCAACCTTAGTTCTATCGGTAGGTCTTATTACCTTAGGTTGTTTCAAAACTCCATAACCATAAAACATACCAACTTAGGTTAGGGTGTCAACCTTAGTAGTTTAGTAATAGGTCTTAGGTTCCCTCATGCTATTTAGCATTTTTAAGAATACTCAAGCCTATTAATTTTAGTAGGATGCTAAGCAAGGACACCTGAAATTGGGTCCATCAAATTTATAAATAAACAAGACTCAGTCCCACTTCACCTTCCATTACAAAATGCTAAGTCAACCAGATGAATCAGGTAAGGAGAACTAAAGCATACCTTGGATCAATGGAATTGATCCAAGGTTTTGCTATCAACACTTAATAGTTAAGACAACAACAATACAAGTTCATAATCTTTTTTTAAAATGAATTAAAGATGTACAAAAAGATGAATGGCCTCATTTTCAAGTAAGCAAAAATCACAACAAAGTGAACCTCTTCACAGTAATAATTTATCCATTACAAACATGATTTCCAAAATTCATAAGAGTACACCTTCCTAAGACAAATCACATGTCAACATTTGCAATGTCAAGAGGGAAAGTAATCACAGTAATAGTTTTGTCAAAGATGTTACAATAAGGAAGATAAGGAGGAAGTTTTGAGGGTTGTTGGCATTTTAAAGGAAAATTGAAGATCTTCTTGGAGATTTTATGCAAAACAAAGAAGGCAGAGTGCTATCAAGCACCATTAAGTTTTATGCTATTACTTAAATGCTCATAAAAACAACTCTTCTCTTAAGGAATAATCTGGTTTTGTTCTTATGATTAGATTTTTTTTCTTCTTAATATTGTGTTGTTTTTAGAATGCATTATCAATTTTGTTTGAAATGTGGAAAGTGTGTTATGGGTTTGTGGTTTTCATAATTTTGGGTAGCTATATTTTGCTTTAATCTTCCTACATAGGATTGAAAACAAAGCTGAGATCTATAGGTTACCATAGTTAAAAGTTTCTCTAACCTTGTAGGTAACTTGGTTTGCTTAATCTGGGGAATCTTGTTCTAAATGAACTTGTTTCATCTTCATCAAAAAACTTCAGTTAGGGAAACTGTTTAGAATATATTGATTATTGTTAGGATCTTGCATGATTATTTTGGGAAGATAGATTCTATGACTCTTGCTTAAACGTTTCCTTTTTTGGTGATGATGGAAGGCTCCAAATTGGAGAAATTTTCTAAAATCTTATCGTTGTCTGAGATTTTTTTGTTCTTGTTATTGCGGATATTATTTCATGTTTCAGACTTTCTAACCCTTTTTGTTCTTGTTGGAGAATAAATTTATTATAGGAATTTACATGTTGAACGTTAGTATGGCTATTTGGACTTGCATGACCTCTTTCTGCTATCGTTAAAAGAACTGCGATGGAAATCTTGTGTAGACCCACTAGAAGAATAACTCGTTACATGGAAGTCTGATTGTTGAGAAATGTATGTGGGAAACATTATTATGTTTCCATTCTTAGGAGCATGAAGTAACCAAAGAATTATTCACTTCATTCTTAGTAGGAAAACTCTTTGGGTATTAGTTAGTTGTTTTCCTTTTTATTACCGATACACAAGACTTCATAAACACTTTTTCAACCTTTTACTATTTTTTATTGTCTTGGCATGTTTTTTAGATCCCTTGAGCCTATGATATCAGTACAAGGTATTTTGGGACATAGGTAAATGTTATATATGCTTGTTGAATGCTTGCTCTTATTTTGATAATGTTGGAATGCTTACTTGTGTTCCTTTTAAGGGTTTTGAGTTTATTGGAAGTCTATTTTAGACTAATCCTATTATTCTACTTTTCCTTTCTTCTCGAGCCTTTTGGGAAATGGATTATTTTTTTATCCTGGTGGGAATTGATTCTATCAAACCCATCTCCATTGAATGAAAATAGGTAATGGATAGATGTTGCTCTACGTTCCTTTTCCTTTCTCTTGGAATTTTGGTGCTCATAAAATTTGAGACCTGGGTAAATCTATGATTGGATTTTGGTTTAGGTCATATGTGATCTACCCTTTGTCAATGCAATTTTCTTGTTTATTTAATGTTAATTCTTATTCTTAAGAGTTAAGAAGACTACAATCTTCCACCTAGTCTCTCTTTAATCTTTCTAACCGGATATTGTACTTGGTGAAGTTAGTGTCCCTCCTCTGGTCTATTATGGTTATGTCACTTCTTGACCATTTGATAGGACTGAGTGCAATAATATTCTTAGGCCAGTAGAGTAGAAGTTTTGAAAATAATTGGAAGAAGTATTAAGTCTTGTATAAGTTCTGAACTTAACCCAATCTTCTCTTTTAATTAATGCTAGCAATGGTGTATCTTATTTAGGATTTGAATGATATCTTGTTTTCTTGTTAGAAGCAACCTTACATTTTTGGATGAGGTCTGATTTTTCTTGTTTTTGGATTCTAACTTGAATTGGTTCCTAATTCTAAGCTTGAGTATTAGGATGCTACAATCAAGGTCACATTAATTGTTACGATGATTTGGATTATCCTTACTTATTCTTATGATCTTATTTATGATTGATGACATCTCATACTTTAGGATGAATTTTTGATAATGAAATAATTAGATGGAAAGTAATGTTTATGAATGTTCTACTATTGAGTTATGCCTAAAATATAGTTTTAGGTATTTTATCTTCTTCTATTAAATAGGTTTAACTGAGTGAGGAAACTTAAATGGATTACATGAAAGTAATAGTAAGGTTCAAATGAAATGTTTATTCCTCTTAACTTATTGTTTAAATTCTTTATGATAAAGGTAATTTAGGATGGAAGGTTAAGGTTGTTAGATTGCATGACCTAACTTTTCTTTTGATTTGAAGTATATCTCTTTTTCTCTCTCTCTTATATGGGATTGTACTCTTTTTGGTTGAACCTTTCTGATTTTGCTTTCAAGACTATTTCATAACAACAGATTTCTTTTTATGAAATAGTTAGCTAAAAGCACATCATTTTAATGATTTAGTGTTTATCATGCTCAGTTCAATGAACTGACCCGTGATAGAAATTTTGCAAATGGACTATGTAAAAGATGAAAGGGGAAAGAATTATCAAAAGTTCAATTTTTTTAATTAAAGATACTTGAATCTTTATTATGATGAAAAATAGCTTCATTACTTAGATGTACTTGAGGGAAAATAAAGTTGTAATGAGAAATGATTAGGTGTTGTCATTTTGACATTTTGTGATATCTGAAGTGTTTTGATAGAGTGAATGTATAACTCCTCCTTGATGAATAAAAGATGTATGAATTTTGTTAATACTTGTTGTAATACTCTCTTGGAATGAATTGAGCTGAAAAGATAAGTATTACTCTAATTAAGGAAGTTAGTTCACATAATTAAATATTATGGAATGGTTGGGGTAGGAGTTTGAGTTATTGGTTGAATAAGTTTCTTTAGGAGAGATGCAACTTATAAAGTTAATAATCTTATGATACTCTATCATTACAAAAGGGATTGTAATTAAATTACATGGATGTATGTGTATTAAACCATGTTTATAATTCTACATATGTAATTTGACTATATTAGGAACATATGAATTATGTTTTCATTAATGGGCACTAGCCCATGACATAGAAAAAGGGGAAAATTCCCTTGAGGGTATACATTAAGATTTAAATTATGAACTTGCTTAAATGATAATGAAAAAGAATGGATGCATATGTGCTTCCTTATGTAGATTTCCTTAATCTTAAATTGGAAATTAATTAGCTCAATCACCTTTATATCTAAAAGTGACTTAATGTCCCTTTCTATTGCAAGTTGTATCGGTTAAATGATAAACTAAAGCATGAAAATAAAAAGGTTAGGAAGCATATTTTTTACGAATACCAACCACGAGATGTTGTTATAACTTGTAACCCGTTAATGTTTAAGAGCTTGATTTGAACAAGTAATGATGTTGTTAACAATTTATAATAAAGAGTTTATTATAACATTAACTTTCACTCTAAGTTATTTCATCCAGATGAGGAAACCCAGTTGGATGTTGACACATGCCAACTACAAAGAAGTGCCTTCGTAACTATAGGAGTCATTATGAGGATACTACGTTGCAGTTGACATGTCTCAATACCCCTAAGATTTTGTTCAAATAGACTAACAATAGTTCTGGAATAGATCACATTTGTTCCCTATGGGGATAGGGACATGATCTAGTGTTGGGGTCAAATCACGTTGTAGTAGGATAACTAGACACACCCAATCGATGTAAGTTAATTGACTATATCTATGTACCCTTAGTCTCCATAAGCAGTAATCCACACTAGGGCATATTTCTAACATTGTCTAGGGTTATAATTTGAATCGACTAGACCTGAAAGAGGTAAGTAAAGACCAATCTAGATAACATATCAAGTGTGGTGAAGTACTTATTCCATTTCACGAGTAAGTCATATAGGAATGAAAACATGATAAACACGTGTAAATATTTGGTTAAAAGTATAGCAAGCTGCTGGTTGTGTTGTCCTATGTCACCAAGTTTAAGAAGTGGGATTTTAGGATGAATATTAGTAATAAATATTTAGATAGGCTCTTAAACAAAATACTTGAGTACCCTAACAGGTAAAGTAATTAAATTATACTTTGTATACACATTATGAATAAACATGAGAGATCGGTTTTGTGTCGAGTCATGAAATGAGAGATTAGTGTTTCATTGAGTCATTACAATGCTGCATATGGTTTTATGTTATATGATAGTTTGGAATTGGAATGTGTGTTCTAAGTTATGATTTAGAACCGAGAACATTATTCAAAAACAAAACAAAAATTCCTCTCTTTTAAAGTCTTTAAATGAGAATATTACATCTTGGTATCAAAGCTAAAATTTGCATCTCTTGGACCTATTGAGTCAATAAATCTGATAAAACTTAATTTTTCTTGTAACATAAAATACTTAGACCAAGGGAAGATCTTTTGTAAATAACCCACCACCGGTGGAGAGGAAGCTACCACCCAAAACCTTGACAAGATCCTTGCTTCCTGTTGGACACAGGAGCCGTATGGATGTATTTGAACAACAAGTAATGGGTAACGAGGAGGAATAAGATGCTAGTAATAAAAATCAGCCACCTCTTGTGGACAATGTCAACATTGGGAATCTAGGAGTTCATAATAACAATGTTGCAAATGCTAAAGCTAATGTACCCAATCACTCAAAAAAAAAAGGAAAGGTTAGCGAGATGAACTCAAAAATAGTATAAAAAGGATTAGTCAACCTAAGTTTAATGGCACCAAATTGGGGGATGAAGCTAAGAACCCGAGCGAAAAAATGGAGAAGTACTTTGCAATAAGGAACTTCTCAAAGGAAACAAAAGCAGTATGGGGAGCTTATCAAATTTCCCATGAGGCATCTTCTTGGTGGGACAACCACAAGGATGAATTGAATATTGATGAATCAAGCATCACTTGGGATCAATTTAAAAACTATTTTAGGCAATGATGGCTGCCACAACTTTATTATGATTAGAAGATGACTGAATTTCAAAACTTAACTCAAGGAAAGTTAACTGTAACAGAATATTGGGAGAGGTTCACTAAAATTCTCAAGTATGTGCCTCAATATCAAACTGATGAGAAGTTCAGGATATGAAAATTCATTATGGGATTAAATCCTATCATAGGGGGTGAAGTAGATGTTCATATCCCAACCACCATGGAAGGGGTTGTAGAAAAATCCATTAGGAAGGAACAGAAATTAAAATCAATCTCTGCCCATAAGGATGAAATTAGAAAGAAAATTCCCAACTCTTCTTCATCTCTTGCACCCAAAAAGGGGGCATGGAAGAAGTTTGGTACTAAAAATAAATTTATTGCTGATAATAACAAGAAAATAGTAGCAAATAAACCTGCTGTTAATGTTTGATTTTTTTAGAACAATAATAATGGACAAAAGTCCTATGGAGGACAAAATAAGAATTTTAAGGCTAGAAATAAATATGAGCCTAAACAAGGACTTGTAGGAGCCTGTTACAATTGTGGCAAAGATCATTATGTAAATTAGTGCCCTCTAAAGAAGGATGACGAAAATCAACATCATAAGATACATCTTTGTAGTAGCCGATAAAGAAGTGAAAAGTAAGTTATGCCTATAGAAGTGCTGTAAGTTATTTGGTATACTGTTACTATACTTTTTGATACAAGAGCTATTGAATGCTTAATTTCTACTAAATTAGATTGAAAACTAAAAAGAAAAGATGGAAAAATGGATAAATCTTGAAATTTTGTACATTATGGAAATAATGTTGTCCACTGATTAGTAAGTGTCTTTTTGAAGCGAGTCCTATATCGCCAATTTTTCACGTTGCTCCTTTAAGGTCTTATGATGTAATAATAGGTGTTAGCTAGCTTGCCAAACATAAAACAAAAGTTGATTTTTTGAAAAGCATATTAGTTATCTTGATGATCTGCAGAAAACAACAAACATCCAAGGGATAAAATGTGAGATTTCAGCTAGAAAATTGTTAGCTATGTAGCTTAAAAAGGCCAAAAACAAAGGCTGCACCTTATATGCAGTAAAAATTTATGAAAAAACTAAAGGGGATAGTGATTTCTTGGAAAAATATCCATTGTTATGAAATTTCAGTGATGTGTTTCCGGAAGAACTACCCGGTCTTCTGCCCAAATAGGAGTTTGATTTCACAATTGAGATCAAGCTGGGAACTGAACCTATTTCCAAGGCACCATATCGAATGACTACCATTGAATTGGTAGAGCTTAAGGCATAGTTACAAGAACTGTTGTCTATTTTTTTAATAAGACCAAGTGTCTCGCCTTGGGAGCACCGATAATTTTTGTAAAAATAAAGATGGAACACTTAGGATGTGTATTGATTATAGGATGTTAAATAAAAAACAATGAAAAATAGATATCCACTTCCTAGAATTGATGATCTGTTTGATCAAATGCGAGGTGCATCAATATATTCTAAGATAGGTTCTTCGATCTAGATATCATCGGTTAAGAATAAAAGACTAAGATATTCATAAAATAACATATAGGACAAGTACGAACATTATGAATTCATAAATTTACCTTTTGGTTTGACAAATGCACCTACAAATTTTATGAATTTAATGAATAATATCTTTCAAAAATATACGGAAAAAATTGTGTTTGTATTCTTGGATGATATTCTCATATATTATAAAAGCATTGATGAGCATCATGAGCATTTGAATATAGTTCTTGAAATATTAAGAAAAAGAAGATTGTATGCTAAGTTTTCTAAATGTTCTTTCTATGAGACAAAAGTGCAATATTTAGGACATGTTATAAGGATGGAATAGTTGTTGATCCATCAATGATTGTTGCCATAAATCGACCAGTGCTTCTGTACCTAAGAATGTAAATGAAGTCGGATGATTCATGGGTCTTCTTGGTTATTATATAATATTTGTTAAGGAATTTTCCAAGGTTTCTACACCAATAAATTCATTACGAGAAGAAAGATACGAAATTTGAGTGTAGTGAAAAATGTGAATCTTTGTTTAAAACTCTTAAGGATCAATTAACATCTACACCTATTTTGGTTGTACTTGAACCAAATGGAGACTTTATGGTAGTAATGAGATGCTTTTGGGAAGGACTCATAGGTATTTTGTTACAAAATGAACATGTTATAGCATATCAAAGTAGATAACTCAAGTTACATGAACTTAATTATGTTCCCCATGACCCAGAGCTTGCTACCATTAGACATGCACTTCAAGTATGGAGGCATATATTTTAGGGATAAATTTTAAATCAAAGACCTGACCATATTAGGATGAAGTATATTTTCACTCAGCCAAATTTGAATGCAAGACAGTGAAAGTGGTTAGAGTTTCTATCACAATATGATTTTGACATAAGTTACATAAAGGAAAATAAAACATAGTGGTAGATGCCTTTGAGTCATAGGAAACATATTTCGCACTTATAACTTTGAGAAATTAGTTTAAGGTTGAAGTAAAAAGCATCATAGAATCGATACATACTTTCAACAAATAAAAACAACACTTGTTGCAGATCCAAATAACTCAAGATATAAACGTTTTCACTTTGATGATGAAGGAATCTTAAGATATGATAATCGAGTGTATATACCTTTAGGAAAGGAGTTAAGAGGAAAGTTGTTAATTTAATTTCATAATTCACCTTATTGAGAACATCCTAGTATTATGAAAATGCTTACGATTTAAAAGAACAATATTTTTGGAAAAAGAGCGAAAAAGGACGTAATTGATTTTTGACACATTGCTTAGAATGTCGGTGTGTTAAGGCTGAAAATATGCATCCAACGGGTTTATTGTACCCTCATAGCATACCACAGTATAAATGACAAGTAATTAACATGGAGTTTTTCAAGGGATGCCAATGTCGAGAAATAAGCATGATGTTATTTTAGTTGTTGATAAACTAGCAAAGGTAGCACATTTTATTCTTTGGTAATCTTAAGGATGATTCCCCTATTTTAGAAAAATAATTTGTGCATGAAATATTCATATTGCATGGAGTACATGAATTGATCATATTAGATACGAGACCCTAGAATGACATCTAGATTTTGGCAAATGCTTAATGCATCCTTAAATGAAACTGAATTTTAGTTCAACATACCATTTGGAAGGCTGACGCCTTGGCCCGATAGAGTTAAACAAGTTTTGGAAGATATGTTACGAATGTACTTCATGGATCAACAGTATAAATGGTAAGAGTACCTTCTATTAGTTGAATTTACCTATAATAACACATACCATGCCTCTTTAAAAATGTAACCTTTTGAAGCATCATACGGAAGGAAATGCATAACTTTAGTTAGTTGGGATAACATAGAAGACATAGAGGTAATTGGACCTGAAATCCTTACTGAAATGGAACTACAAGTTAAAATGATTCATGAATGTTTGAAAGAAGAAACAAATAAGAATAAAATTAATGCAAATCTAAAAAGGGTTGATAAGAAATTTGAACTTGGTGAAAAGGTGTTTTGCAGAGTTAAGCCGAAAAAGAGTTATATAACCTTTGGCAAGGCTGCCAAATTATTACCTTGTTATGTGGGACCCTTTGAAATTATTGAAGTAATCAATCTTGTAGCTTATCATTTAGCTTTACCACTTGCTTTATCACGAATGCATGATGTTTTCCATATTTCTCTACTTAAGAAATACATTTTAATTATCACATGTGTTAAATTTGATTTCCTTCTAGGTCAAGACCGGGAATAATCATGGTTAAACCCATTTGAGTCTTTGGAAAATCACTAGTTGCACTTAAGAAATTGTGAAATTAGTCAATGCAAGGTCAATGGGACCAGTTTAATGAAGAAAGTGCAACATGGGAAAACCTCGAGGACATGAAAATTGTTTTTCCGCATTTATTTGAACAAAATTGATTCTATTGATTGATAATACTTAAAGATTTTGTTCTTATTTTATCAATAAATCTACCATTTTTGGGCAGGTACTAAATTCATTAGTACAGAAACAACTATTTTAATGTTGAATAAAGTTATGGAAAATTTGGAATTCTCAAATCTGGTTTCTATTGTGAACTTATGGATGAAAGAACTATAATTAGGATCATATTTCTTGTTTGAAATTTTAGACTAAGTTAATAATTGAGATGATGATGCTTTTTAGGAGGGAGGTATGTAACACTTCTAACATGACTAGTATCTATGATGACTTCTGTTATGGAAGGTTCAAATGTTGATAGGTGATTTTGTCTTAAGACAATGTACTCTTATGACCTATGAAATCATGTTTACGTAGGTAATATGTTATCTGAGAAATAGGTACATTATGACATGTTTTTGTTTAATTTAAGATGAAGCAATCCATCTCTTTTTGTGCTTTGAATAATTCAAGTACTTGGGATCAAGAAATTGAGTTTTAGTATTCATAATTCATGGGATTGAACAACATTACCTTGGATCAATTTCATTGATCCAAGGTATGCTTTTATAATTTTCAAACCTTGTTGCCATAATGTCTAATTTGGACAGAAAAAGGTCATTGGACATAGAATGTGTGAAGGCCATAAATGATCGATCTCCTTGGCTCTCTGCTTCATATTTGAAATAGGGTAACAATCTAGTTCCTCTTTTCTATTTAAGTAGAATGTAATTTTTATATAAGGAACTTGGAATCTATTTACACTATGTTCCTTAAATTAGGAACCTTATCCTAAAAGAATGACCTAACCTAAGTTACTAAGTTCATTGTTATTTTAGATGATTAATGGACCTAAGAATAAAGACTTATACCTATGGACCTATGTTGGTTCCTAAACTAATGTTGAACCTAACCTAATGTGTGTGGCTAACCAAAAAGGGGCCTATGGAATGACATGGGGAGGGGTAAGTTGGTGGCAGTGAATCCTAGGAATTTATGGTGAAGTTAATGAGTCCTTATCTCTTTTTAACTACAAAATTTGGAAAGGGCATAGGGAAACTTGGAGGAATGAGCTGACATCTCTCGCTAAAGTTTTGGATGCACGTAATTTTGAACTTAGTCTTTGAGAATTAGAGGTGGCGGTGGCGGGAAGATTGGGAGGACTGACAGTCCTACTTCACATTTAATATTTTTGAATTTGGTGAAAACTGCCTAGGAAGAAGATAGAGGGGTTTGGTTTTGTTGTTCATTTGGTTTTTGAGCTTGAGCTCTGCATGTGATTGTTTTTGTTCTTTGAACCTCCAGTTTGATTCTTGCATGAAAGTTATCTGTGCATGAACTCTCTTGCCTTTTATGGCATTGAATGAAGAAGTTGACACTAAGAAGTTAAAAGTGTAACATTCTAATTTTTTATTATTATTGGCAAATAGTTTTTTGAAAGGGACTATACCCTTGTACACCAAGGCTCAGAAGCCAGAATTGAAAGTTAAAGCACAAGAGATGGATCAAAATCTAGATAGACCAATTAAGCCCGACTGTAGAGAACTATCTGCAAAGTAAAAACCAACAACCGACAAAGCAACAACAAAAAAACAACTGATGTACAACAAACAAACAACAATGGCATAACAACACCATTGGAAGCATTCTGCTATCTGGCCAAGAAAAATGAGACCAATGAAACCCAAATCAGCTGAATAGCAGAGATAAGAATCATCAAGGTGAAGCGTTACCCTTCAGAGTGGTAGATTTTTTCTTTTTGTTGACCGTAACCCACCCTGATGGAGCCTTCGCGGTTGGAGAAGAAGACAAAGGAGGAGTATTTTCCTTAGTCACATTTGTCCCATTTGGAACAGCCACGTTGTTATCCTGAGAGAGATATTTATCATTTTCCATGCTACCCTCAATAGCTTGTGTATTTTTCATGTTGCTAACAATCTGAGTTTCGAGATAAAGGGGTTTTCGTTGACTTTGGTTCAGCTACTGCTTTAGATTCAAGATCCTTTCTATCCACAAAAATCAGGTGCTCTGGGAGTGCATCTTTCCACCAGTTGCGCTTCTCATGTTGACGTTTTTACATCCCACAAGTAATAGAGGTGTGTCCTATTCCAAAACACCTTCTACATCAAAAAGGTAGACCTTTATAATCAAGAGTTTGTGACCAAGTTCTATTTTGCACTCTAAGGTCTATGGTAGAAGGAAGATTTTTATCGGTGTCAAGTTCCACCAGGATCCAGGCATAGGTAGTATGGGTGTAATTAGTTGTTTGAGAATATATGTGGAGTGTAGTACCCAAGGTATTGCCAATGGTTGTGAGACATTCATGACTCCGAAGTGGAGAGGTAAATGGGGCGGCTGATCCAAATAGGTTTCCATGAGAATGACTCTGTGTGCGGGTTAAAGGAGGGGAACCAAGGTTTCATGATCAAATATTTTGACTTGCAGTCCGAGCTTGGAAGTAATGATGTCTTTATCAGCTATTGAAGAGAAAACCATAATGAAAATGCCTTTAGCACATGGATATAAGTCTATCTTACCAGTTAAATATGGAGTCCAATGTTTGGAGATCCATGCGTGAAGAGCAAGAAGGCTGGGCCATAAACCCCTGAATCTACAAATCAGAGCATGCTCTTTGTAGTAAATCTTAGATGAAATGACATCTTCCCCAAATGTAATACATGGGGTGATGTCTGTAGGTTTCATGGAGGATTCCTTGCTTTTTAAGACGTCTTTGAAGGAGGTTTCAAGAGACCCGCGCCTAATCTCTTTATCCAACATTGGAATAACAGGTAGATCTCCCTATTTCAGTTCACCACAAACCTCACCTTTCCTAGGAACACCCCAGATGGTGATTGAATATGGCTAGGGTTTGCAGAACCATCCGAATGTACAGTCGCAGCATTGGGAAAGGTGAGGTCGATCCACGACCAAGGAGAAACCCCTGAAGCTAGATTCGAGCCCCCACCGACTGGCTGAAGAGCTCCAGACTGATCCCGTGGATCAACAGGGTTCGCAGGCTTGCGTGTAGCGAGAGCAAGGGCGTGCGTAGATACCATTAGGGTAGGGTAGAGAGAGGGCAGAGAGAAGGAGCATGTAGAAAGGACTAGGCAGAGGGTGTGGGCGGAGGATACGAGCGAGAAGGCCGAGGGCGTGGGGTGTAACATTCTAATTTTATAACTTTAGAAACAAGGGATTTTTTTTTAATGTTCTCTTTTCTAAATAATCATAATTTAGAACACACATTTAATGCCAATCAATCTCATAAAAATATCCATGTATACAACTTTAATGGGGTAAAGCGCCGATCTCTCATTTCTTGACTCGGTGAAACACCGATCTCTCATGTTAACTCATTGAATTGTATACTAGGTATACTTGGTTCTCTTACCCTTTTCTGGCTATTAAGTTTTCTATTTAATAGGAATTTCTAAACATTTGTCACCAATATTCATGTGAAATCTCACTTCTTAAACTAAGTGAAATAGGACAACACAACCAACAACTTGTGATACTTTGGCCAAATATTTCCAACATACTATTCATATTACTATTCCTAGACGACATACTCATCAAACAGAATATGTCCTTCAACCCATTTCATCTGTTATCTAGAATGGTCTTTATTGACTCCTTTCAAATCGACTTATTCCAGGTTTTACCCTAACCAAGGGTAGCAACATCGTTTAGTGTAGAGGACTACTCACGAGGACTAAGGATACATAGACATACTCGATCGACCTAATTCAATCGTGTGTGTCTAGTTATCCTAAGTCATCGAGATGTTCCCAACACTAAATCATGCTTCTAACCTAACCTATGGTATAACTAAGGACAAGTCCGAGTTATGTAAGTCTAGGTGATTCAACTTTAAAGGGTGTTGTAACATGTCAATTGCAACATAGTATCCTTATGAAGACCCAAGTCTTCACGAAGGTACTATACTACAGTTGGCGTGTGCCAACATCCATCTGAGTCATCCCATCTGGATGTACATATCCCCGAAGAAGTTAATTACTTAATTATTTTCTATAATTAAGGTCTAATTACAACAACCCTGTTGAATCCCTAGTTTTATTAACCCCTAAGATTGCCAACTATCATTGAGTTGTAATTGCTTTATAAACATCAAGATTTCCCTTTTTTATCATTAACTTCCTACTTTAGGATTCAATATAATAAAACAAGCAACAATCAAAAAATATAGTTCATTTATTTTACTCAACCATTCTTAGCTTGTTTAAGTTCCAAATTAGATTCCTTTATATTAGACTTCATTGAGATGAAGTCTACTTGTTAAATGTTCATGTTTACCTTTCATTTGTCTTATACCATTAAATATATTGGTCAAGAGGTAGTTCATCTTCCTCTTTCCTAGACGACATTAGGTTTAACTCAAAAGGATTCTAAAACAATCCAGATTATCATTTTGGAATAGTTGTCTTCCTCTTTCTCATTAAGAATTAGGGTTCATTGCAACCCCTTACATTATTCAAGATATCTTAATGAATTTACACTTCCATTATCACCATTTTTATAAACCAAAGTGATTTAGTTAAATTATCAACCATGAATGCCAACTTGTTAAGTTGCATTTTAATAAAGGGATAGTGTATCTAATTCCCTTACCACCTAATTCATTTTAAGTCGAAATGAAGGATTCCATACAAATATGAATATTAGAGAATAAAGATAAACTTACAATCCTCATCACATAATGTAAAAAGAGAATGGCATATCAAGTACAAATAAACCCACAATCTTTTCCATTCAACTAAGTGGTATACACATTTTTACAAATCCAAACATTCCAGACATCTTTAATGTCAAACAACATCAATAAGATCAATTAAGAAATAAAAATTTTCCTCTTAAAAATACATTTCAATAATGAATCATATTTCCTCATAAAATTTCCAGTCTTTAGGTAAACAAAAGTAACATCATAAAAGAACTTGTCTCCTTTTATCACTTACGAATTCCATCTGCAAAAATTGCTAGCATGGGTCAGTTCATTAAATTGAGCATGATAAGCACTAAGCATTAAAATGATGTGCTTTCAACTAACTATTTCATAAAAATAACTCGATTTTAAGAAACAGTTAAAGCATTACAGAAAGATACATCATAAAGAAATAACAATCATGAAAGGAAGAACAAAGTGTTAAACCATATTATCATTAAGTAGAGATCATGGTGTAATTAAAACAATGTTCAACCAATGATTTCATAAAGAATTATATCAGATAAGTAATATTCCAACCAAATTACTTACCACATTTCTACTATAGATATTTATAGTTCATCTCTTGATTCATTCTATCTAAATCAAAGTAAGATACTAACTCTAATAATTCATAAAAATAGAATTATTTTTAAGAAGCAATGATCCACAATACTCAACATTAACTTAATCCATCCTAAAATATCTAAGGCCAAGCTCATTCAATCTTTATGAAAAATTTAGGATGAACCATCATCATCTTAAAGTAAGAGCTTCCTATTTAAGATACTACATCCAAATTCAAAGCCCAAATTTAGACAAATTTTGGGTTAAGCATCAATAGGTTTGATAAAGGATAAACATTCAATTTACATGCACTTGGAATTGGTCACATGTAACAATAATTACATCCCTATCAAGCATTAGTCAAGGAGAAGAAAGTAAGATTTATCCTCCTACTACCCACTCTATAATTCCTTCCATCTAATGTAACCGAACAGGTCAGCTCCTTACACAGGAGTAAAACAGATGAAAGAATGAACGAAAAGAGAGAGAGACAACTTCTATCTTCCTTCAGAGTTTGAAGAGAACATAATGGAATACCTTAACTCATAATAGAGAGAAGGAATGACACAATTAAAGCTGAGATAAGATCTCATTATTCCTTCCTAAAAGGAGGAGTACATATCGGGATTAAAAGAACTTGATACTGCCCGACCGAGAGATTATTCAACTCTAGAAACCATTGAAACACACAATAACTATTCAATATAGAATAGAGATATACACCTGCAATATGAAGGTCGAGAAAATGATGATAAAGTTCTCTAAACATACAAACCAGAAATACTATAGTAGTACATAAGCTACTACCAAAAAGAGTTATTCAAATTATTTTAGTTAGCAAAAGTAATCAAAAGCTTGTTTTCATGTGCGAACATGTTGAAGACTATACACTTTTCATGTATCCTCTCTAGGGTTCGGGGCGCAGCCCCCAAATTTTTTTTTTTGGGCCTTAAAACATGCCCGATATATCGGGAAACGTGATTTTCTCATATGGGCGGGATTTTGACCCATAGGTTTATGGGATGGTTTTTGCCCATGGTTTTGATACCCATAGTTTTGTAAAACTCGCTTATGCGATTTTCTATTTATATGGTTTTATGCATATGATAGATGTATGTAAAACATTGCATATGTGCTTTGAATTCGGGTGTGAATTTGTAAGAGTTTGTTGAGCATAGCTCCAAATAGATCTGGGTATTATATTAAGAGAGTGGTGTCTTGTAATAAAATCTGAGCAAGTGATTCTTGGTGGACGTAGCCCAAATTGGGTGAACCATGTTAAATACTATCTCTTTGTGTTGTGTTATTTTATTCTACACTTTTATTTGAGATTTGTAATATTTTTGCATATTAGTTTCTACTATTGTGATTATGTGAGGGATTATTCCACATATTTTATCTCTTATTTCCTAACAATTGGTATCATAGTGAGGTTTGGTTTGCTAAAGTGTTGAATCATAGGGAAATTTTTATTTTGAGTGGGAGCTATGGCAGATGATGGAAGATCTAGGGTTGATAAATTCAACGGGTAAAATTTCATTCTTTGGAAGATGTAGATGGAAGATTACCTTTATTAGAAGGATCTTTATACTCCATTGTCTGAGAAGGTGAACAAACCCTCGAGCATGACAGATGTGGAATGGGATTTGCTAGATAGGAAGGCACTTGGGACAATAGCTATGTGTCTTGCATCTTTGGTATTATTTAATGTTTCAAAGGAAAAGACTACAAAAGAACTGATGGATGCATTAGGGAAGTTTTATGAAAAACCCTCTGCCTCTAATAAGATATTTTTAATGAAAAAGTTGT
This sequence comes from Taxus wallichiana var. yunnanensis, assembly GCA_018340775.1. NCBI lineage: Eukaryota > Viridiplantae > Streptophyta > Pinopsida > Cupressales > Taxaceae > Taxus > Taxus wallichiana. The sequence goes on from CM031234.1 coordinate 193,573,840, forward strand.
TTAATATGAAGATGTATGAGAATGGTTTAGTAGTAGATCATCTAAATGATTTTAATATGGTTGTAAATATGCTAGCTTCGGTTATAATAGAATTTGATGAAGAAGTTAGGGCTTTATTAGTTTTGTGCTCTTTACCTAAGAGTTGGAATAGCTGGTAATGGCAGTAAGCAAACTCGGTTCCAGCTAACTCAAAGTTGAAGTTTGAGGATGTTGTAGGGGTGATTCTAAGTGAGGAAATGTAAAGAAAAAGCTCTGGTGAATCTTCTACTTTAGGGAATGCTTTGACAATGGAAACTAGAGGGAGACAGAAGAATAGAGGAAGCCGTGGAAAATCAAAGGATCGAGGCAAGGTCAAAATCCAAAAGCAAGATAGTATGTTAGCATCTGTGGAAAGTCTAGGCATGCAAAGAAGGATTGTTGGGAGCTTTGGGACAAGAAGAAACAACATGAAGAAAACAAGGAGGAAAATGTGGCAATGGGTAATGTATGTCAGGATGCTTTGATTCTTTCTTTGCACAATATTACTGAATCTTGGGTTTTAGATTCGGGGCTTCTTTCCATGCTTCTCCACATAGGCATTATTTTGTTGATTATGTTCAAGGAGATTTTGGGCATGTTTTTCTTGGTGATGATGAGCCTTGTAACATAGTTGGAAAAGGTTTATGTTCAAGTTAAGATGCAAAATGGGAATACTTGGCTATTGAAGGATGTCAGACATGTGCCTACATTAAGATGAAATTTGATATCAATAGGGCAGTTGGGAAGTGATGGTTGTACTGTGATATTTACAAAGTGGACTCTTGGAAGGTTACCAAGGGTGCTCTTGTGGTGGCAAGAGGTAAGAAGGTTGGAACCTTGTATTTAACCACTTATAGCACTAATGTTTGTAATCTTGTGGCTTCAGAAGTAGATACAACATTGTGGCACTATAGGCTGGTCATATGAGCCATAAGGGCATGGAGATCATAAAGAAGGATTTTCCTGGATATACAGAAATAGGTTTGGAGTTTATGTGAGGACTGCATATATGGGAAACAAAAGTGAGTAAGGTTTCTCAAGGTTGGACCTACAAAGAAAGAGAGTAAGTTAGAGTTGGTGCATTCTGATGTGTGGGGCCGGCTTAGGTATCATCTCTTGGGGTTCAAGTTATTATGTTACTTTTATTGATGATGCAACAAGGAAAGTTTGGGTTTATTGTATTAGAAAAAAATCTGATGTATTTGACACTTTTGTTAAATGGAAAGATTTGCAGTAGAAAATGAAACAGGTCTTAAGCTAAAATGTCTAGGTCGATAATGGAGGGGAGTATTACAACAATGAATTTGATGATTACTATTCTAAGAATGGAATCACAGGAAAAAGATGGTTCCAAGAACTCCACAAGCAGAATGGGGTATCATAAAGGATGAACAGAACAATAATGAAATGTGCTAGAGCATGAGGTTACATGTAGGATTGCCTCTTTCTTTTTGGGCGTAAAGCGGTGAGCACAACTGTGTACTTGATAAACAGAGGACCCTCAAGTGCCTTAGATGGAGGCATACCTGAGGAGGCTTGGTATGGTAAGAAAGTTGATTATTCATTTCTTAGAGTCTTTGGATGTGAGGTGTTTGTTCATATAGACAAGGATGATAGGACCAAGCTAGAGGCTAAATCAGAAAAATGTACTTTCATTGGTTATGGTGGTGATGACTTTGGATATAAATGTTGGAGTATTAAGGACAAGAAAATCATTTGATCTAGGGATGTGGTATTTAATGAGAAAGTCATGTATAAGTAGTAGTTGTAGGAAAATAGGGAAGAATCCAAGAAAGAATATGCAAGTGGTAGAGGATCTTCTGGATGGAAAAGTGACACATGAATCAGTTCAGAACCTCCTCAACAGAACCCCAAACTCCTATATTGAGGAGGTCTTCTAGGGTAAGAAGAGAACCTGAAATTTTTCTCCTTCTCTTTATTATTTATTACTCACTGATAGTGGAGAACCCAGAGATTTTGATGAAGCAATGTAGGTAGATGCTAGGAAGAAGTGGGAGCAAGCCATGGATGAGGAGCATCAGGCTCTCATGGAGAACTAGACATGGATTTGGTGAAGCTACCCAAAGGAAAAAGAGCATTACAAAACAAGTGGGTGTTCAGAGTCAAAGAGGAAGAAGGAGGCAAGAAAAGATACAAGGCCCGGTTGGTGGTCAAGGGGTTTACACAGAAAAAAGGTATAGATTTTGATGATTTTTTTCTCCTGTAGTAAAAATGACTTCTATTAGAACTGTTCTAGGAATAGTTATAGCAGAAGACTTGCACTTAGAACAGCTTGATGTAAAGACTACATTTCTCCATGGTGATTTGGAGGAGGAACTATATATGCAACAACCAGAGGGCTATGAGGTCAAAGGTAAAGAGGAGATGGTGTGCAAACCGAAGAAGAGCTTGTATGGCAAACAAGCTCCACGTCAATGGTATAAGAAATTTGATAGCTTCATGATGGAGCAAGGTTATATTAGATGTCATTGACCATCATGTGTATACAAAGAAATTTGAGGATGGAAATTATATTATCCTGTGTGTCTCGTATGTGGATGACATGTTGGTCAGCAGTAAAAACATGCAGAAATAAAAGTACTCAAGAAAGCAACTAAGTGAATCCTTTGCTATGAAGGATTTGGGGGCAGCCAAACAAATCCTTGGTATGAGGATATCTCGGGATAGGAAGGAATGGAAGCTGACTTTATCTCAGGAAGAGTACATTAAGAAAGTCTTGGAGAGGTTTAATATGTAGGATGCTAAACCGGTTGGGACTCCTTTGGTAGGCCATTTCAAGTTATCAAAGGAGCAAGTGTCCCAAGACAGAGTAGAGAGAAACCAAATGTCCAAGGTACCTTACTCATCAATGGTTGGTAGTTTGATGTATGCCATGGTGTGTACTAGGCCTGATATTTCCCATGCAAAGTGGGGAGTGGTGAGTAGATTTATGAGTGATCAGTAGAGATCACCGCAAGTAATAAAGTGGATCCTTCATTATTTGAGAGGGACCATGGGGATAATTTTTTGTGCTAAAGGATCGACACCACTTTGTGTGGTTATGTAGATTTAGATATGGCTAGAGATGTAGACAGCAGGAGGAGCATGAAAGTTATGTTTACACCGTAGGTGGGACAACAATGAGTTGGATTTCACGACTACATAAGTTGGTGGCTTTGTCAACCACAAGAGGTTGAGTATGTTGTTGCCACAGAGGCAAGCAAAGAAATGATTTGGTTACAAAAATTACTTGAGGAGTTGGGGCATAAGAAGGAGGAAGGAAATCTACATAGTGATAGTCAGAGTGCTATACACCTAGCTAAGAACTCTGCTTTCCACTCTAGGATGAAGCATATACAATTAAGGTACCATTTCATTAGACAACTTTGGAGGAAGAGAAGTTGAAGCTGGAGAAGATCCATACCAGTCAGAATCCTACAGACATGATGACCAAGGTGGTCACAAGGGAAAAATTGAAGTTGTGTTCAGCTTTGGTTGGTCTTCACGGAAACTAGTGAAGGGTTGAGAAGCTTGCTCAGAGGAAAACTAGTCTCCAAGTGGGAGATTGTTAGGTTGTGGAGCTTTTTTCATGTGTGAAAGTTTTACACTAAGAGACCGTACACTTTTCATGTATCCTCACCGGGGTTTGAAGGCTGTAAACCCCAGAAATTTTTTTTTGGGCCTTAAAACGTGCCCGATATATCGGGAAACATGATTTTCTCATATGGGTGGGATTTTGACCCATAGGTTTATAGGACATTTTTTGCCCATGGTTTTGATACCCATGGTTTTGTAAAACTACTTAAGATTATCTATTTATATGGTTTTATGCATATGATAGATGTATGAAAAACATTGTAGATGTGCTTTGAATTCGGGTGTGAATTATGTAGAGTTTGTTGAGCATAGCTCCAAACAGATCTGGGTATTGTATTGAGAGAGTGGTGGCTTGTAATAAAATATGAGCAAGTGATTCTTGGTGGACATAGCCCAAATTGGGTGAACCATGTTAAATACTATCTCTTTGTGTTGTGTTATTTTATTCTACACTTTTATTTGAGATCTGTAATATTTTTGCATATTAGTTTCTCTTGTTGTGATTCGTGAGGGATTATTCCGTATATTTAATCTCTTATTTCCTAACACATCCTTTGATGGTAAAAAGAAGAAAATGAATACAAGGCTTAACATTAACAAATTACAAGTCAAGCCAACCCGTGATCCCCAACTTCACAAGAATCAATGGAATAGGTTACAGGTTCAAGAAGGGAAGAACCCAACCTAGATTCATCCACAAGGGAACAACAAAAAGTGACATGACTCCAAGTTAGGTGCTCAAGGTTGAGTTCAAAAAGAATAATAAAACCAAAAACGTTCCAACCCATTTCCTTAAGACAATCAAGACTGAACTAGTCCATAATTCAACTTAAATATCCCATTTCTACACGATATCATCTATATATCAAATTTAAATGTAAGGATCTAGTAAATCCAACAAGATGAACCGATAAGGTAACTCTTGAAGCACGAAACCTTACCTAAGAAAGGATACATAGTAATTCGATAATACTTTCCACAAACATGATAGTAGGATAAATATCAACCTTCCCATTAGGCCAGATTGTATTAAGGGGATTCATTGAGACCAAAAATAAGGTAAGTCATTATCGAATCTTCTCATAACATATAGGTGTGAGAAAAAAATGATGTTGAACAAACGTAATCCTTTATTAGCGATTACTTATACTAACTACTTTGGAACAGTCCAATAGGGGTTATCATAATCCAAACCTCTCATTTCAAGTGAAAGAAAGGTAAAACATGATTATTGTTTCTTTCCAACAAGGACGACTCCCAATCTTGAATTTTTCTATCTAGTTTAACATAGTTCAAACAACCTCAATTTATTTTTGAAACCTATCAAGCTCAACAAAATTAAAACATATTTCATACCTTCACCCCTTAAAGGAAAGAAAACCCAACTCATATTATTATCCAACGGTGAATCCCTCTAAACTGTTTTTGCATAGTTAACAGAATTCACAAGATTTGTCAACATTCCATTTCAAATAGATTAAAGCATGATTTAATCATTTATCCAACAAGGAACAAACCCAGATCTTATTTCCCAAACAACGGATTCAAGCAGAGTATACAATGAAAAATACAAGCATGAAAGCAAGATAAACATCACATAAAACCCATTGTTCTCCAAGAGTAGAGTTTTTAATGAAAACACTTAGGAAAAATTAGAACAACTTAATGGGTAGAGCCTATCATGCCTGATAGAGATTCTTATCGATTTGTAGAATATTTCCAGCCGAGCCTCCATAGTCTCCCTTTTTCCAAGTGACGTCAACAACTCCAATATTCCTACTTCCTCTTATACCTCCATAGGATCCAAAAATAGCTCAAGAATTCCAAGAATATCGATGGATCAAAAATAGAACTGCTAGTTCAAAGAACCAAAACTCCATGCGAGAAAAAAATCAAAGAGAACAAAAGATCAAACAACCTTTCCAAAATCCACCTTGCATCTCTCCTAGGTGGTTTCTTCACCATAACCAAGACCCATTAGTGTGAAGGAATGTCAATTTTCCCTCTTATCTCTCCTCGCCACCACCATCCAAGTTTGGCGAGTTTCTTAATTCAAAAATGCATGCAATTTCATTTAGTGGTGATGCTAACTAGGCATCCCCTAACTCCCCATGCTTCCACCAATACTAGCGAGCAGCCTCAGAGGATATTAAGACCAAAATCAAATCTCATTAATTCCTTAAAAACTAACACCACTACCCTTACCACTTGACAAGTATTCCCTAGGTACCGCGCACAGTTAGTATTAGTTTAGGTTAGATTATCAACCTTAGTTCCTAGGTAGGTCTTATTACCTTAGGTTAATTTTATTTTCCTTAGGTTGTTTCAAAAATCCATAATAATAAAACATACCAACTTATGTGAGGGTTTCAACCTTAGTAGTTTAGTAATAGTTCTTAGTTTCCCTCATGCTATTTAGTGTTGTTAAGAATACTCAAGCCTATTAATTTTAGAAGGATGCTAAACAAAGACACATGAAATTGGCTCCATCAAATTTATAAATAAAACAAGACTCAGTCCCACTTCACCTTCCATTACAAAATGGTAAGTCAACTAGATGAATTTGGTAAGGATAACTTGATCCATACCTTTGATCCAAGGTTTTTCCATCAACACTCAAAAGTTAAGACAACAACAATACAAGCTGATAATCATTTTTAAATGAATTAAAGCTATACAAAAAGATGAATGGCCTCGTTTTCAAGTAAGCATAAATCACAAAAAGTGAACCTCTTCAAAGTAATAATTTATTCATTACAAACATGATTTCCAAAATTCATAAGAGTACACCTTCCTAAGACAAATCACATGTCAACGTTTGCAATGTCAAGAGGGAAAGTAATCATAGTAATAGTTTTGTCAAAGATGTTACATACTTCCCTCCTAAAAAGAATCATCATCCCAATGATTAACTCAGTCAAACAATTTGTATTTAGGAAAATCAAATTATTATACTTCCATTCATATGTTCATAACATAACTAGATTTTCAAATTCCATAATCAACATTAAAGTAGCTGTCCTTTTTAATAGAGTAGTATCTGTTTGAGATTGGCATATTTATTGACATAACATGAATAAAATATTAAAATTTTATCAGTCAACAAAATCAATTTTGTTCAAATAAGTATGGAAAAGAAGTTTTCATATCTTCAAGATTTTCCCAAGTTACACTTTCTTCGTTAAACTGATCCCACTGGACCTTACATTGACTTATTTCACAATTTCTTAAGTGCAATCGGCTAGTTTCCAAAACTCAAATTGGTTTAACCACGATAATTCCCGGGTCTTGGACCTATGAGGAATTCCAATTTAACACGTGATAAATCTAAAACATATTTCTTAAGCAGATAAATATGGAAAACATCATGCATTTGTGATAAAGCAGGAGGTAAAGCTAAACGATAAGCTACAAGGTTGATTACTTCAACAATTTCAAAGGGTCCCACATAATGAGGTGATAACTTGGAAACCTTGCCAAAAGTTATAGAGCTCTTTTTCGGTTTAACCCGAAGAAAGACCTTCTCACCAAGTTCAAACTTCTTATCAACCCACTTTAAGTCTGCATAACTCTTTTTCCTATCATTGCTTCTTTCAAGCGTTCACGAATCATTTTAACTTGTTGTTCCATTTTTGTAAGGATTTTAGGTCCAATTACCTCTCTATCCTCAATGTTGTCCCAGCTAACAGGAGTTCTACATTTCCTTCCATATAATGCTTTGAAGGGTGCCATTTTTAGAGAGGCGTGATACATGTTATTATAAGAAAACTCAACTAATGGGAGGTACTCTTCCCATTTATACTTCTTATCCATGCAATACATTCGTAACATATCTTCTAAAACCTGATTAACTCTTTTAGTCTATCCATCCGTTTCTGGGTGGTAAGCAGAACTAAAATTCAACTTAGTTCCTAGGGCTGCATTAAGTGTTTGCCAAAATCTAGATGTCATCCTTGGGTCTCTATCAGATATGATCAATTCAGGTACTCCATGTAATCTAAAAATTTCATACATGAGTCTTTTTGGTAAAACAGATGAATCATCCTTAAGTTTACTAGTAATAAAATGAGATAACTTTGTTATTTTATCACTAACCACTAGAATAACATATGTTCATTTCTCGACATAGGCAACCCATGAATAAAATAAATCCTTATTACTTTCCATTTATACTACAGATTCTATGAGGATACAATAAACCAGATGGATGCATATGCTCAACTTTAACACGTTGACACTCTAAGTAGTGTGTCACAAATTCTATCACATCCTTCTTCATCCCTTTCCAGAAATATTGTTATTTTATATCAGCAAGCATTTTCGTAATGCCAGGGTGTCCAGAAAAAGGTGAATTATGAAATTCAGTTAACAATTTCTTTCTTAACTCATTTGACAAGGGTATGTATACCATGTTTTCAAACCACATGATTCCTTCATTGTCAAAGTGAAAACCTTTATATCTCACATCATTTGGATCTGCAACAAGTGTTGTCTTTACTTGCTGAAAATAGGAATCAGATTCCATGAAACTTTTTACTTCATCTTTAAATTGAGTTCTCAATGTTATAAGAGAAGAAATGTGCTTCCTACGACTTAGAGCATCTGTAACTCTATTTTATTTTCCTTTAATATAAATTATGTCAAAATCATACTGAGATAGAAATTCTAACCATCTTCACTGTCTTGCATTCAGATTTGGCTGAGTAAAAATATACTTCAACCCAAGATGATCGATTTTAGTTAAAAAGTTCTACCAAGAAGATAATGCCTCCAAACCTTAAGTGTATGAACAATGGAAACAAGCTTTAGATCATGTGGAACATATTTCAGTTCATGAAACTTGAGTTTCTACTTTCATAAGCTATAACATGACCCTTTTGTAATGTAATACCTCTAAGACCTTCCCAAATGCATCTCATTATAATAATGAAGTCTCCATTAGGACCGGTACATAAAAATAGGTGCTAAAGTTAACGATCCTTTAGAGTCTTAAATGCAGATTCACATTTTTCATTCCATATAAATTTCTTATCCTTCTCCCTGCAATGAAGTTATTGGTGCAACAACCTTAGAGAAGTCTTTAACAAACTTTGTATAGTAACCCATAATACCCATGAAGATTCTAAATTCATGCATATTCTTTGGTGTAGGACACTCAATTATTGCAACAATTTTTGATGGATCAACTACTATTCCATCTTTGCTTATGACATGACCCAAATAGTGCACTTCCGTATCATAGAAAGAACATTTGGACAACTTACCATACAACCTTCTCTTTCTCAATATTTCCAGAACTATTTTCAAATGCTCATGATGTTCTTCAATGATTTTAGAGTATATGAGAATATCGTCCAAGAATACAAGCACAAACTTGTCCAAGTATTCTTGAAAAATATTATTCATTAAATTCATAAAATCTGCAGGTGCATTTGTTAATCCAAATGGTAAAAATGTGAATTCATAATGTCCATACCTTGTTCTAAAATCTATTTTATGAATATCCTCATCCTTTATTCGTAACTGATGATATCCAGATCGAAGATATATTTTAGAATACACTAATGCACCATGCATCTGATCAAATAGATCATCAATTCTAGGAAGTGGATATATGTTCTTAATTGTTTCTTTGTTTAACATCCTATAATTGATGCACAATCTAAGTGTCCCATCTTTCTTTTCACAAAAATTATTAGTGCTCCCCAAAGTGAGACACTTGGTCTTATTAAACCCTTAGAAAAAGTTCTTGCAACTGTGCCTTAAGCTCTACCAATTCAATGGTAGTCATTCTATAAGGTGCCTTGGAAATAGGTTCGGTTCAGTTTGATCTCAATTGTGAAGTCAAACTCCCATTTGGGTGGAAGACCAGGTAACTCTTCCAGAAACACATCACTAAAATTTCATAACAGTGGATACCTTTCCAAGAAGTCACTACTTTCTTTGGTTGTTTCAGAAATTTTTACTGCATACAAAGTGCAACCTTTGTTTTTGGCCTTTTTAAGTGCATACCGATAATTTCCTAACTCGAAATATCACATTTAATACCCCAAATGCTTGTCAATTTCTACAAATCATCTAAACAACTAATATGTTTTTCAAAATAGTTAACCTTTTCCTTATGCTCATTAGCTTAATTAACACCTATGATTACATCACAAGACCCCAAAGGAGCAAGATAAAGGTCAACCTCGGTGAAAAAAACTAGGCAAGTCAAGGGTTGCTCTAAAAATACACATACTAACTATGTGAACAACATTATTTCCATAATGTACAACCCATGATTGATCCATTTTCTAGCTTTTATTTTTAATTTCGATGCTAATTTAGTAGAAATAAAATATTCAGTAGCTCCAGTATCAAAAGGTATAGTTACATGTATGCCAAATAGCTTACCTAGAACCTCTATGGGTGTGACTTACTTTTCAACCCTTTGTTTGTCACCTAATAAAGTGTGTATCTTGTGCTATTGATTACGGTCATCCTTTTTAAAGGACATTTATTTGCATGATGATCTTTTCCACAATTGTAGTAGCCTCCTACTGGGTCCCTTTTTAGGCTCAAATTTATTTCCAGCCTTAAACTTATCATTCTTACCCCCACAGGACTTTTGTCCATTATTATTGTTCTTGACAAAGTTATTTTACATATTAGTAGCAGTTTATTTACTACTATCATCTTGTTGTTTTCACATTAAATTTACTTTTCATACCAAAATTCTTCCTGGCCCCTTTTTCGGTGTAAGAGATGACGAAGAGTTTGGAATTTTATTTCTAATTTTCTCCTTTTGGGTAGAGATTGCTTTCAATTTTTGTTCCTGCCTTATGGATTTTTCAACTACCCCTTCCATAGTGGTTTGATTATGAGAATCCACTTCACCGCCTATAATCTGATTTAATCCCATGATAGATTTTCATATCTTGAACTTCTCATCGGTTTGATCGAGGTATGTACTTAAGGAGTTTAGTAAACCACTCCCAAGAGTCTCGTTAGAGTTAATTTTCTGGGATAAGTTCTGAAATTTATTCATTTTCTGATCATAATAAGGTTGTGGCAGCCATTATTACCTAAAATAACTTTTAAAATGATCCCAAGTAATATTTGTTTCATCAATGTTTAGTGCCTTACAACTATCCCACCATGAAGATGCTTCATGGGAAAGTTGATAAACTCCCCATATTGCCTTAGTTTCCTCTAAGAAGTTCCTTATTGCAAATTACTTCTCTATTTCATTCAGCCAATTCTCGGCTCCATCTCCTAATGTAGTATCAATGAGACTTGGGTGGACTTATCCTTTTATATCATTAGTGAGTTTAGTCGCCACCTTGCCTTTTTATTTTTAGGCTGATCAATTAGCATTGGCTACATTATTCTTATCAATACCTAAATTTCCAATATTAGCATTTTCCACATGAGGTGGCTGATTGTTATTACTAGCATCTTCTTCCTCCTCCTCATTTCCCATAACTTGTTGTTCAAGTATAACCAAATGATATATTGTTTCCAACAAGGCAACAAGGATCTCATCGAGTTTTTGGATAGTAGATGCTTCTCCACCTGGTGGTGGGTTGTTTGCATCATTTCCTCTTGTTCTAACCATTTTTTTGTTAACAAGAAAATTTAAGTTTTATCATATTATGGACACAATAGGTCCAAGAGCTGTAACTTTAAGCTTTGATACCAAGATGTAACATTCTCATTTTAAGACTTTAGAAACAAGGGAATTTTTTTTGTTTAATGTTCTTTGTTCTAAATAATCATAATTTAGAACACACATTCCATGCCAATCAATCTCATAAAAAATAACCATATGCAATTGTAATGACTCGGTAAAACATCGATCTCTCATTTCATGACTCGGTGAAACACCGATCTCTCATGTTAACTCATTGAATTGTATACTAGGTATACTTGGTTCTCTTACCCTTTTCTGGGTATTAAGTGTTATGTTTAAGAGGCCTTTCTGAATATTTGTTACCAATATTCATATGAAATCTCACTTCTTAAACTAGGTGACATAGGACAATGCAACCAACAACTTGCGATACTTTGGCCAAATATTTCAAACATACCGATGGGTCGTTGTATTCCTCCAATCATTTAAGCGACATAATCTTTGTCGGTGTCATTCTAAACCAAGGTTGTGTCCTAGGCAATATGCAATGGAGTCTAGGAGAACCATTTATACGTTGAGTTTGTTGGCGGGTTGCTATTTAGTTTTAATGACTATTCTATGGAAGTGTAGTTAAAATCTACGGAAATTAAATACAAATATACAGGAATTCAACTATGTGAGAGATTTGATCTTATTAGACATGTGTGGACATTCAGGCGTATAGCGCCAATTTAGCTTAATTTCTATGTTGTCACATTTTCTTATGATGTCATGGATACTAATGGATATGATGTTGTGTTTGGAACATAATTATATTGATGGATAGTTGTTGCATGTGGAATTCCATGGTTATATGTCACTTTATCATCTTGTCTAACTTTTGGAATATTGAGTATAATTGTGCACGTTGTCGCATTTTGATTTTAGTAGGATGTTAGGCTAGTTTAGAACTTATTGATATCTTATTGTGTTGTTGTTTTATATTTTATCAGACATGTACGGTTAATGTGTGCAATGAGTGTGCAGTGTGAAGTTTATAGGAGAACGTGGATTCGTGCCAACTATGTAATCTTGCACAAGCAGCCCATGGGCTGAGTCCTAGCCATGTTCATTGTGTGAAGCCTTAGTATAGGAGATTATTATTTTGGGCACTATGAGTGACCCCAATTTTTGTAATGTATTGTGCCTTGAATTATTAATTTTGTTTAGGGTAGTTAATTATGATGTAAACTTGTTTTGGGAGTTAATAATCCCACTTTCATTTAAATTTTGATTTTGTTTAATGAGTCACTTAATCACAAGGGTTTAGGGTCACATGTGAGACCCTTGGGTGGTCCCCACACCCTCTACCCTTGTGCCAAAAATGTAAAACCCGAAATTAGGTTATTTTGGGCATTTTTGGGGACCCCTTTTAGCTTGGGAGTTCCCCTAACATAAAAATGAGCCCTTGGACCCTACCTAATGGGTAGGGGGCTTATTTTCAAGGCTAGAGGGAGTTTTCCCTCCCTTTTTACCTCTTGTTTGGTCACATCCATGTAAGGGATGTGGATTTGAGTGCTTATTAAAAGTTTCACTAATTTTGTCTTGCTAACATTTAGGGAATTTGGGAGAAGAGGGCAAAAAAAGACAATTTTACCCTTTCTCTCTTTTGTTTTGGCATCTTTGACCTTGAAGAAGGAGAGGGGTGACACATGTCACCCCCTCATTTGTGAGGATTCTTGCTTGCTCCTCTTCAAATTCCCATTCATGGGAAAAGAGAGGGACTTTTTTTTTTGGAACTTCTTGCTTGGATGCTTGTGGGATTTGGAGCTTGAGATTTTGCTTGAGTCAAGGAGTGGAGAAATTGAAGTTGAAAGATTTTTGGAGAGCTTTCCTTGAGGTAGGCTCTTATGTCTTATTGTTGTGTTGTTTTCCTTTTAGTTGTTAGATTGGTTGCTTGAAATTGTTATTGTTGTATGTAGATTTTGGTTGCTTGCTTGTTTTTACTCCCTCCATCATATGGCATGATGGAGTTTTGGAGTTGTGGGGGAGAGAGAGGGATTTTTCCTCTCAATCCTCAAGGCTTGATGGACAAGCCTTGTAGGGTCTTAGTGTTTCCCCTCAAATGGTTGAGGTGGGGAAGTTGATTCATTTGGCTTGAATCTCCTTCCCCATTCTTGGTAAGGAAACCCTTTGGGGTTTGAAAATCCTTCCAAGAAGGACTTGGAGAAAGGGTGGAGGAATAAGGAGGGTTTTGATTGAATTTAGGAGCAATAAGGAGGGTATGGAGATTTTTGCTTTGTGCAAGTAATTTTGAATATAACTTTTGGAGAACTTTCTCCTCTCTTCCCCACTTTTGAGGAAGAACATGGGTTCTCCTCCTTGTAAATTTTGGAGTCTTGTTTTGTATTTGTCCTATTTTTTTGTGTGCTTGTATCATTGTTAGTTCACCCTCCATCTTGTGCAAGTTTTGGTTAGTTGACCTCTTTCCCATGGGCTTGGGGGAGGCTAGCATGCATCCCAACCTTGGGAGAGGCATGTAATGATGCCTATGGTTGGGTGGCAAACAAGCTCTCTCTCTTTATGGTTCTTTTGAAGGCAATGTACATGGGGATCTCATGTTGAAAGTGGGTTGTTGTTGGAGATTTTTTTCTCAATCCTTGTGAAACATTTCTTGTGTTGTAACCTCTTTGAGCATGGCATGGAGTAAAAATTCTCCACCTTGTAAATCTCTCTCTTTTGTATAAGTAAATTTGCAAGCTTTCAAAATCTTGAGCCATATTTGAGTTGAGTAATCTCCTCAACCTTGTAAAGAAGTCTTGTAATAAACTTCTTGAGTAGTTAATTATTTGTGTATTTTGTATATGTATGTGAACCCAAATCTAAAGTTTTTAAAATTTGAATATTTATTTTTTTTTGTTTTAAAAAGGAAAAATGATATGTAATGAGATTTTGAAAGAAAAGAATTATATTTGAAAATATCTTCTTCCTTCTTAAACATGTATGTACATTCATGGTGAATATATTTTTCCTTGTTATAAATCTTGAAATATTCATATTCCATGAATTTTAATGTTTGTAATAGAAATTTTGAAGTGAATATTTGATAGTTTATTAAGTTCATTAGGTGAAAATAATAAGATTTAAATTCTTCAAAATCTTTCACTTAATTGTTATTTAAAATTTTAATCCTTTTGAAATCAACATTGTTTATTTTTTATGTTTTGAAAAAAAGAAATAGCAAAAAAAATATAAATTTAGATTAATTATCTTATCCAAATAAAAAATTTTTTTTTTTATTTTTTATAAGTATAAAATGGATTATATATTCTAGAATATATATATATGTATAATATTATCATATAACTATAATGTATATATATATAATATATATTTATATATATATATATATATATATATATATATAATATATAATATATATATATATATATATATATATATATATATATATATATATATATATATATATATATATATATATATATATATATATAAATATTTTTAAAAAAAAATTTATAAAAAAAAAAATACATAAAAAAAAAAAATAAAAAAACATTGGGGGGGGCCGAAACCCCCACAACCGCTGCATATAAATAAAAAAAAAAAAAAATAATGGGGGTGGGGGCCGAACCCCCCCCCCCACAAACCCCAACTGCCCTCCAGCCACGGGGGCCCCCCCTCTCCCCACCACCTGTCCCACCTGCCCTTCCTCCCGCCCATCCGCCACCCCCCCCCCCCCCCCCGCCACCCCCCCCCGCATCCCTCGCCCCTCCCCTCTCCCCATGACCTCCCAACCTCCCCATGCCGCCCCCCCCACCGCCCCCCCACAGTGTGCCTCCCCCACAACGCCACACACCTCCTCCCCAAAAATCCAATATAAATTGTGTATATAAAAAAAACATAATAAATAATAAAAATAAAATATAAATATAATATATATATATAAAAAAATACTTCAAAATAATATATATATATATAGATATAATATTTTAAAAAGGGGAGGCTCCAACCATTTCCATTTACCTACAATCAAGAAACAAAGAAAACAAATGAGAAAAGAATGAAATGAAGAGAAGAAAAAAAAAAAAAAAAAAAGAAAAAAACATAAGGAAATTTTAGGGCATCTTTAGGGAAAACTTAGATCAAGGGTTGAGGTGGTTTCTATCCTATGGCTCATAATTAACCCTACTACACTTTTTATGGGAGCCTAGTGTTTTTAAAATGTGAATGGGAAAATAAAAGAAGTTGTATGTGTGGTAGATAAAATTAATTAAATATCAAGGGGGTAGACTTAAAAAAAAATTATGGACCCTAGGAAATTTAATAGAATAAAAATAATTATGATGTTATTGGACTGGAGTTATTTAATTTTTGGGTAAATTAAATTTATATCAATTAATTAATAACGGGATATGGTTAAGCAAGGTGTTGGAAAATATTGTTTTCAAAAAAATTACTCAAATTTGTAGTCACTATTGGTGTAGTTTTTTTCTGTGTCCCGAGGCGGGGCATGACATTTGGTATCAGAGCAAGGTTCGCACACGCGGACCTCGGGTAACTAATTAAAATAGTTAATGGTAATTTAATAACACTAAATTTAATAAATGAATAAAAATAATTAGTTAAAAATCATCCGCAACCATTAAATTTTAAATTAATAACTTCTTTGCTCACCCGTGCACAGGATGGCGCCCAAGTGAGGACGATCAGCTAGAGGTTTGGGGTGTAGTGCACCTACATGTGGGAGCAGCCGGCACCCAAATTTGGGCCTCAGATATTAGAGGCCTTGCACACCAGCCTGATAGTTGTGGAGGAAAGCATCTACCACCACCGCAGGAGATGAGAGTGGAGACACCATTGGGAGATGAGGAGCCGATAGGTGAGGACGCGCATTCAGAGCCACCAGAGCATGATACACCGAGGTGGGAGAGGTCACGTAGCCCTTCCATTCATCACGAGAGGGTAGCCTCATCCGTCGTAGCCGCTCACACAGTCTCGAGGGACCATTCGAGGATAGGTGACCCCTTCGCCTCGCTGGACTACATCACCAGGATCGAGATACATGCAGTGTGATCAGGGATCTTCTTCGCTTGCAGCCACCCACTTACACCGGCTCTACAAATGGCTTTGGGGCTGAGTCATGGCTCCTTAGCTTGGATAGTTGCTTTGGCTTGCACTCTTATGAGAGCAACGTCAAGGCAAGGTTCGCTATACACCTCCTCCGAGACGCAAGCAGGTGTTTGGTGGAGGAATGAGGAGCGGAAGCTCCATCTGACTCGAGAGACAGTGACTGGGAGATGTTCGAGGAGTGTTTCAGGGCTCGTTATATGTCAGAGCATTTTGTGCAAAAGAGGATCGATGAGTTTCATGACTTACGACAGGATCCGCACATAGTAGCAAAGATGAGAGCAGTTCCCGGATCTTCTCAAAGATGTGGACTACCCGCAAGATGAGAAATTATAGTTAATAGGTTTATTCGAGGCCTTAATGTAGATATATAGCAGAGAAGTTAGGATGTTATCTCCTCCCACACTTGAGAAGGCCATTGAGAAGGCCTACTTAGCTGAGGAGAATAGGACCAAGGCACAGGAGCATCGTGATAGAAACAAGAGCAAGTTTTAGGAGAGGATACATGCCTTTAGAGTCAGAGGTCACGAGGTACTGCACCACCCCCTTGAGGAGGATTTTGGCCTCCACCAACAGCCACGAGGGCTCCACCACACCCACAATGACATACACACAAGCAGTAGGGCCACCCGCAGCAGGGGGCTAGATAGACACAGGGATTTTAGAGAGGTGTTTCTAGAGGAGGTTTTGGTGGAGCCAGGATAGGAGGTAGGGCACTCAAGAGGCAGGCACACCAACTCGCACACAAGCAGCTCGCTAGGGTGGACCGAGCAGCAGGATCAAGACACACCAGAGTACAGGAGGGACCCCATCTCAGAGGGGTACAAGAGGATGTTTTATTTGTGGATCTCCTGATCACTATGTGCGCATGTGCCCACACAAACCCAATACCATGGATACATAGAGAGCTGCTAGATCCGAGTAGATGGTGGGTGATGTAGGACGCGCTCATCATGTATATGCAAGTGGTTGACAACCGCCAGGCCGAGCATCAAGCCACAGTCATTGAGAGATGACAGTACTATCGGGGTATTTTTGCCTCAAGATTTTTGATTCAGGTGCTTCAGATTCTTTTATATCACCTTCTATAGTGGACCAGTGTGGGCTAGTGGTGGCTAGGCAACCAGATAGTTGGCAGGTTGAGTTGGCCTCTGGGGCCAAACTCACCGTGGACTCGTATGTGGAGAGTTACGTACTTGATTTAGGAGCCTTCTCCACTACTCTTGACCTCCGAGTTATCCCTCTAGGTTCCTATCAGGTAGTTTTGGGTATGGATTGGCTCGAGACTCATCGAGCTAAGGTGGATTGCAGAAATAAGGTCATTGAGTGTCAGGATGATCTTGGGAGTGTAGTTGATATCAGGGATGCAGAGGCCTATCTCCTTGCGCATGATATCGGCTAAGAAACTCAAGCGGAGCATGCGTAAGGGGTGTCAGTTGTTTGCTATCACCATTAGTGATCGATCTGAGAGCATTCTAGAGCATTCACCCTTAGATGATCATGTAGTTTTGAGGGAGTATGTAGATGTGTTTCCAAGTGAGCTTCCAGGGTTACCACCCCGCAGAGAGGTGGATTTCACCATTGATTTAGTACCTAGATCAACACCAGTTTCTAGGGCACCTTATCGGATGATGACCCAGAGCTTCATGAGCTCAAGATTCAGTTAGAGGAGTTGTTGGATAAGGGTCTCATTCACCCTAGTGTATCTCCTTGGGGAGTGCCAATCATATTTGTGAAGAAGAAGGATGGTTCTCTCAGACTTTGTGTAGACTTTAGACAGCTCAATAAGGTCACAATAAAGAACCGTTATCCACTCCCTAGGATTGATGACTTGTTTGATCAGATGGGGAGCGAGAGTGTTCTCCAAAATCGATCTCAAGTCAGGATATCATCAGTTGCACATTTCAGATGCAGACATTCATAAGACAACATTTTCACACATGTTATGGGCATTATGAGTTCACAGTGGTTCCATTTGGTTTGACCAATGCCCCAGCTGTCTTCATGAGCCTCATGAATGGAGTATTCAGACATTTCTGGATCACTTTGTCTTAGTGTTCCTTGATGACATATTGATTTATTCTCATTCCGAGGAGGAACATGAGGAGCATTTGAGACAGGTACTTCAGGTTTTGAGAGAGCAGAAGTTGTATGGGAACTTGGAAAAATGCAGCTTCTTTCAAACAGAGATTCAGTACTTGGGTCATATCATTTAGGTGAGGGTATCTCCATAGATCCCTCTAAGATACAGGCTATCTTGGACTAGCCAAAGCACCACATCGCTTATCGAGGTGAGGAGTTTCATGGGTTTAGCAGGTATTACCGCAGTTCATACAGGAATTTTCTAGGATTGCTCACCCTATCACTTCTCTTCAGAGGAAAGGGAAGAAGTTTGATTGGTTAGAGAAATGTGAGCAAGCCTTTCAGTTGCTTAAGGAAAGGTTAACCACGGCACCCATCTTAGCAGTTCTAGACCCGACAGAGGATTTTTTTGTTTGTACTGATGCATCACTAGAGGGTTTGGGAGCAGTTCTTATGTAGGAGCATCGGGTTATTACTTTTGAGTCTCGTAAGCTCAAGGACTACGAGCTTAATTATCCTACTCATGACTTGGAGCTTGCAGCAGTTGTTCATGCTCTAGTGCATTGGTGACATTTCCTTTTGGGTAGACCTTTCATTTTGAGGACAGATCATCGTAGTTTGCAACATATCTTCTCACAGCCGAACCTCAACGCTCATCAATGGCGTTGGATGGAGTTCCTATGTGAGTATGACATGGAGGTTTAGTATATCAAAGGGAAGGAAAATGTTGTTGCAGATGCACTTAGTAGATGATGACATGTGCTTGCTTCTTTGACACTTCAGTCAGATTTGAGAGGCAGGATTCTTGAGCACCTTCCAGAGGACAAATTTTATGAGGGAGCTAGACAGATGTTGGAGTCACAGGGTTCTTTAGAGGGTAGAGATATTTGGGTGTGTTTTAGAGGCAGATGGTTTGCTTTGGTTCCACAGTGCATCTACGTGCCTAAGTCAGGTGATCTGCGTAGCTTCATCCTCACAGAGGCTCATCGAGCCCCATATGGCACATCCAGGAGTGAAGAAAATGCATGCCGATCTGAGGGAGTTATATTATTGGCTAGGTCTTCGATGGGACATAGCAGATTTTTTGTTGCATGATGCCTTGAGTGTCAGAGGGTCAAGGCAGAGCATTCACATCCCGCAGGACTTTTACACCCTCATGATATTCCCGAGTGGAAATGGGATGTGATCTCCATGGATTTCATAGTCAGACTTCCTATGTCATCTTATCGTCATGATGCCATTATGGTCACCATGGATAAATTGACCAAGGTTGCACATTTTTCACCAACCAAGGTCACCTATAATGCATAGGCCATTGCCAAAGTATTTATGGAGGACATTGTTAGGTTGCATGGGATTCTGAAGACCATCATCAATGACAGGGATACCATCTACACTTCAGTTTTTTGGACTTCTTTTCAGGCCGCTCTGGGTACTCAGATCAATTTCAGTTCAGCTTATCATCCAGAGACAGATGGGCAGATAGAGAGGGTTAATCAGGTGTTAGAGGACATGTTGAGAATGTATGTGATGGATCAGCAGAAGAAATGGGAAGATTATTTGCATTTAGTTGAGTTTGCTTACAACAACAACTATCATAGTTCCATTGGTATGGCTCCTTACCAAGCTTTGTATGGATGACCTTGCAGGACACCTTTGAGTTGGGATAGACTAGATGACAGGATTATTCTGGGACCAGCCTACCTTTAGGATTTAGAGCAGCAAGGTTGTGTTGATTAGACAACGTCTTGAGTAGGCCAGAGCATGCCAAAAGGCATATGCAGACACCAAGAGGATTGATCGTCACTTCTCAGTGGGTGACAAAGTCTTCTTGAGAGTTCATCCGCATAAGAGTCCAATCCATTATGGAAAGGGTTCTAAGCTATCACCTTGTTTTGTGGGGCCTTTTGATATTTTAGAGGTCATCGGTCCAGTTTCCTATCGCCTAGCTTTTCCACCACGCCTTGCATGGGCCCACGATGTGTTTCATGTTTCTGTACTACGTAGATATGTACCTGATGCTTCTCATGTTTTGGATTGGTCGGCATTACAGGTAGAGGATGGAGGATAGTGGAGACTGGAGCCCGTACGCATACTGGAGCACGGAGGTGGCCCTTCGGGGTCGAGACTTGGACTAGGTTAGAGTATAGTGGGACCAATATGACGAGACAACAGCTACCTGGGAGGATGCGATACCTTTGAGGGCTAGATATCCCTATCTCTTTCAGTGACTTCCAGGAGGAAGTCTAATTTTAGTAGAGGGGGATGTAGTGCCCACACTTTTTATAGCTCAGTAGCTTGTTGTTTCTTTTCTCATAGACATGTTTTGACAGAGTTTTGTTATATCGTGGACATTATATTAGAGATTTGATCTTATTAGACATGTGTGGACATTCAGGTGTATAGCGCCAATTTAGCTTAATTTCTATGTTGTCACATTTTCTTATGATGTCATGGATACTAATGGATATGATGTTGTGTTTGGAACATAATTATATTGATGGATAGTTGTTGCATGTGGAATTCCATGGTTATATGTCACTTTATCATCTTGTCTAACTTTTGGAATATTGAGTATAATTGTGCACGTTGTCGCATTTTGATTTCAGTAGGATGTTAGGCTAGTTTAGAACTTATTGATATCTTATTGTGTCATTGTTTTATATTTTATCGATGTGTAGTTAATGTGTGCAATGAGTGTGCAGGTGACAGGTTTACAGGAGAACGTGGGATTCAGGCCAGCTACACAATCTTGCACAAGCAACCCACGGGCTGAGTCCTAGCCATGTTCATTGTGTGAAGCCTTAGTATAGGAGATTATTATTTTGGGCACTATGAGTGACCCCAATTTTTTTTGTAATGTATTGTGCTTTGAATTATTAATTTTGTTTAGGTAGTTAATTATGTTGTAAACTTGTTTTGGGAGTTAATAATCCCACTTTCATTTAAAATTTTGATTTTGTTTAATGAGTCACTTAATCACAAGGGTTTAGGGTCACATGTGAGACCCTTGGGTGGTCCCCACACCCTCTACCCTTGTGCCAAAAATGCAAAACCCGAAATTAGGTTATTTTGGGCATTTTTGGGGACCCCTTTTTAGCTTGGGAGTTCCCTAACATAAAAATGAGTTTCTGGACCCTACCTAATGGGTAGGGGGGCTTATTTTCAAGGCTAGAGGGAGTTTTCCCTCCCTTTTTACCTCTTGTTTGGTCACATCCATGTAAGGGGTGTGGATTTGAGTGCTTATTAAAAGTTTCACTAATTTTGTCTTGCTAACATTTAGGGAATTTGGGAGAAGAGGGCAAAAAGACAATTTTACCCTTTCTCTCTTTTGTTTTGGCATCTTTGACCTTGAAGAAGGAGAGGGGTGACACATGTCACCCCCTCATTTGTGAGGATTCTTGCTTGCTCCTCTTCAAATTCCCATTCATGGGAAAAGAGAGGGACTTTTTTTTTTGGAACTTCTTGCTTGGATGCTTGGGTGATTTGGAGCTTGAGATTTGCTTGAGTCAAGAGTGGAGAAATTTGAAGTTGGAAAGCTTTTTGGAGAGCTTTCCTTGAGGTAGGCTCTTATGTCTTTTTTGTCATGTTGTATTCATCTTAGTTGTTAGTTTGACTACTTGAAATTGTTATTTGTTGTATGTGGATTTTGGTTGTTGCTTGCTTGTTTTACTCCCTCCATCATATGGCATGATGGAGTTTTGGAGTTGTGGGGGGAGAGAGGGATTTTTCCTCTCAATCCTCAAGGCTTGATGGACAAGCCTTGTAGGGTCTTAGTGTTTCCCTCAAATGGTTGAGGTGGGGAAGTTGATTCATTTGGCTTGAATCTCCTTCCCCATTCTTGGTAAGGAAACCCCTTTGGGGTTTGAAAATCCTTCCAAGAAGGACTTGGAGAAAGGGTGGAGGAATAAGGAGGGGTTTTGATTGAATTTAGGAGCAATAAGGAGGGTATGGAGATTTTTTCTTTGTGCAAATTTGGAATATAATTTTTGGAGAACTTTCTCCTCTCTTCCCCACTTTTGAGGAAGAACATGGGTTCTCCTCCTTGTAAATTTTGGAGTCTTGTTTGTATTTGTCTTATTTTTGTGTGCTTGTATCATTGTTAGTTCACCCTCCATCTTGTGCAAGTTTTGGTTAGTTTCCTCTTTCCCATGGGCTTGGGGGAGGCTAGCATGCATCCCAACCTTGGGAGAGGCATGTAATGATGCCTATGGTTGGGTGGAAAACAAGCTTCTCCTCCTTGTATGTTTTTCTTGAAGGCATGGATGTGGGAGCTCAAGTTGATAGTTGGTAATTGATTGGAGCTCTTTATCTCTTTCTCAATCCTTGTAAAACATTTCTTGTGTTGTAACCTCTTGAGTATGGCATGAGAAAAAATTGTACACCTTGTAAAATCTCTATTTTATTTTTTTGAAATTTGCAAGCTCAAAATCTTGAGCCATATTTGAGTTTGTAATCTACCTCATTACCTTGTAAAGAAGAATCTTGTAATCAATCTTCTTGGGTAGTTAATTATTTGTGTATGATGGTGTATGTGAACTCCAAATCTAAAAAGGAAATATTGTATTTGTTGTTTTCTTAAATATGAAAATCTGATATGTAATCTCCTTTTGAAAGAAAGAATATATATTTGAAAATATGCCCTTCTTGTGAACATGTATGTACACTTCATGGTGAATATATTTTCCCTTGTTATAAATCTGAAATATTCATATTCCATCTTTTAATGTTTGTAATAGAAAATCTTTTGAAGTGAATATTTGATAATATTAAGTTCATTAGGTAACACATAATAAGATTAAAATCGGTTATTCATTTTAAGTTGAAATCAACATTGTTTATTTTGTTACAAAAGAGATTTGAAAAAAAATATAAATCTTAGATTAATTATTTTATTTTATAAGAAAATTTTGTAAATTTATAAGTATAAAATGGAAGATATATTTCAGAATATACATTATATGTATAATATTATACATATAACTATAATGTAGCATATATATAAGTATATATTATATATATATATATATATAATATATATATATATATATATATATATATATTATATAGGTTGATGTATAAATATATTATATGCATATGAGACATATATTTTATTTATATATATATATATATGTAATATATATATTTTTATATTAAAATATTATTAAAAAAAAATTTATAAAAAATAAAAATAAAAATTTAAACATGGGGGGTGGGGGCCAAACCCCCAAATATTTAATGTAAACAAAAAAAATGGGGGGGGGGGTCAAACCCCCCACCCTCAACGCCCTTTGGGGGCCGCCCGCCCCCCGGCACAAACCCCCGCCCCCTGGCCGTTGTGCCTCGCCGCCCCACCCCCCTGCGGCTGCCCCTGCCCGCCCCCACCCCATGTTTCCAGCCCTCCCTCGCGCCGCCCCTACCACCCCACCGCCCTCTCCATTGTGCCTCCCACACCCGCCACACCTTCCTCCACCCCAACCGCCTTCAAATCCAAAACCCCTTAATAATAAAGCAAAAACAAATTTAATAATAATAAAAAAATAAAAATAAAATAATAATAAACATAAAATAATATATATATATATATATATATATATATATATATATATATTATTTTACTTCAAAACAATATATATATTCATCCAAGGGGTTTTCAAAAAGGGGAGGCTCCATTGATTTCCATTTACCTGCTTGAAGAAACAAAGAAAACAAATGAGAAAAGAATGAAATGAAGAGAAGGAGAAAAAAAAAGAATAAAAACATAAGGAAATTTTAGGGCATCTTTAGGGCAAACTTAGATCAAGGGTTGAGGTGGTTTCTATCCTATGGCTCATAATTAACCCTACACTCTTTTGGAGCCTAGTGTATTTAAAATGTGAATGGGAAAATAAAGTTTAGGGGGCTTGTATGTGGGTAGATAAAATCTAATTAAATATAATTTATATTAATTAACTAATAACAGGATATGGCTAAGGAAGATGTTGGAAAGTATTGTCTTCGCATTTCATTTTTTTTTTTTTACCGAATCATTAGTCTATTTTCCAGTGTCCCGAGGTGGGGCACTACAAAAATCATCAAATGATAATTTTAGTAAAACTAATCAAAGGATTGTATGCATAAAAACTCAAATTAACCTCGTATCTCCTCGCCTGAGTAGGCCCTTGCTCTTCCTCGGGATAGAGTATTCAACAAATTATAATTCTCAAAATGCAAGTAGCTTTCATTAAATTTGAAATGAGTTCATAACATATCAAAAACAAATCCGCAAAAGTATGCTGAGATAATCTTCTTCGATAATCAAAAAGTGGTACTTCAAGTTCAAGACAAAGTCTTCATATAGATAATGTTGGTTACAAGATCTGCCATATCAAAGTGCATAAAACACTATCCATCAAATATCAATTAAAACTAATAGATTCCTACAGGCTGTTAGAATCAAGCCCAAGCTAATAGGTCAATTCGATGGAAAGAGTCTTCAGCCGCATGCTTCAAACTTAGCTTCTTATCCACTAGTAACTTCCATTATTCCCTACACACATCATCACATTTGATCTCATAAAGGCAGTTAGTAGGAAGTTCATGGGATAAACAATTTTCATAAATAATAGCAAGGAAAATGCATCAACCTACTAAGACATGACTACACAAAACATCCCCATATACTAATAAGTCATATCACAAAGAGTATTTCCGGTCTGAAGAAATGATATAAATGAGCCAAACAATGCACTCATCATTTTCCCCTAACTTTACCTATTGCATGTCCCAATGCAACTCATCGCACCGCTTTCGCCATGTTGGTCAGCCATGTCATACTCCTCGAATTGATCAGCGTATTGCTTTGTGCTATTCTTGTAGCCCTGAGTATTGGAGGTCATTTCCACCCAGGCAGTGAAACTATCATGGGACTGTGCTGCATTGTTTTGCCAAGTCGTGAGAGGGCTTTAGAGGAGTGGTGGCCACACTTGGAGGCCTGCCCATTCATTAGTGTATTTCTAGCTATTTTTCTCTGTAGTTTGTTTGATAATGGTGATGAGGGAATCACCCCTTTGCATGCTCCAGATCAAATTGCGTGGAGAGAGGACCTCCCTACATTTCAAAGCTAGGCTTAAAGTATCCCATTTCCTCTCGCAAGCTTGCCAAGCAGCCCCAAAATTCTCGACTATAATTTTCAAAATCAATAATACACTTTGAAGAAACTATGAGAAGTATTCACCCCAACCCCGCCCTGATAAGTACAATGATCTAAAGTTTTTCCACAGGTGACATCGTATGATGAGTTGGGTGAATGTAAAATCGATGGACTAAGCAAAGTGTTATTAAAACTGTCTTTCACGCCTCCAAATTATTTGATTCCACAATACTGATGAAAGGATTTACTTTGAAAATCCCCACAAATAGGTTGATCAAAAATCGGGGACATTGGTCACTATCATGTTATGTAGATAAAATTCACAGAGAAAATTTTGAATTTCCTGAGGCTTGTTCTTGTGGATGATAAAAACTAGGTCCATCAGAATTTCGTGAGGGGCTTGAGAACACAATTGAAATAAGCGCCAAGAATAAAATTGTTCTTGGACGTACATGTTGTAGGATCGAGGAGGGTTTCCTACGGGACAATAGTTTGATGGCTAAAGGATAGAAAAAGTCTAAGATAGATGTTACTTTTCATTTTCCTCTTCCAGAGATTCTTTTTCTTTTTTAATTTTTGATTTTCTTTCCGCAATTCCCTTTCCTGAAGGGACAACTGTTGGAAATTATTCAAGAGGGTAAGACCCTTATCACATTGTCACTTTAGACAACTCACTTCAAGCTGCAGGGCAGCAATCTCCCAAACTTTTTCTACTGTCTTTTGTGTAAATTCAGCTTGTAATAAAAGGGTGGATTCTTCCATACCTCAGAATCGAGATTTTAGCAAAGTGCTATCTCCTCTAGATAGTTGTAAGAAGGTGCCACTTGAGTGTCAAGCATTTCTGGAGTTACAATGTGAATTTCTATAGATGACGAAACATCGATGATGGAGCGGTTGGGACATCCTCCGTATGCAGCTCCTCCCGAATGTGGGTGGTGTCATCAGGCAAGGACTCCAATTAGAAACCACCTGTCTCGCAAAAATGAGCTAAGCTGCCGGGAACGTAGTTGCATGCGGGAAGATGGGCCATGGGACACTTTCCTTTTGAATCAGAAATGGATGGGGATGGTCCCTCAGGAGTACCAACCATGTCGGCGTGCTCAGGAACGTCAGCTGCCTCTACTTGACTATGTGAAGGGCCCGATGCAAGGGTAGACCAAGGTGCAGAAGAGAGACCAAATTTTAATTGCTTAGGCCTGGACCCTTCGCCACCAACACATCCCTTGAGCCTCCGCTTTGGGTGAAAGAAAACTTGGTGTGAACACAACAGATGAATCAACCCCGGGTGCTTAAGCATAGACTTGCCCCACTGGACTGGTGTTTCTAGCATACCTTAATGATGGAGTCTGCGAGGTACTCTGGAAAATTTACCTGAAGGGCCTGGTTGACATGTCCCTTTTTAAGGTGAATGAGCATTTTGAGCGCATCACCACCCAGAATAGAGGCCTGGCTATCGTATATAAAATACCTATTGACCCATTTAGCAATCTCACCCTAGATTCTAGGAAATTTTTTTCGCTTAACACCCTTTTGGACACCTAATGGAGTCAGGATGACCTCCGGGAGTGCCTCTCCTCCATTTTGGAATTGAGAAATCAGGCTTTGCAAAGGGGCATTCGTCATAACCTTTAAAGTGAAGGTTGGCGGGCGAAAGGTCGAAATGACCTGACTGGTAATTTCAACTCTTCGTCCACCAACTTGTGAGCATATGGACTCAAAATTGTTTAAGAACTCTTCCACAATGCTCTCATAAAAACCTTCAAATTTCCAAATGAAATCTAACCATAAAAATCATGAAAAACCAAAGTGAAAGGGTGGCATTTCGGAGTAAGGCGTCGGGTGAAGCGAGGTTCTAATGTCTTTCACATTCTATGCTTGAGCTAAAGAGTGAGAAATACACGGTGAGTGGAAAACCAGAGCAGGCGTCTCTTCCACTTCCCGTCGATTGTTTGATAAAACCAATCATGATTGATGTGCATGCCACAATGGGAAAAAGTGGTCAGCAGAGCATTAAATTTCAAATGACACCATATTCCTTAGGTAAGTGCAACATCAAGAAAAGGTGACGGAGAAAAAATAGTGATGAGACCGACCACTCGTGTGAGATTAAGATTTTTGTGGCAGCACATATCCCATGGTTGAGGAGCAAGCGCCATCTGTCCTGATGTTGGAGAGTGTGACACATCAAAGCATGTGGAGATTTATGAGCCATTACTCCTTTTATGCCATCATTCTTAGAGCCATATTTGGAAGAGATCCAGAATGATCATAGCAATCATTTCATGATGGCATTATAATGAAAAATGACTACATGGGGAAATGTTTTGCATAGAAATATCATTAGCAAGTTAAATGCACTTACCCATGCCACATTTAGTTAGCTGATATCCATAGATTCCTATGCCCTGCAATTTGGGATGAAACATGATTAGCGGTAGTAGAAATAATGAAAATTCCTGCATTTATTGGAAATTACAATAAGAACTACTAACTAAGGGAAGAAGATTGAATGAAGGATCATCTTCCTTTATTGAATTTGCAAAAGATTAATTACTCCATGCGTGAGAGGCAAAGAGCCTCCTCAGCATGCATGTCTATTCATAACAGAATGTCGTCAGTGAAAGTCTTCTTATCCAACAGTTGGTGATAAACTCGGAGCCTATGCCCATTCACCAGAAGAGTTTGTTTGTCTCCATCAATCGGTATCAATCGAACAGAGCCATTATCAAACACTTGATTTACCTGATAGGGACCTAACCAATGCATACACAACTTGCCTTTAAACTGTTGATAGTGGGAATCAAAGAGAAAAACCCACTGTCCTTCATGAAATATCCATTTTTTATGTGAGCATCATGCCAAGTTTTCCACTGATGCTATAGAATTTTAGTCTCTGTTGTGCCTCCATCCGCATTTCATCTAATTCATTCAACTGCAACACTCATTCACGATGTGCTTCATCCAAATCAATCCCAACTTCCAACGTTGTTCGCTAGGTGCGCAACTCAAACTCCACAGGTAACAATGGCTTCTTCCCAAAGACCAGCTCATAGGGAGAGAAACCAGTAGTTGTTTTCTAGGTTGTGTTATAGGCCCAAACGGCCTCGTGAAGCTTTGGTACCCAATTCTTTTGTCGTCATTGACTACCTTAGTTAGAATATTCTCTAGCTCTCGATTGGTTACCTCCACTTTCCCATTGGATTGGGGTGATATGGTGATGATTTTCGGTGCTCCGATTCTATAGATTCCTAAGAAATCTTCAATCATATTTGAAACAAATTGAGCACCTTGATAAGATATAATGCCCTTGGTGCTCCAAATCATAACAATATCTGGTTATAGAGAAAATTAGCAACCACATCTTCATTGGCAGATGCCAATGCTTGAACTTCAGCCCATTTGGTGACATAGTCCGTGCATACCAAGAGATACTCCTTCTCGAAAGATGGAGGATCAAATGGTGCAACGAAATCAGTACCCCATTTCTCAAATGGTCCTAGAACCAATTGAGGGTTTAGAGGCATTTCCATAGAAAGTGTAGGTTTTCCCATTCGTTGGCATGCATCACACTACCACACATACTTTTTGACAGTCTTATGGAGGGAAGGCCAATAGTACCCTGCTCCAAGGATCTTGTGAATTGTTCATTTTACTAAATAATGTCCACCTCTTGGCTCATCATGACATGCTTGCAGTATGTCATGT
Source organism: Taxus wallichiana var. yunnanensis (assembly GCA_018340775.1). NCBI lineage: Eukaryota > Viridiplantae > Streptophyta > Pinopsida > Cupressales > Taxaceae > Taxus > Taxus wallichiana. The sequence goes on from CM031234.1 coordinate 193,603,116, forward strand.
ACCTCATCCTCTTGAACACACCTGCGAAGAACCATGTCAGGACAACATTTAAATAAGAATCTGTTACACCATTTATATGTTGCACTATTTCTAACCAATCACCTTCTTTCCTTATGAGTAAAATAAGTAGGAAACTTCCCTGTTGTTAAATAATTTGCGAGATCAGTGAACCAGGGAGTCTTAGTGGAGATAGAAAACAAGTGTTCATCGGGAAATTGATCTTGGACTACTTCGTCATCACCTGAAACATTTATTCTGGAAATAAATTTAGCAACAACGTTAGATTTCCCAGCTTATCTATAATAGTGAGATTGGATTCGCAACAAGAGTAACCAAAGAAATGAGCCTTCCACCAACCACCTTTGGTTTGTTCATCAAATATCGAATGGCGAGTGGTCGTGTAAACAAAATTTTTATATCCAAAGTGATGTAATGAAGAAATTTATTCAAAGCATATACCACAACCAAAAACTCTTTTTCCATAGGAGTCATATTTTTGCTGATAAAATAAATTACATACAAATGATCTTCTTCGAGTCTTTTTGTCCAAGGACGAGTGCCATGGCTGTATTAGAAGCATCAGTGTGGATATGGAATGGTTGTCCCATCAGGGGCCACGTAAGACAAGGGCTATTTTCAGCTTTTCTTTGATAGAATCAAATGCCTGTTGACACTGAGAAGACCATTCAAAAACACAATCTTTGGTTAGTAATGAAAACATTGGGGTGGAAATTTTGCTAAAATATTTTATGAATCGAGTGGTAATAACTTGCATGGCCAAGGAAACTTTTGATGTCGATCGATTAGCTTGTATAGTTAATTGGGTGATGACTGATATCTTTGGGATCCACCTTTATATCTTGGCTGAAACATGGTGACCTAAGACAATTCCTTGATCAACCATCATTAGACATTTTCATGACTCGGAGATAGTTGGTGTTGTTCACATCGATTGCGTAATTTCTCAAGATTATTCAAAGATTCTTCAAAGTGGATCCATGGATAATGAAATCATCCATGTAAACCTCAACACATTCGTTAGCAAGATCTGCAAAATGGCCAAGACTACCCACATTTGAAATGTGGCAAGGGCATTACAAAGCCCAAAAGGTAAGACTTTTTAAGTGAATGTACCCCAAGGGCACATAAAAGTAGTCTTATCCTCGATCAGCCAGAGGGCAATACTAATTTGATTATACCCACTAAACCCATCCAAGAAAGAGAAATATTTCTTACCACCAAATTGTCTAGGACTTGGTCAATGAAAGGGAGGGGAAAATAATCTTTCTTGGTGGCTTTGTTAAGTTCCCTATAATCAACACATATTTACCACTTACCATTCTTCTTGGGAATAATAACTAATGGGGAAACCCACCGACTATCGTCAGGATATAGGATATATGAAACCTACCTTCAGGAGCTTTTCGATCTCGTTTTAACTATGTCTCTCAATGCTTTGGATTGATTCTTCGTTACGGCTACCTTATATGTTTGATGTCATCGGTGTAAATATGATGTGTACAGATGCCGGATGAATTCCTTTCATATCAATGTAATCCCAAGAAAAAGCATGAGAATGTTTCTTCAGAACCTCAAGCACCCTAGCTTCTTGATTGACCTCCAAGTCGCTTCCTATAGTCAGCTCTCTACCCATACTAACAAGCACCTACTTAGTATCATTCGCAAGAGCAAGCTCTGTACTAGTGATAAAAGAATTCAATGGGAAAACATGGGGTTGAAGCATGTGCAGGATGGATATGTTATCAAAAGATAGAACCTTAGTTAAAGGACAATAGAAATCAGGAACTAAATGTTTGGAATTATAAGCATAGAGTTTCCTACCAGACTTAGCAGAGGTAATGTCTACTGCTGATATTCTAAATTTCATAGAAGTAGTGTTGATTTCCGTAGTTGCAGAGTCCTTGAATTAGTCGGCGCATATGACTCTGACTCTCACAACTGTCATATGATTGTGTACTGCAATAGTGGCCAGAAAATAAGAATTCAAAGAGTTAGCATCCAAAGAATCCACCCATACCTGGTCACAATTGTTCATATAAGGTTGGGAAAGAGGATATAATGAAATGTGTTTAGATTTCTACCCATTTAGAATTGTCATGTTTCCTGACCTACAATCAATGTAAGCAGTAACCGTAGCTAGCCAAGGTCTTCCCAAGATGACTGGATATCCCAACTTCCAAGCTTTAGGTTGCAAAACCATGAAATCAACTGGGTACTCCCATGATTCAACAGTGACCATTATATCTTCAACCACACCATTAGGTACAGTAATGGATTGATCTGCTAACTACAGAATAGTGTTGGTTGGTTGAAGTCCTGTCAAGGATAGTAGGTTAAACATTTCTGTTGTGATAACATTAATAGTAGCACCAAGATCCACCAAAACATTAGATATTGATTGGTTGTTTATACAAATAGTAATGACAGGGCTCCCAGGATCCCCATATTTTGGTGAGATGAGGGTGCCAGCAACTAAATCAGCCAAATTCCCTTCAACTCTGACAGTCTTTGGGTATTTATTTTTTCTTCCTAGTGTCTTTATACATTTGTTTCTAATGGTTTGGTTGAGTTCAGGGATGTCCCTTATTGCACGTAGCAGTGGAACCTCAATATGTACTTTTTTCAATTCCTGAACTAGTTTTGTTTCATCTGCAATCCGAGTGTCCTGTAATCACTCAGGAAAAGGGGCTGTAGTCGGTTTGGGTACTTCATCATCTTGGTTATCGGCATTGGTGAAAACCAAAGTGTTACCCTCAAGTTTTTCTTCCTTATCGGCATCATCGGCGATTACTGTGATAACAATAGGAGGGTTCAATAGTTTGCCAGATCGTAATCATAAATTACTAATAGTGTTAACCTGCATGGTGTTACCTGCGTCTATGTCATCAATCAAAGTTTTTGTTGATTTTTAGGATTGGCTACCGGCTGAGCCAGAAGTTGTGTTTGTGTTGCTTGTCCTTGATTTTGGTAGGCTTGAGGTGGAGACATTAAAACTGCATTTTGTGGCTGCTGAAACCTACGTTGTTGATTACCATTTTTGGTGGTTCCCATGAATGATTTTGGCTAAAACTTTGTTGAGGACCCCCTGGCTGATTGTGCCAAGGATTGGTGTGGGTGGTGGAACCCAACTTGGTTGAGTGTAGGGATTTTTCCAAGGTGGTGGATATGGATAAGTCATCCAGTTTGAGTTTTCCCACTCAAGTTGTCCCCAAGAAGATTGAGAGGCTTGATTTGGCCATGACATTCTCCGGGGATTCTCGAGTTGGTCCGGATGGGAACCCACCCCTGATTTTTGGTCTTTGGACAAAATTTAATTTTGCATTTTTTTGAGAGATGGCATTCAAACCTCCCTTCAATTATGGTAGAAGTGTGCAATGTTTAGTGTCATGGTTAGTAACTTCGTAGATTAAGCACATATCTGTGACATCCAAAGGACATTCTCTCAAGGGGTGTCTCTTCTAGCATTTATGGAAATACATGTCTAATGGTTATTTAGCAGGGGTGGCTTTTGCCTTGTTTCCATCTATGGTGGATGTTAATTGTAGTAGAGAATGTCTACTTTCATGTTGGCCATTTCTTCTACAAGTTGAGGTACCCAAAGACTTTGATGTTTGTTTCCTTCTTATTCCTCCACGTGTTCTAGAATATCTTCTACATATCTCAGTAATTTTTCCATGGTAAGCTTATGCACGTCTCCACCTCCCATGAGATGGAGAGAATCCTTGGTTTCCTCATCCAGTCCTTTCAGAAAGACTGTTTTAGTGATGTCTACATGTAACTCATACCCACTGCGTTTATGGAGAAAGAGGAATCTATCTAGATAATCCTCTATATTCTCATCTTCCTTTTGCCATATTTGGAAGAAATCTTCCTTCATATCCCTTCCTCTACAATAGTCTTGGTATTTATCTAGGAAGGCTATTTCCATGGCTTCCCAGGAATTAATGGAGTTAGATGGTAACCCCATAAACCATCTCATAGTAGAATCTTTGAGAGTGGAGGGAAATAATTTGAGTTTTTGATTGGCATTACGGTAATCATATGTCTCGCACATGATTTTAAATTCAAACGAAACCGATCGGGTCTTCTTTGGTCATTCCTCTAAAGAGGGAAGGATGGATGGTGAGATTTTTTCATGGGTGCATCGTCATCTACATCAAGGACAATGGGGTATGTAAATGTTCACCCTAAAGGTTGTTCTTTAGCATTCCCAAGATCCCCCATTACAGAATGATGTGAAGAGGATACTAGAATGCTCTGAAAAGGTTCTAGGCATTGAATTGGAATCTGTATCACTCTCAGTGTTTCTCTCTTATGAAGTGTCTAAAGAGATTTGTTGAATATTACGTGCTATAAATCTCCCTTGGTTATCTCATGACCTATGCATCCAGGTTGGTTGGTTTAAATCGAGGTCCGAGAGAACTAATAGTTTCCTATATGAACTCCATTAACACCCATAGCATATGGAATAAAATAATGGAGCTTATGGTTATGTGTCCCCGACAACGGTGCCAAAAATGATGGGTCGTTGTATTCTTCCAATCATTTAACTGACATAATCTTTGTCAGTGTCATTCTAAACCAGGGTTGTGTCCTAGGCAATATGCAATGGAGTCTAGGAGAACCAGTTATACGTTGAGTTTGTTGGGGGTTGCTTAGTTTTAATGACTATTCTACGGAAGTGCAGTTAAAATATATGGAAATTAAATACAAATCTATGGAATTCAACTATGTGCAATGAAAGGAATTTTAACAACTAATCTTTGATTGTAGAATAAAATATGCACACACTTATTCTTAACAAATTAAACCATAACTGAATAATTGGAATTTTCAACAGAAAGCAAGACTATTCATGAGCTACATTTTCATAACAAAAGCATCTACTCTAAATGAAAGCAATAATGGAGAAAGTAGAGATAGTTAATCAAAGCATGCATGCAAAAATCATCAAATGATAAGCGTAGCAAAACTAATCGAAGGATTGTATGCATAAAAAACTCAAAGTAACCTCATATCTCCTCAGTCAAGTGGGCCCTTGCTCTTCCTCGGGATAGAGTATTCAATAACTTCTGATTCTAAAAATGTAGTAGATTTCATTAACTTTGAAATTAGTTCATAACATATCAAAAAAAAATCCAGAACAATATGCGGATAATCTTCTTCAATAATCAAAAATGGTACTCAAGTTAGAAGACAAATTCTTCATATAGATAATGTTAGTTACAAGATCTACCATATCAAAAAGCATAAAACACTTTGTCCATTAAATATCAATTAAAACTCATAGATTCCTACGGGCCATTAAAATCAAGCCCAAGCTAATAGGTCAATTTGATGGAAACAGTCTTGATTGCATGCTTTGAACTCGGGCTTCTTATACACCAGTAACTTCCATTATTCCCTACACACATCATCACATTTGATCTCATAAACACAAGTTAGTAGGAAGTTCATGGGATAAACAATTTTCATAAATAATAGCAAGGAAAATGCATCAACCTACTAAGACATGACTACACAAAACATCCCCATATACTAATAAGTCATATCACAAAGAGTATTTCCGGTCTGAAGAAATGATATAAATGAGCCAAACAATGCACTCATCACATACTTGTTCATATTACTATTCCTAGATGACATACTCATCAAATGGAATACATCCTTAACCCCACTTCATCTATTATCTAGAATGGTCTTTACTAACTCCTTTTAGTCCACTTGTTCTAGGTTTTACCCTAACCAAGGGTAGCAACATCATTTAGTGTAGAGGACTACTCACAAGGACTAAGGATACATAGACATACTCGATCGACCTAAGTCAATCACATGTGTCTAGTTATCCTAATTTGTCGAGATGTCCCCAACACTAAATCATGTTTCTAACCTAACCTAGGGTATAACTAAGGACAAGTATAAGTTATGTAAGTCTAGGTGATTCAACTCTGAAGGGTGTTGCGAAGCATGTGAATTGCAGCACAATATTCTCATGAAGACCCAAGTCTTCACAAAGGTATTATACTATAGTTGGCATGTGCCAACATCTGTCTGAGTCATCCCATCTAGATGTACATATTCCCGAAGAAGTTAATTACTTAATTATTTTCTATAATTAAGGTCTAATTATTTTCTATAATGAAGGTCTAATTATAAAGCAACCCCCTCTGAATCCCTAGTTTCATTAACCCTGAAGATTTCCAACTAACATTTTGTTGTAATTGCTTTGCATGGAAACATCAAAATTTCCCTATATCAATATGGTGTAATTAAAACGTTGTCAGCCAATGATTTCATAAAGAATTATATCAAATAAGTAATATCCAACCAAATTACTTACCACATTTATACTATAGATATTTATAGTTCATCTCTTGATTCATTCTATCTAAATCAAAGTAAGATACTAACTCTAATAATTCATAAAAATAGAATTATTTTTAAGAAGCAATGATCCACAATACTCAACATTAACTTACTCCATCCTAAAATATATATGACCAAGCTCATTCAACCTTTATGAAAATTTTTAGGATGTACCATCAACATCTTAAAGTAAGAGCTTCCTATTTAAGATACTACATCCAAATTCAAAGCCCATCTCTAGCCAAAGTTTGGGTTAAGAATCAATGGGTTTGATAAAGGATAAAAATTCAATTTCCATGCACTTGGAATTGGTCACATGCAAAAATAATTACATCCCTATCAAAGCATTAGTCATGGAGAATAAAGTAATATTTATCCTCTGTTGGTGCTCAAAATTGTCTCACCCCATTTGTGCCCTTGGAAATTTATTGATTTACAGCCTCTGTCATTCTATCCTTCCCCATGTTGTGCTTGGCTGGTCTTTTTTTCCATTTTTAGTCTACCTCTGGGTCAAAGATCATGTATGGGTCCATATTTGTCTCCTAGTTTCTTTGTTCCTCTGGAAAGGTCTGTATTTTGAGTTCCTCGAGCTCTGTCCTTTCAAAACTCATGTTTTCCTGTTCCCTCTATTACCATAGTCGGAATTTGTGTTCTTGACGTTCTGCCTTGAAATACTTGAAGAAGAATGAGTTGATGTGTCCCTAAGGATCATGTTTGATCCTTACAACAATCTAAACTCTCTGTCATTGAAGAAAACTTCATTTTCAGGCTCAAATGCTCATGTTTCTCTATTTTACGGTTTGTGGGAGGAATTTTCTCCGATCAAATTTGCATGTTTGCATCTAGAGGATGTGGCACCTTTTGGTTAGACGCAAATGACTTAGGTAAATACTTCAAAATTCTATAAAAATCTCAACTTAGAGATATGTCCACAGGTGAATGGCGCTGGTTTGAGAATCAACTTTTTGGTATGGCTTTCAAATAGTGCCAGGAGGACACATGGTGGCTTGGCAATATGGGGACACATGGAGGCCTCTGCTTGCTTTGCATTTTGCTTAGACTTTTAATGGCCAAAATAAGATTACCTCGAGCATGACACGTGGTCCCTTCTGCTGGGTTTCAAGAATTGAGACAAATCTCTTTGGAGCAGGACACATGGCGAGCCTTGCACTTGTTCAAGGTATCAAATTTTGGGGGACCGCCTCAGTAATGCGCCTAGTGGTGACATGTGGTAGTTTGAAAAATCAAAGAGGCATGGAGGTGGACCATCGTGGGAAACTTGGAAATTTTGCCTCTTGTATTCAAATGACTCAAAGTATCAAACTAACCCGCAAGCCCGAGGGTAAAAAGCCAAAATTCATTTGAGAAGTCAATAGTGGAGGTGAAGTTTGTAGCGGAGGAAAAGTGAAATTTTTTCCCTTTGAGGGAAAAGGGAGTTAAAGGCATAAAGGGACCCAAGGTTTTGCTAGGACCCACTTTAGAAACTTGAAGTGGAAGGGCGGAGCCATGGAGGAAAAATGAATTTTTTTCCTTTTTTTCCAGAAAAAGATGCAAAATGTGTAAAATTGAGCCACGACTCCATATCCAGTCATATTGTGCCACGTGTTAGGCCCAAATCTCATCGGCAGAGCGGCGGAGGAAATCAAGAAATTGTGCAAATTTTCCAAAAGTAGTAAAAAGGTAAAAAGACATCCCAAGGCCCGAATCTGCCATGTGGAGGGCTCAAATTTGAAGTTGAGGAACAAATCGATGGTAGTTGTGCATTTCACCAATTTGGCTGCCATTTGAGCTCCAGGAAGTTTGGAGATGTGTTTTGCATCAATATTCATCAATTTTTTTCCAATTCATGTTGTTTTGGCCTGTAGGGTCCGGATTAATCAATTTGGGGTTCAATTTGTGAATCCAAGGCATTTTTCAAATGAATTTTTACTCTAGTTCATGAAAAACGTGAATTACCAGATCCAAAGTTGTAGAGTAAAAATTGGGAAGGGAAAAGTTGAAATGATGAAATGAAAGGGATCTACATGCGTGGGAAATGAAAAATATGCTTCCACTTTGAAGAATGATGAAATTTTTGTAATGATTCACCTTTTGAAAGAACAACTGGCAACTTTTTGTGAGTTTGTTAAATGTCATTTTCAAAAATATTGCAAAGCAAAGGTGCTTCGAATATTCCACTTTTGGAGGGAATATTTGAGGGGAAAAGTGAGTGAGTGAGTGAAAGTTATATATTGCATGAATTTTTCATGTAAATGGTCGGAGAAACTTAGAATTTTTATGAGAAAATATGGGAAGAAGCCCATTCTTTGAGAACCACACGAGAACCATTTGATTCCTTTTTTAAATCAAATTTGTATCATGTTAGGTTGGTTTCAGATGTATAACCACTAAAAATCTCTCGATATTGTTCTTGTAACATTCCCTTCTGCTGATAATTTTTGGTCATTTCTGGATTATTTTGTGTTGTCTTTGGGAAAAATTTGCATACGCTTATATTTTAGAATGCTTTCAATTTGTGTTTCTTGCTCCTATTGCAATCTGGTGTTTAGAGTTTCTTTCATCATGTAGGTCTCATTCTTGTGATAGCTTAGTGGTATTTGCAATCCCAAGATCAGAAGAGATTTCATCTGATAAAGGGATAAAAATTTAAATTCACTCTACCTTCCTTGATACAGAGATTGTTTGTAAACCTATGGGTGCACCTTAGGTATGATAAAATAGAAATTTCTAAATGCTTAACTGATTCATCTAGCTCAAGATTTTGTGATAGACCATCAAAGATTGTGTGGAAGAGTGTAGATTTGGGCTTCCATTTGGTGCACATATCCTGGTTGAAGGAATACCTTAACCTCTTTGAAGCATTCTGTTGTTTGGGTTTTGTTTTTCAAGTTTTGCAAAGGTCCTCAAAGAAGTTGGCAAATTCTGGTTAGTCTTGTCTAAAAATATCCCACCCCAAAATTCATTTAAATCACCTAATCCCACCTATACTACCCCTGTGTTGCATTGTGTGTCAACAAGAGAATATAATCCATTTACAAAAATGCACAAAGTAGTCAGGATCACACCATGTCTCAAGTAGCTTCAGCCTTGTCTTGAAAGAATTTCCATCATTTAGTAGTGACAGCTCTATTGAGTTTGAATAATGGGAAATTGATCATGTTTTCTCAAGGCCATCTCCATACAATCTGCATAATACAAGGATATCTTCACCCCCTTCATAAAATAGAGGCTACAATACAGGTTCTCTTACCTTGGTTGAGAGGCACAACCTAAAATAGTGAGGATAAGATCAAATCCTTTCAAGGTGCTACCCACTTCTTCAAATCCTGAGTGCTAATAAGTCAGATAAATTTCTTCCCTAGCTACAAAATGACATATAAATCATTTATCTGCCTCTGAGTGTCTTGTAAAATCCATGATGCTACTCAAGTTGTGAAGGATATTAAATCTGGGTACCAACATGTTTCTGGCACCATTTCGGGAGTATTTTAGTATTTCAAATCCCTAGTAATACATTTTATGTGATTTATGTGCAACTACATTGCGTTGAGCATCATTTTCTAGTCAGATTTATAAGGCTAGAATGAAGAGTATAGTTTTGAGTTTAATATTTTCAAGTGTCTCCAATTTGTTGTTTCAAACTTTGCACCATAGTTGAAAAATTGAATAAAAGAAGATCAGATCTGTTAAAGCTTTGCATAGTGCTGATATTTGTAGTCATTTGATAGATCTTCATAGTGCATTTGCACAAACTAGGGTGAAATTCCTTAGTGGCGACTCCTTGCTGTTATATTTTTGATAAATACTAGTACCTTATCATACATTAAGTGAAGTTTGTCACATAAAATCTACAAACCTGGAAGGAAGAAGATCTTTCTTCAGGAGAGACCCAAGTAGAAAATTATTTCAAGAATTGGGAAAGACAGTTTTAGAGGAAAGAAAAGTTTGGAAGGTTGTTGAAGGTCAGACATCAAGCAAAGGAATATCCATTGGTGAGAGAGATCAGCCTTTGATAGAGGATTATCACTCTTCTTCCAGTGATTCTGATTCAAGCAATCTTCTCATAAACTTGTTTACTTCAACTAGTGAAGGTCCTTCTACTGTACCTGGTGAGTTCCTTCTTTAATCTGCACCTGTGTGGTTCAATTCTAATAAAACTTTCCAAGAAAATCAACACCTTGAGAATATCAATCTTTTGAACCACATTCTTGAGCCTCAAAGACCTCTCACTCCCCATCAGCTTGTGTCACCCCTAAGATCACCTCCACCAAAAACATGGCTCAATCTCCACCTAGGCCTTCATTTTTGGTCAACACCTTTGGCCCAATAAATTTTAGGGGAATGGCTAGTTATCCTAATGTTGTGCCTCAAGATGTCAGAAGTAGATTGCTAAAGTTCCAAGGGAATAATGCCATAACAGGTGATCAACATTTGAAACTCTTTATTAATATGATGGAGGATTTTGAAATTGGATTTGAGGATGTGTACATTAAATTGTTTGTCCACACTTTAGAGGAGGATGCTAGGGATTGGTACAAGGCCTTGCTAGATAATTCTATTGATTCATGGGATGAAATGCAAAATGCATTCAGGCTGCAATATGGTGACAAGACTGATCCTAGGTTCCTTTTATCAGAGTTTGAGAATATCAAGAAGAACCCAAATGAATCAGTCCATGACTTCAACACAAGGTTCAATAAAAATTGAGGAGATTTCCAGTGAATTTAAGACCATGTGATGAATCTTGTTTGATAAAATATTATGATGCATTTGATAAAAAGGTTGCATATTACTTGAGGGACAAGAACCCTAACAATTTAAGGCAGGCCTTCACCATGGCACTTCAAATTGAGAACAATATCAAGGTTGTTGGGAAACCTCCTAAGAGAGATGGAGTTAAATTGGTAAACCCTGAGAAGCCTCAAGAAAGAAAGAGTGTAGACTTGGAGGAAGTGGTGAAAACTTTGGCAGGGGCTGTCAAAGAGATTTCCTACAAGTTGGCAAGAGCTGAGAAGGGAATTAGACAAAATTCACAAGGTCAGCCTAGGCAGCAAGCACAAGATAGATTTAGCAATCACCATAGGAATGAGAAGATATTTTATGACAAAGGTAAAGGGCCTATTGGATTTGGAAATAGGAAATCTTAGGCCAAGGAAAGTAAGGTAGTGCCTGATCCATTAAATGCTAGAGTGGTTGTTGTTGATGATGCAAATCAGATTGACTAGTGTGATAGATGTTTATTACCCCATCCTCCATGTGGAATAGATCATCAAATTGAAGAGGAAGATGATGATTTTAATATGGATGATGATTCTTGCATGATGGACTACCCTACAAACTCATGTCAAGGAGAAACATCCACTGAAGTGATAAGTGCAAGGACTATTGCTAGCTTTTGGGATTGCATCCAATGGGTACATCTTTTTCCTCCTTCTCATGTTTTAGAAATTGATAATGTACAAGCCTTTGAGCTTCCCAATAATGATTTTGAATACTTGAGGGTGTTGATGATCAAGAAGTATGATGGAGGTATACCCTCAAAAGAGGATAGGCAACTGCTTATGAATCGTTGGGGTGGCCTAAGAGAAGGATTATAACACAAGAAGTAAATCTATAAAAGGATATGGGATTCAAGCCAAAAATAAAACCCCATTGCTTTCTAATATCCCAAAAGAGGTTCCTAAGAAAGAAACATCTGCTAAGAGCCTTGTTGTCCCAAGCAAAATTTATGCTTCACCCCATGCTCAAATTGTTAAAAACCTTGTGCCATTTGATGAAATTTCTAGCCCTCCTTCCATTGTTTTTTTCCTAAATACATTCCCTATGACATCGCTCAAGTTTTGAGCCAAATCAAGGTCAGTGTTCCAATTGTTGAGCTGCTTAGAATCCCTGAGCACAAGAAGAGAGCACTTGAGTATTTGGGATTGAAGGAGGAGAAGGCTGTTGTGAAAAGGAATGTGAATGTTGTAGAAGCTCCACTTGTTATTGCAGAGGTAGGAAAGACATCAACATTGGAAGAATTTTTTAACCACCGAGGTATATTTGGGAACATATTTGGTTGAATGTCGGTTGAGTGTTGACCCTTTCTTAACTTTGATCATCAAGGACAATTTGCTACATAATTGTATGTTTGACTCAGGGCATCATGCAATTTCATGCCTTTGTAAGTTAGGAATGAGTTAGATATAAAATTAAAAATAGCGTATGGAAAGTGTACTACCATGGATTCCAGGGAAGTGCCAGTTGTTGGATGTGTCAAAGGTTTGGTGGTGCAACTTGCAGCTATCTGGGTAAGAATTTGAAACTTGATGTTGTAATTGTCGATTTCCTTGCCAAATGGGGTATGTTGTTGTCAAGAAAGTGGGCTACAAGTGTTGGAGGGAGTGTCCAAATGGATATGTCTTTTTCCACCATTCCCATTGAAGGTAGCCTTGTAAAATTATATGGAGAGAAGAAGATGTTGCATCTAATTGAGGATCCAAACAATGCTTCTTATGAAGTATTATTTGTTGATGTTGATGTTGATAATTTTATTGGGTTTGCTGATGGTAAGGAGCACAAGATGGATCAGTCTAAGTGTCTTGAAGAAGTAGGCTCTCCATGGACTTTGTTATTTGATGGAGCTTGCTCCAAATTTGGTAATGGTGCTTGGTGTTGTTTTGATCTCTCCAAGCAAAGAGGAATTTGTTTTTTCTTTCAAACTTAACTTTGAATGCACCAATAACATAGCTGAGTATGAGGCATTATTGTTAGGGCTGAGGATTTCTTGGAAGTATGGCATAAAGGATGTCATTGTAAAGGGATATTCTGAGTTGGTTGTCAAACAAGTTAGAAAACTGTATGCAACAAAAAATCAGCGAATGAAACAATATAAACACGCAGTTTGGGATCTGATTGAGATGTTTGATTCCTTCAACATTGTTCATCATGACGAAGTTTAAATATGATTGCAGATAGGCTAGTAGTGTTGGGGTCAATATTTGACAATTGTATCATTTCTCCATATTGTGAATATGATGTTGAAATACTCACTAGGCCTACAGTCCCTGATAACATCAAGCATTGGAAAGTATTTGATGATGATGCTTAGGTTCAGAGGTTTTTACAGAACCAAGGTGAGTTTGTGGATCAACATATTGATTTGGAACCATTAGTATGTAATGTTGATGGAAAAGAAACCTTGTTTGGTAGGGATATCATTCAATTGAAGACTAACACCATCCCTAGAGGGCTGGTTTCTCTTGAGTCAAATTTTAACAATGCTGATTGTATAATCAATAGAAACATGTTTACATCTAGATATGTTGAAGAGCATGACTTGGGAACAAAGGAGAAACCAAGGAAGATTTGGTTAGGGAGTGGTTTAAACAAGGAAGAAAAACAGTCCTATATCCAATTGTTGAAACAATATCAGGACTGTTTGGCTTGGTCTTATTCCGAGCTGAAAGCATATAGAGAAGACTTGTTCCAACATGAAATACCTCTTGAGAAAGATGCCAAACCATTCAGATATAAGCAAAGGAAAATTAACCCACTCATTTCTCTTAAAGTGCAAGAGGAATTGAAAAATTTGAGAGATGGAGGAATCATTTAACCCATAAGGTATTATTCTTGGGTTGTAAACTTGGTGCAGTCCAGAAAGAAAAATGGAGATATCAGACTTTGTGTGGATTTAGAAATCTAAATAGAGCATCAATGAAAGACAACTATCCTCTACCAAACATGGAAAACATGCTGCAATTAGTGACTAGTTCTGAAATGCTTTCTACTTTGGATGGTTTCTCCGGTTATAACCAAGTTGTTGTCAAAGAATCAGAGAGGATTAAAACTACCTTTACTACTCCATGGGGAACATATGTTTTTGTTAGGATGCCCTTTGGTTTAATGAATGTCGAGAGCTACTTTTCAAAGGGCCATGGACGTTGCTTTCATTGGCTATATCAATGATTTTATTGTTGTTTATCAAGATGATATTACTATTTTTTCTAGCAAAATAATTGACCACTTGCAACATTTGGAAAGAATGCTGATCAAATGTAGAGAATATGGCATTTCACTCAATCCAAAGAAATTCCATTTTGGAGTGCAAAGAGAAAATCTACTTGGTCACATTGTGTCTAAAGGAGTTATGATTGGTCCACAAAGGATAGAAGTTATCAGCAAGATCTGGTTACAAAAACTAAGAAAGGAATCTGATCCTTCTTTGGTCAAATCAATTTCATTAGAAGGTTTGTGTCTAATTTTGTTAAGTTGACTCTCCCCATTACTTGCATGTTGAAGAAGGACCAGAATATCAAGTGGGAAGAGGCTTCCCTTAAAGATTTTGATGGAATCAAGGAAGCATTGAAGCATGCTCCTATTCTAGCAACCCCAAATTACAAGAAACCTTTCCAAATCTTCTCCTTTGCTTCTGAGCACACCATTGCATCTGTTTTGTTGCAAAAGGATGATGATGGAGCTAAAATACCTATTGCCTTATTTAGTAAGGCATTGCAAGCAACTGAGTTGAAATACACAATCATGGAGAAGCAGGCATTTGCCTTGGTAAAAGTAACAAAAATTTTTAGGCCTTATATTTTGAGTTCCAAAATTGTTGCTTATGTTCCTCACACAATGGTGAAAGACATCTTATCAGAGATGGAGATCTCAAGAAAAAGGTGTAGATGGGTCAAAAATTGTAGGAGTATGATATGGACATCCAGACCACAAAGCTAGTAAGAGGTTTGGGTCTTGCCAAGCTCATGGCTGAAAGCAATCTGTAGAATGCTGAAGTAAATGAGGTAGAGGAAGAAAGGGCAGGTGTTCTTGAGAAATTTTTGAGTTTTGAATGGTACAAGGATGTAATATTTTATCTCAGACACTTATGCTACCCAGGCATTTGAATAAAAATCAGAAAAGAGCCCTCAAGTTGGCTTCTCAAAAATATATCATTACAAACTTTGGGTTGGCTTGGAAGAACCCTGAAGGAATCCTCTTGAGATGTGTGACTGAAGATGAAGCTCCCAAAATAATTTTTGATTTCCATGGGGGAGTTTGTGGAGGAAATTTTTCTAGAAGAGTTACTGCACACAAAATTCTGAGGGCTGGTTATTGGTGGCCAAATCTTTTCAAGGATGCAACTCAGTTGGTTAGAAGATGTGAGAGTTGTCAGCGTTTCTCTAGAAGATTGAAAGCTTTAGGATCCCTTCCTTTGCAGCCTGTATCAATTGAAGCTCCTTTCAAACAATGGGGGCTAGACTTCATTGGTGAAATCTTTGATTCATCAAGTGCTGGACACAAATGGATTTTGGTAGCTATTGATTTTTTCACAAAATGGGTGGAAGCAATCCCCACTAGGAAGGAAACACACCAAGTTGTAATGGACTTCATATTGAATCATATCATCTATAGATTTGGAGTGCTAGTCAAGATTATTGCTGATAATGCCATGAGTTTAGAGCTGGACCTTTAGTGGCAATGTGCAAAGAGTATGGGATAAAGTTGACATATGCTTCTAACTACAATCCACAAGGAAATGGATAGGCTGAGTCCAACAATAAAAACTTGTTGAAGATCATTAAAAGGACTTTGGAATTGAACAAGAAGAAGTGGGGTGAGCAACTAAAATTTGTTGTTTGGGCTGACAGGATCACTGCCAAAAGAGCTACTGGTAAAAGCCCATTTGAATTGGTATATGGAACACAAGCTCTGCTACCCTTACATCTACAATTGTCTTCATTTCAGTTTGTTCAACAACTTGAAGACCAAGAAATCAGTCCATATGAAGCAAGGATTAATCAGATTGTTAAGCTTGATGAAGCAAGAAGAGCATCCCATCAGAGGCATGTAAAATTCAGAGAGAGGATGAAGAATCTATTTGATAAGAAGGTAACCCCAAGAGCTTTCAGTATTGGAGATCTTGTGCTATTGTGGGATAACAGGCATGAAGATAAGGGAAAGCATGGTAAATTTGATGCTTTGTGGATGGGCCCATATTCCATTGACATAAGAATTGGTGAGAATACCTTTTTCCTCAAGGACCTGGATGGGGAATTGCTTGAGCTTCCTGTTAATGGCAGACATTTGAAGCATTTTTTGGATTGATCCCCAAAACTGAGGTTTGCATATCACTTGTACAGTGTATAGTTTTTTGTTTTCTGCTCTATTTTTTGTTGTTTTGGTCAGTTTATCAGCTGGTTTTTGGGTGTTTTGGCTTGTGACTCCATTTTCCCAATGGATATTTTGGCACTTGGTCTACTTTTGTTCTTGTGGCACTCACAGGGAGTGCCCATCCCGAGTTGGAGCCTGTGTTGGTGCTCAAAATTGTCTCGCCCCATTTGTGCCCTTGGAAATTTATTGATTTACGGCCTTTGTCATTCTATCCTTCCCCATGTTGTGCTTGGTTGGTCTTTGTTGCCATTTTTAGTCTGCCTCTAGGTCAAAGATCATGTATGGGTCCATATTTGTCTCCTAGTTTCTTTGTTCCTCTAGAAAGGTCTGTATTTTGAGTTCCCCAGCTCTGTCCTTTCAAAAACTCACATTTTCCCATTCCCTCTATTACCACAGTCAAAATTTGTGTTCTTGATGTTTCTGCCTTGAAATACTTGAAGAAGAATGAGTTGATGTGTCCCTAAGGATCATGTTTGAGCCTTGCAATAGTCTAAACTCTCTGTCATTGAAGAAAACTTCATTTTTAGGCTCAAATGCTCATGTTTCTATATTTTACGGTTTGATGGGCATTTTCTCCTAGTCAAATTTGCATCCTTGCATCTATAGGGGACGTGGTGACTCATTAAATACTTCAAAAATTCTATAAAAATCCTCAACTCAGAAATATGTCCACGTGGGTGAACGACGCTCGTTTGAGAATCAAATTTTTGGTTTGGCTTTGAAATAGCACTAGGAGGACACGTGGAGGCTTGGAAAGATGGGGACACATGGAGGCCTCGCTTGCTTTGAATTTTACTTAGAATTTTCAATGACCAAAATAATACTACCTTAAAGCATGACACATGGTGCCTCTTCTAGAGTTTAAAGCATTTAGAAAAATCTCGCGGAATAGGATTAAGTGGTGAGCCCGCTCGTTCAGGTATCAAATTTTGGGACTGCCTCAAGGTGCACTATGGTGACACATGGTAGTTTGAAAAGTTAGTGAGGTAGGGAGGTAGACCATCGGGGGTAACTTGGAAATTTTTCCTCTTTTATTCAAATGACTCAAAGTATCAAACTAACTCGCAAGCCCGAGGGTAAAAAATTAAAAATTCATTTGAGAAGTTAATAGCAAAGTTGCGGACTGAGAGGAAAGTGAAAAATTTTCCCTTTAAGGGAAAAGGGAGTTAAAGGCATAAAGGGACCCGGGGTTCCACTGGGACCCACTTTAGAAACTTGAAGCGAGAAGGGTAGAGCCGCGGAGGAAAAATGATTTTTTTCCTTTTTCTAGAAAGATGCAAAATGTGTAAAATTGAGCCGTGACTCTATATCTAGTCATATTGCGCCACGTGTCAGGCCCAAATCTCATCGGCGGAGCGGTGGAGGAAATCAAGAAATTGTGCAAATTTTCCAAAAGTAGTAAAAAGGTAAAAAGACATCCGAGGCCCGGATCTGCCACGTGGAGGGCTCAAATTTGAAGTTGAGGAACAGATCGATGGTAGCTATGCATTTCACCAGTTTGGCCACCATTTGAGCTCTAGGAAGTTTGGAGATGCATTTTTGCATCAATCTTCATCAAATTTTTTTCCAATTTGTGTCATTTTGGCTTGTAGGGTCGGATTAATCAATTTGGGGGTTCAATTTGTGAATCCAAGGCATTTTTCAAATGAATTTTTACTTTGGTTTGTGAAAAATGTGAATTACCAGATCCAAAGTTGTAGAGTAAAAATTGGGAAGGGAAAATTTGAAATGATGAAATGAAAGGGATCTACATGCGTGGGAAATGAAAAATGTGCTTCCACTTTGAAGAATGATGAAAGTTTTGTAATGATTCACCTTTTGAAAGAACAATTGGAAACTTTTTGTGAGTTTGTTAAATGTCATTTTCAAAAATATTGCAAAGCAAAGGTGCTTCGAATATTCCACTTTTGGAGGGAATATTTGAGGGGAAAAGTGAGTGAGTGAGTGAAAGTTATATATTGCATGAATTTTTCATGCAAATGGTTGGAGAAACTTAGAATTTTCATAGGAAAATATGGGAAGAATCCCATTCTCTAAGAAACCACTTGAGAACCATTTTAATTCCTTTTTTACATCAAATTTGTATCATGTTAGGTTGGTTGCAGATGTATAGCCACTAACAAGCTTTGAGATTGTTCTTGTAACATTCCCCTACTGATAATTTTGGTCATTTCTAGATTATTTTGTGTTGTCTCTGGGAAAAATTTACATACGCTTATATTTCAGAATTCTTTCAATTTGTGTTTCTTGCTCCTATTGCAATATGGTGTTTAGAGTTTCTTTCATCATGCAGGTCTCATTCTTGTGATAGCTTAGTGGTATTTGTAATCCCAAGATCAAAAGAGCTTTCATCTGATAAAGGGATAAACAAATTTAAATTCACTCTGCCTTCCTTGATACAAAGATTATTTGTAAACCTATGGGTGCACCTTAGGTATGATAAAATAGAAATTTCTAAATGCTTAACTAATTCATCTAACTCAAGCTTTTGTGATAGACCATCAGAGATTGTGTGGAAGAGTGTAGATCTGGGATTCCATTTGGTGCACATATCCTGGTTGAAGGAATACCTTAACCTCTTTGAAGAATTCTATTGTTTGGGTTTTGTTTTTCAAGTTTTGCAAAGGTCCTCAAAGAAGTTGGCAAATTCTAGTTAGTCTTGTCTAAAAATCTCCCACCCCAAAATTCATTTAAATCACCTAATCCCACCTATACTACCCCTGTGTTGCATTGTGTGTCAACAAGAGAATATAATCCATTTACAAAAATGCACAAAGTAGTCAGGATCACACCATGTCTCAAGTAGCTTCAACCTTGTCTTGAAAGCATTTCCATCATTTAGTAGTGACAGCTCTGTTGAGTTTGAATAATGGGAAATTGATCATGTTTTCTCAAGGCCATCTCCATACAATCTGCATAATACAAGGATATCTTCACCCCCTTCATAAAATAGAGGCTACAATATAGGTTCTCTTACCTTGGTTGAGAGGCACAACCTAAAATAGTGAGGATAAGATCAAATCCTTTCAAGGTGTTACCCGCTTCTTCAAAGCCTGAGTCTTTAATAAATCAGATAAATTGCTTCCCGGATAGAAAAGCGACATATAAATCATTTATCTACATGTGAGTGTCTTGTAAAATCCATGACGCTTTGCTCAAGTTGTGAAGGAGATTAAATCTAGGTACCAACACCTTCTACTAGCAACTCTATAATTCCTTCCATCTAATGTAACCAAATAGGTCAGCTCCTTACACAAGAGTAAAAGCAGATGATGAAAGAATGAATGGAGAGAGAGAGAGAGAGAGAGAGAGAGAGAGAGAGAGAGAGAGAGAGAGAGAGAGAACTTCTATCTTCCTTCGGATGTTGAAGAGAACAGGATGGAATCCACGAACTCGAATAGAAACAAGGAATGATGAAATTAAAGATGAGATAAGATATCATTATTCCATCCTAAAAGGAGGAGTATAAATTGGGATTAAAAGAACTAATACTTGTTCGACCAAGATATTATTCAACTCTAGAAACCATTGAAACACACAATAACTATTCGATACAGAATAGAGATATACGACTACAACATGAAGATCGAAACCGATGATAAAGTTCTCTCAACATACAAACAAGAACTGCTACAGTAGTACATAAGCTACTACTAAAAAGAGTTATTCAAATGATTTTAGTTAGCAACAATACTCAAAGAAACAAAATTACTGAAAATTTAATTCATATCAATATTAATATCATCAATCTATACATTTATCTAATTTTCCCGAGAGAGAGAGAGAGAGAGAGAGAGAGAGAGTAACATTAAATAATTATTCTTATGCGACCATAATTTCTTTTCAAGTGTCATCACACATAAATCTCACCCATCCTTTGATGGTAAAAAATAAGAAAGTGAATACAAGTCTTAATGAGTCACAAATTACAGATCAAGCCAAGTGAGATCCCCAAATTCATAAGAATCAATGGAATAGGCTACACATTCAAGAAGGAAGAACCCAATCCAAATTCATCCACAAGGGGAACATTAAAAGTTACATGACTCCAAATCAGGTGCTCAAGGTTGAGTTCAAAGAGAAGAATAAAACCGAAAATGTTCCAACCCATTTCCTTAAGACAGTCAAGACTAAACTAGTCCATAATTCAACTTAAATATCCCATTTCCATAGTATCATCTATATATCAAATTTAAATGTAAGGATCCAATAAATCCAACAAGATGAACCAATAAGGTAACTCTTGAAGCACAAAACCTTACCTAAGAAAGGATACATAAAAATTTGATAAGCCTTTCCACAAACACGATAGTAGGATAACTATCAACCTTGCTATCAGATAGATTGTATCAAGGGGGATTCATTCAGACCCAAAATTAGGTAAGTCATTATCAAATCTTCTCATAACATATAGGTGTGAGAAAAAATGACATCATATAAGTTTAAGCAGAAGCTAAACATGTTTTATCAAATATCAAGCAAGGGAGAATGAATGTAATCCTTTATTAGCAGTGACTTCTACTAACTACTTCAGAACAGTCCAACAGGGGTTCTCATAATCCAAACCTCTCAGCTCAGCAAAGGTAAAACATGATTATTGTTACTTTCCAACAAGGATGACTCCCAAACTTGAATCTGTCTATCTAGTTTAACATAGTTCGAACAACCATAACAAGATTTGAAACATCTTGAGCTCAACAGAAGTAAAACACATTTCATACCTTCACCCCTCAAAGGAAGGAAAACCCAGCTCATATTATTATCCAACAATGAATCCCTCTAAACTATTTTTGCATAGTCAACAGGAGTTCACAAGATTTTCAACATTCCAGTTCAAACAATGGTTAAAGCACAATTCACTCATTTATCCAACAAGGAACAAACCTAGATCTTATTTCCTCAAACAACAAATTCAAGCAGGAGTATACAGTGAAAAATACAAGCATGAAAGCAAGATAAACATCACATAAAACCCATTGTTCTCCAAGAGCAGAGTTGTTTTAATGAAAACACTTAGGAAAAATCAGAACAACTTAATGGGTAGAGCCTATCATGCCTGATAGAGCTTCTTATCGATTTGTAGAAGATTTCCATCAAGATTTCCAAGAATATCGATGGATCAAAAATAGAACTATTGGTTCGAAGAACCAAAAATCCATGTAGAGAAAAAATCAAAGAGAACAAAAGATCAAACAACCTTTCCAAAATCCACCTTGCATCTCTCCTAGGTGGTTTCTTCACCATAACCGAGACCCATTAATGCAAAGGACTGTTAGTTTTCCTCTTATCTCTCCTCGCCACTGCCATCCAAGTTTGGCAAGTTTCTTAATTCAAAAATGCATGCAATTTCATTTAGTGGTGATGCCAACTAGGCATCCCCTAACTCCCATGCCTCCACCAAAATCGGTAGTTCAGAGGATATTAAGACCAAAATCAAATCTCATTAATGCCTTGAAAATCGACACCACCACCCTTACCACTTGCCAAGTAGTCCATAGGTACCCCTTAGGTTAGTATTAGTTTAGGTTAGATTATCAACCTTAGTTCCTAGGTAGGTCTTATTACCTTAGGTTAATTTTATTTGCCTTAGGTTTTTCAAAACTCCACAACCATAAAACATACCAACTTAGGTTAGGGTGTCCACCTTAGTAGTTTAGTAATAGGTCTTAGGTTCCATCACACTATTTAGCATTTTTAATAACACTCAAGGAAATTAATTTCAGCGAGGATGCTAGCGAAAGGCACACGAAATCGGGTCCATAAAATTTATAAATAAAACAAGACTCAATCCCACTTCACCTTCCATTTTAGAATGCTAAGTCAACCAAACGAATCAAGTAAGGAGAAATGAAGCATACCTTGGATCAATGGAATTGATCCAAGGTTTTGTTGTCAACACTCAATAGTTAAGACAACAATGACAAGTTGATAATCTTTTTAAAATGAATGGACTCATTTTCAAGTAAGTAGAAATCACAAAAAAGTGAACCTCTTCACAGTAATAATTTATCCATTGCAAACATGATTTCCAAAATTCATAAGAGTACACCTTCCTAAGACAAATCACATGTCAATGTTTGCAATGTCAAGAGGGAAATTAATCACAGTAAATTTTTGTCAAAGATGCTTACAATAAGGAAGAGAGGGAGGAATTTTTAGGGTTGTTGGCATTTCAAAGGAAGAATTGAAGATCTTCTTGGATATTTTTGTGAAACAAAGAAGGCAAAGAGTGCTATCGGGAACCATTAAGTTTTATGCTATTAAGTAAATGCTCATAAAAACAAATCTTCTCTTAAGGAATAATCTGGTTTTGTTCTTATGATTAGATTTCTTTTGCTTCTTTATATTGTGTTGTTTTTAGAATGCATTATCGATTTTGTTTGAAATGTGGAAAGTGTGTTCTAGGTATGTGGTTTTCATACTTTTGGTAGCTATATTTTTCTTTAATCTTCCTAGTAAGGTTTGAAAAGAAAGTCATGATCTATAGGTGATCCTAGTTAAAAGTTTTCTCTGACCTTGTAGGTAACTTGGTTTGCTTAAATATGAGGATCTTGTTCTAAATGAATATGTATAATCTCTATCAAAAAAATTTAGATAGGGAAACTGTTTAAGATATCTTTATTGTTGTTAAGATCTTGCATGATTCTTTTGGGTAGATGATTCTATG
Organism: Taxus wallichiana var. yunnanensis; assembly: GCA_018340775.1. NCBI lineage: Eukaryota > Viridiplantae > Streptophyta > Pinopsida > Cupressales > Taxaceae > Taxus > Taxus wallichiana. The sequence continues at coordinate 193,626,319 of CM031234.1, forward strand.
AATCTTCTTAAATTTTCCTTTTTGGTCATGATGGAAGGCCCAAAATTGGAGAACTTTTCGAAATCTTATTATTTTCTCGATATTTTTTTTGTTCTGTGTTATGCAGTATTTCTTTCCTATTTCAGACTTTTGACAATCATTGTTCTTGATGGAGGATAAATTTATTATAGGAATTTACATGTTAAACATTAGTATGGCTATTTGTACTTGCATGACCTCTTTCTATTGTTAAAAGAAATGCAAAGGAAATCTTGTGTAGACCTCATGGGAAAAATAATTTGTTACATGAAAGTATGATTGTTGAGAAATGTATGTGGGAAACATTATTCTATTTCCATTCTTTAAGGACTTAAATTTATCAAATAATTAATCACTTCATGTTAAGTCAGGAAACCCTTTTGGGTATTAGGTTAGTTTTTTTTATTTATTGATGCACAAGACTTCATATCAATTTTTGTCAACTTTTTATTTTTTGTTTATTGTCTTGGCATGTTTCCTAAATCCCTTGGGCCTATGAACTCGGTACCAGGTCTTTGGGATAGAGGAAAATGTTCTGTATGGTTGTTGAACACTTGCTCTTATTTGGGTAATGTTGGAATGCTTACTTGTGTTCCTTTTAAGGGTTTTGAGTTTGTTGGAAGTCTATTTCAGACTAACCTACTGTTCTACCTTCCCTTTCTTCTCTGGGATTTTTGGGAAATGGATTACTTGTTTATCCTGGTGGGAATCGAGTCTATCAAACCCATCTCCATTAAATTACAATAGGGTAATGGTTATATGTTTCTCTATGTTCCTTCTTTATTTTCTCCTGGACTTTTGGTGCTCATACAATTTGAGACCTGGGTGAATATTTGATTGGATTTTGGTGTGGGTCATATGTGATCTATCCTTTGTCAATACAATTTTCTTGGTTATTTAATGTTTACTTTTATTCTAAAGAGTTAAGAAGACTGCAATCTCCCACATACTCTCTCTTTATTCTTTCAAACAGGATATTGTACTTGGTGAAGTTTTTGTCCCTCCTTTAGTTTTGTTATGGTTATGTCACTTCTTGACCATGTGATAGGACTGAGTGTAGTAATTCTTAGGGAAAGAGATGAAGTTTTGAAAATACTTGGAAGGAGTATTGAGTCTTGTATAAGTTCTAAACTTAACCAATCTGCACTTTTAGGTAATGTTAACAATGGTGTATCTTGTTTGGGATTTGAATGTTAGCTTGTTTTCTTGTTAGAAGCAACCTTACATTTTAGATGAGGTCTGATTTAGATTTTTTTGACTTCTAACTTGAATTGGTTCCTAATTTATGATTGAGCATTGGATGCTTTAATCGGGTTACATTAATTTTTACGATGATTTGATTATCCTTACTTATTCTTATGATCTTATTTATGATTGATGACATCTTATAACTTTAGGATGAATTTTTGATAATGAGATGATTAGATGGAAAGTAATGTTTATCAATGTTCAACTATTGAGTTATCCTAAAAGATAGTTTTAGGTATTTTATCTTCTTCTGTTAAATAGGTTTAGTTGAGTGAAGAAACTTAAATGGATTACATGAAAGTAATAGTAAGGTTCAGATGAAATGATAATTCTTCTTAACTTTTTTGTTTAAATTCTGTATGATAAAAGGATTTTATGATGGAAAGTTAAGGTTGTTAGATTGCATGACCTAACTTTTCTTTTGATTTGAAATATATCTCTTTTTCTCTCTCTCTTATCTGGGATTGTACTCTTTTTGGTTGAGCCTTTCTGATTTTTTTTTCAGGACTATTTCATAACAACAGAGTTCTTTTTATGAAACAATTAGCTAAAAGCACATCATTTTAATGATTTAGTTTTATCATGCTCAGTTCAATGAACTGACCCATGCTAGAAATTTTGCAGATGGACTTGTAAAAGATGAAAGGGGAAAGACTTATTAAAAGTTACATTTTTTTATTAAAGAGACAAAATATTTATTATGATGAAAATGAGCTTCATTATTGAGATGTACTTGATGGAAAAGAAAGTTGTAATGAGAAATGATTAGGTGTTGTTTGTTTTGACATTTTGTGATATCTGAAATGTTTGGACTTAGTGAATGTATAACTCCTCCTTGATGAATAAAAGATGTGTGATTTTTTAATACTTTTTGTAATACTTTCTTGGCATGTATTAGGTCTGAAATGATATGTATTACTCTAATAAAGGAGGGTAGTTAACATACTTAAATAATATGGAATGGTTGGGGTAGGAATATGAGTTGTTAGTCAAATTAGTTTCTCTAGGAGAGATGTAACTTATAATGTTGACAATCTTATGATACTCTATCATTACAAAAAGGACTGTAATTAAATTACATGGATGTATGTGTATTAAACCATGATTATAATTTTACATTATGTAATTTGACTATATATGGAACATATGAATTCTATTTTCATTAATGGGCATTAGCCCATGACATAGGAAAAGGGGAAATTCCCTTGAGGGCATACATTAAGATTTAAGTTATGAACTTGCTTTTGAATGATAATGAACATAAGGGTGAATGGATGCATGTGTGCTTCCTTATGTAGATTTCCTTAATCTTAAACTAGAAAATTAATTAGCTCATTCACCTTTATAACTAAAAGTGCCTTTATGTCCCTTTTATTACAAGTTGTATCGGTTAAATGATAAACTAAAGCATGAAAATAAATAGGTTAGGAAGCATATTTTATCTACATACCTACCACATAGATGTTATAACTTGTAACCCTTTAGGTTAAATAACCTAATTGAATCAGTAAATGATGTGTAATTAATTTATAATGAAGTGTTTAATATAACATTAACTTTCAATCTAAGTTATGTTCATCTAGAGAGGAAACTTCAGTTGGATGTTGACACACACCAACTACAATGAAGTACCTTCATAACTACAGGAGTCATTACAAGGATACTATGTTGCATTTGACATGTCTCAATACCCCTTAGATTTTGTTCAACTAGACTAACATAAGTTCTTGACTAGATCATAGTTCTACCCTATGCAGGGATAGGGACATGATCTAGTGTCGGGTCAACTCACGTTGACTTAGGATAACTAGACACACCCAATCGATGTAAGTTGATTGAGTATGTCTATGTACCCTTAGTCACCACGAGAAGTCCTCCACACTAGGGCATGTTGCTAACCTTATCTAGGGTTATACTTTGAATCAAGTGGACTGACAGAGGTCAGTGAAGACCAATCTAGATAACATATCAAGTGTGGTGAAGGACTTATTCCATTTGATGAGTATGTCATCTAGGAATACAAACATGATAAACATGTGTAAATATTTGGCCAAAGTATCACAAGTTGCTAGTTGCATTGTCCTATGTCACCTAGTTTAAGAAGCAGGATTTCAAATGAATATTGGTAACATATATTTAGATAGGCTCTTAAATAGAACACTTGAGTACCCCTAATAGGGTAAAGGAACTAAGTATACTTTGTATACACATTACTGAATAACATGAGAGATTGATTTTGTGTTGAGTCATGAAATGAGAGATCGGTGTTTCACCGAGTCATTACAACTACATATGGTTTTTTGTTATGAGATAGTTTGGAATTGGAATGTGTGTTCTAAATTATGATTTAGAACAGAGAACATTATGTAAATTTTTTCCTTATTTCTAAAGTCTTAAAATGGGAATGTTACATCTTGGTATCAGAGCTAAAGGTTACATCTCTTGGACCTATTGAGTCCATAAATCTGATAAAACTTAATTTTTCTTGTAATAAAAAAATGGTTAGAACAAGGAGAGATGCTACAAACAACCCACCACCTAGGTGGAGAGGCAGCTACCACCCAAAAACTTGACAAGATCCTTGCTTCCCTGTTGGACACAAGAGACCATCTAGTTGTACTTGAACAACAAGTAATGGGTAATGAGGAGGAAGAAGATGTTGGTAATAACAATCAGCCACCTCTTGTGGACAATGTCAATATTGGGAATCTAGGAGTTGATAATAACAATGTTGTAAATGCTAATGCTAATGTACCCAATCAACCTGAAAATAAAAAGGAAAGGTTAGCAAACTGAACTCAAAAATGATATAAAAAGGATAAGTCCACCTAAGTTTGATGGCACCACATTGGGGATGGAGCTGAGAACTAGCTCAGTGAAATGGAGAAGTAATTTACAATAAGGAACTTCTTAGAGGAAAAAAAAGTAGTATGGGGAGCTTATCAAACTTTCCCATGAGGCATCTTCTAGTGGGACAACCACAAGGATGAATTGAATATTGATGAATCAAGCATCACATGGGATCAATTTAAAAATATTTTAGGAAATGATGGCTGCCACAACTTTATTATGATCAAAAGATGACTAAATTTCAAAACTTAACTCAAGGAAAGTTAACTGTAATAGAGTACTGGGAGAGGTTCACTAAACTTCTCAAGTACATGCCTCAATATCAAACTAATGAGAAGTTAGGATATGAAAATTCATTATGGGATTAAATCCTATCATAGGGGGTGAATTAGATGTTCACATCCCAACCACCATGGAAGGGGTTGTAGAAAAATCCATTAGGCAGGAACAAAAATTAAAAGCAATCTCTTGCCCATAAGGAAGAAATTAGAAAGAAAATTCCTAATTCTTCTTCATCTCTTGCACCCAAAAAGGGGCATGGAAGAAGTTTGGTACTAAAAATAATTTTTTTTGATAATAACAAGAAAACAACAACAAATAAACCTACTGCAAATGTTTGAAACAATTTTGTTAAGAACAATAATAATGGACATAAGTCCTATGGAGGACAGAACAACAATTTTAAGGATGGAAATAAATTTGAGCCTAAAAGAGGACTGTAGGAGGCTGCTACAATTGTGGAAAAGATCATTATGCAAATTAGTTCCCTCTAAAGAAGGATGAAAACAATCAACAACATAAGATACATGTTGTAGTAGCTGATAAACAAGTTGAAAAGTAAGTTATGCCTATAGAAGTGCCAGGTAAGTTATTTGGTATACTTGTTACTATAATTTTTGATACTGGAGCTACTGAATGCTTTATTTCTACTAAATTAGCTTCAAAACTAAAAATAAAAGATGGAAAATGGATAAATCTTGGGTTGTACATTATGGAAATAATGTTGTCCACACAATTAGTAAGTGTCTTTTTGGAGCAGTCCTAGATTTTCCCAGTTTTTCCAGAATTTGATCTTTACGTTTCTCCTTTGGGGTCTTATGATGTAATAATAGGTGTTAACTAGCTTTCCAAACATAAAGCAAAAGTTGATTATTTTGAAAACATATTAGTTGTCTTGATGATCTGCAGAAAACAACAGACATCAAGGGATAAAACGTGAGATTTCAGTTAGAAAATTATTTCTATGCAACTTAAAAAGGCCAAAAACAAAGGCTACACCTTGTATGTAGTAAAAATTTCTAAAACAACTGAAGGGGATAGTGATTTCTTGGAAAAATATCCATTGTTAAGAAATTTCAGTGATGTGTTTCTAGAAGAACTACCCTAGTCTTCCACCCAAATGGGAGTTTGATTTCACAATTGAGATCAAGTCGGGAACTCGAACCTATTTCCAAGGCACCGTATCAAATGACTACCATTGAACTGGTAGAGCTTAAGGCACAATTACAAGAACTTTTTCTAAAGGTTTGATAAGACCAAGTGTCTCGCCTTGGGGAGCACCGGTAATTTTTGTGAAAAATAAAGATGGAACACTTAGGTTGTGTATTGATTATAGGATGTTAAACAAAGAAACAATAAAAATATATATCCACTTCCTAGAATTGATGATCTATTTGATCAAATGTGGTGCATCAATATATTCTAAGATAGATCTTGATCTGGGTATCATTAGTTAAGAATCAAACAAAGATATTCATAAAATAACCTTTAGGACAAGGTACAAGCATTATGAATTCACAAGTTTTACCTTTTGGTTTGACAAATGCACCTGCAAATTTTATGAATTTAATGAATAATATCTTTCAAGAAATACTGGAAAAATTTGCTTGTATTCTTGGATGATATTCTCATATATTCTAAAAGCATTGATGAGCATCATGAGCATTTGAAAATAGTTCTTGAAATCTTAAGAAAAATAAGATTGTATGGTAAGTTGTCCAAATGTTCTTTCTATGAGACAAAAGTGCACTATCTAGGACATGTTATAAGTAAAGATGGAATAGTTGTTGATCCATCAAAGATTGTTGCCATAACTGACTGGCCTGCACCTAAGAATGTACATGAAGTTAGAAGCTTCATGGGTCTTGTTGGTTATTATAGAAAATTTGTTAAGGAATTTTCAAAGGTCGCTGCACCAATAAATTCATTACAAAAGAAAGATAAGAAATTTGAGTGGAGTGAAAAATGCAAATTAACATTTAAAAATCTTAAGGATCAATTAACATCTGCACCTATTTTGGTTGTACCTGATCCAAATGGAGACTTTATGGTAGTAACAGATGCTTTCTAGTGGGGAAGGACTTGGAGGTATTTTGTTACAAAATGAGCATGTTATAGCATATGAGAGCAGAAAACTCAAGTTACATGAACTGAATTATGTTCCCCATGACCTAGAGCTTTATTGCCATTATACATGCACTTCAAGTATGGAGGAATTATCTTTTAGGGAGACCTTTTGAATTAAAATGACCATCTTGGGCTGAAGTATATTTTCACTCAGCCAAATTTGAATGCAAGACAGTGAAGGTGGTTAGAGTTTCTATCACAATATGATTTTGACATAAGTTACATAAAGGGAAAGAAAATAGAGTGGAAGATGCACTAAGTCATAGGAAACATATTTATGCACTTATAACTTTGAGAACTCAGTTTAAGGATGAAGTAAAAAGCATTATGGAATCTGATTCATACTTTCAACAAATAAAAACAACACTTGTTGCAGATCCAAATGACTCAAGATATAAAGGTTTTCACTTTGATGATGAAGGAATCTTGAGATATGATAATCAAGTGTATATACCTTTAGAAATGAGTTAAGAAGGAAGTTGTTAATTGAATTTCATAATTCACCTTATTCAGACATCCCATGGTATTATGAAAATGCTTTTCTGATTTAAAACAACAATATTTTTGGAAAGGGATGAAAAAGGATGTAATTGATTTTGTGACACACTTGCTTAGAATGTCAGTGTGTTAAGGCTGAACATATGCATCCAACTAGTTTATTGTACCCTCATAGCATACCACAATATAAATGGAAGGTAATTAGCATGGATTTTTTTCAAGGGATACCAATGTCAAGAAATAAGCATGATGTTATTTTAGTTGTTGTTGATAAACTAACAAAGGTAGCACATTTTATTGTTGGTAATCTTAAGGATGATTCACCTATTTTAGAAAAAAGATTTGTGCATGAAATTTTAGATTGCATGGAGTACCTGAATTGATCATATCAGATAGAGACCCTAGAATGACATCTAGATTTTGGAAAATGCTTAATGCAGCCTTAGGAACTAAACTAAATTTTAGTTCAGCATACCATCGAAACTGATGGGAAAATGAAAGAGTTAATCAAGTTTTGGAAGATATGTTACAAATGTATTACATGGATCAAGTAGTACAAATGGGAAGATTACCTTCCATTAGTTGAATTTTCTTATAATAACACATACCATGCCTCTTTGAAAATGGCACCTTTGAAGCATTATATGGAAGGAAATGCAGAACTCAGTTAGTTGGGATAACATAGAAGACAAGAGAGGTAATTGGACCTAAAATCCTTACTGAAATGGAACAACAAGTTAAAATGATTCATGAACATTTGAAAGAAGAAGAGATAGGAAAAAAAAGTTATGCAGATCTAAAAAGGGTTGATAAGAAATTTGAACTTGGTGAAAAGGTCTTTTTTGTGGGTTAAGCTGAAAAAGAGTTCTATAACCTTTGGCAAGGCTGCCAAATTATCACCTCATTATGTGGGACCCTTTGAAATTGTTGAAGTAATCAATCATGTAGCTTATCATTTAGCTTTACCACCTACTTTATCATGAATGCATGATGTTTTCCATATTTCTTTACTTAAGAAATACATTTTAGATTTATCACATGTGTTAAATTGGAATTCCTTGTAGGTCCAAGACCTAGGAATAATCATGGTTAAACCCATTAGAGTGTTGGAAACTCACTAGTTGCACTTAAGAAATCATGAAATTAGTCAATGCAAGGTCAATGGGACCTAGTTTAATGAAGAAAGTGCAACATGGGAAAACCTCGAGGACATGAAAATTTTTTTCCTCATTTATTTGAACATAATTGATTTTGTTGATTGATAATACTTAAATATTTTGTTCTTATTTTATCAATAAATCTACCAATTTTTGGGCAAGGTAGGTACTAAATTCATTAGTAAAAGAACAACTATTTTAATGTTGAATAAATTATGGAAAATTTGGAATTCTCAAATCTGGTTTCTTTTGTGAACTTATGGATGAAAGAACTATAATTAGGATTATATTTCTTGTTTGAAATTTTGGACTAAGTTAATCATCGAGATGATGATGCTTTTTAGGAGGGAGGTATGTAACACCTCTAGCATGACTGGTATCTATGATGACTTTTGTTAAGGAAGGTTCAAATGTTGATAGGTGATTTTGTCTTAAGACGATGTACTCTTATGACCTATGAAATCATGTTTGCAGTAGGTAATATGTTATCTACTGAAATAGGTACATTATGTCATGTTTTTTCTTAATTTAAAATGAAGCAATCCATCTCTTTTTATGTAGAATAATTCACTACTTGGGATTGAGAAATTGAGTTTTAGTTTTCATAATTCATGGGGATTCAAAACAACATTACCTTGGATCAATTTCATTGATCCAAGGTATGCTTCTAATTTTCAAACCTTGTTGTCATAATGTCCAATTTGGATAGATGAAAGGTTCTGGACCTTGAATGTGTGAAGGCCATGAATGATCCGATCTCCTTGGCTCTCTGCTTCATATTTGAAATTGGGTAACAATTTGGTTCCTCTTTTCTATTTAAGTAAGATGTAATTTTTAAATAAGGAACTTGGAACCTATTTACACTATGTTCCTTAAATTAGGAACCTTATCCTAAAAAGAGTAACCTAACCTAAGTTACTAAGTTCATTTGTTATTTTGGATGTTAAATGGACCTAAGACTAAATACTTATACCTAAGGACCTATGTTGGTTCCTAAACTAATGTTGAACCTAACCTAATGTGTGGCTAACCTAAAAGGGGCCTATGGAATGACATGGGAGGGGGTAAGTTGGTGGCAATGAATCCTAGGAATTTATGATGAAGTTAATGAGTCCTTATCTCTTTTTAACTACCAAATTTGGTAAGGGCATAGGAAATTTGGAGGAATGAGTTGGCATCTCTACCAAAGTTTTGGATGCATGTAATTTCAAACTTAGTCTTCGCCAGAAATAGAGGTGGTGGGTGGTGGGGGAAGATTGGGAGGACTGATAGTCCTACTTCGCATTTAATATTTTTGAATTTGGAAAAACCACCTAGGAAGAAGATAGAGGGGTTTGGTTTTTTTTGTTTGTTCATTTGGTTTTTGAGCTTGAGCTCTGCATGTGATTGTTTTGGTTCTTGAACCTCTAGTTGATTCTTGCATGAAATTTATCTGTGCATGAACTCTCCTACCTTGCATGGCATTGAATGAAGAAGTTGGCACTGAGAAGCTATAAGGAAGAGAAGGAGGAAGTTTTGAGGGTTGTTGGCATTTTGAAGGAAGAATTGAAGCTCTGCTTGGAGATTTTCTATGAAACAAAGAAGGCGGAGTGCTATCAGGCATGATAGGCCCTATCCATTAAGTTTTATGCTTTTACTTAAATGCTCATAAAAATAACTCTACTCTTAAGGAATAATTTGGTTTTTTTTCTTATGAATAGATTTCTTTTTCTTCTTGATATTGTGTTTTTTTTGGAATGCATTATTGATTTTGTTTGAAAAATGGAAAGTGTGTTCTGGGTATGTGGTTTTCATACTTCTGTGTAGCTAGATTTTTCTTTAATCTTTCCCTGGTGAGGCTTGAATAAATTTGTGATCTGTAGGTGATCATAGTTAAAAGTTTCTCTAACCTTGTAGGTAACTTGGTTTTCTTAAATATGAGGATCTTGTTCTAAATGATCTTGTATAATCTCCATTTCAAAAAACTTTAGATAGGGAAATTGTTTGGATATCTTGACTATTTCTTAAGATCTTCATGATTCTTTTGGGAAGATAGATTTATGACTCTTGCTTAAATGTTTCCTTTTTGGGTGTTGATGGAAGGATCCAAACTGGAGAACTCATCTGAAATCTTATCATTGTCTAAGATTTTTTTTTTTGGTTTTCATGGTATTTCTTTCTATTTCAGACTTTTAACCATCATTTTTTGATGGAGGATAAATTTATTATAGGAATTACATGTTAAACGTTAGTATGGCTATTTGGAATTGCATGACCTTTTTTTGTCGTTAAAAGAACTGTGAAGGAAATCTTGTGTAGACCTCATGGGAAAATAATTTTTGCATGAAAGTATGATTGTTGAGAAATGTATGTGGAAATGTTATTTTATTTCCATTCTTAGGGACTTAAAGTTATCAAAAATAATTAATTAAATTGTGTTAGTAGGAAACTCTTTTGGGTATCGGTTAGTTATTTTCTCATTTATTGTTGATACACAAGACTTCATAACAATTTTTTTTGACTTTGTTCTGTTGTTTATTGTCTTGGCATGTTTTCTAGATCCCTTGGGCCTATGAACTTGGTACCATGTATTTTGGGACAAAGGAAAATGTTCTATATGGTTGTTGAATGCTTTCTCTTATTTTGATAATGTTGGAATGCTTACTTGTGTTCCTTTTAAGGGTTTTGAGTTTATTAGAAGTTTGTTTTAGACTAATCCTATTGTTCTAATTTTCCTTTCTTCTCTGAGCCTTTTAGGAAATGGATTACTTGTTTATCCTGGTGGGAATCAAGTCTATCAAACCCATCTCCATTGAATGACAATAGGTAATGGATAGATGTTTCTCTTTGTTCCTTTTCCTTTCTCCTGGACTTTTGGTGCTCATAAAATTGAGACCTGGGTAAATCTCTGATTAGATTTTGGTTTGGGTCATATGTGATCTGACCTTTGTCAATATAGTTTTCTTGGTTATTTAATGTTACTCTTATTCTTAAGAGTTAAGAAGACTATAATCTTCCACTACTCTCTTTTTATCTTTCAAACAAGATATTGTACTTGGTGAAGTTGTTGTCCCTCCTGGTCTATTATGGTTATGTCACTTCTTAAACCATTGATAGGACTGAGTGTAGTAATGTTCTTAGGAAAGAAATGAAGTTTTGAAAATACTTGGAAGGAAGTATTAAGTCTTGTATAAGTTCTAAACTTAACCAATTCTCTTTTAGGTAATGTTAACAATGGTGTATCTTATTTGGGATTTGAATGTTATCTTTTTTTCTTATTAGAAGCAACCTTACATTTTAGATGAGGTCTGATTTAGATTTTCTTGTTTTTGACTTCTAACTTGAATTGGTTCCTAATTATGAGCTTGAGTATTAGGATGCTTCAATCAGGGTTACATTAATTGTTATGATGATTTGGATTATCCTTACTTATTCTTATGATCTTATTTATGATTGATGACATCTTATACTTTAGGATGAATTTGTGATAATGAGATGATTAGATGGAAAGTAATGTTTATCAATGTTCAACTATTGAGTTATGCCTAAAAGATAGTTTTAGGTATTTTATCTTCTTCTTTTGTTAAATAGGTTTAAGTGAGGAAACTTAAATGGATTACATGAAAGTAATAGTAAGGTTCAGATGAAATGATATTCCTCTTAACTTATTGTTTAAATTATTTATGATAAAAGGAATTTATGATGGAAAGTTAAGGTTGTTAGATTGCATGACCTAACTTTTTCTTTTGATTTGAAGTATATATCTTTTCTCTCTCTCTCTTATATGGGATTGTATATTTTTGGTTGAGCCTTTTCGATTTTGTTTTCAGGATTGTTTCATAACAACAAAGTTCTTTTTATGAAACAATTAGCTAAAATCACATTATTTTAATGATTTAGTGCTTATCATGCTTAGTTCAATGAATTGACCCATGCTAACAATTTTGTAGATGGACTTCATAAAATATGAAAGGAGAAAGACTTATAAAGTTACATTTGTTTTATTAAAGAGACTGAATCTTTATTATGATGAAAAATGGATTCATTACTGAGATGTACTTGATGGAAAAGAAAGTTGTAATGAGAAATGATTAGGTGTTGTTGTTTTGACATTTTGTGATATCTGAAATGTTTGGACTTAGTGAATGTATAACTCCTCCTTGATGAATAAAATATGTGTGAATTTTTTAATACTTGTTGTAATACTTTCTTGGCATGAATTGGGCTGAAATGATAAGTATTACTCTAATTAAGGAAGGTAGTTAACATACTTAAATATTATGGAATGGTTGGGGTAGGAATCTGAGTTGTTAGTTGAATAAGTTTCTCTAGAGAGATGCAACTTATAATGTTAACAATCTTATGATACTCTATCATTACAAAAAGGATTGTAATTAAATTACATGGATGTATGTGTATTAAACCATGATTATAATTTTACATTATGTAATTTGACTATATATGGAACATATGAATTTTATTTTCATTAATGGGCATTAGCCCATGACATAGGAAAAGGGGAAATTCCTTGAGGGCATACATTAAGATTTAAATTATGAACTTCTTAAATGATAATGAACATAAGGGTGAATGGATGCATGTGTGCTTCCTTATGCATATTTCCTTAATCTTAAACTAGAAAATTAATTAGCTCAATCACCTTTATAACTAAAAGTCCTTTATGTCCCTTTCTATTTCAAGTTGTATCGGTTAAATGATAAACTAAAGCATGAAAATAAATAGGTTAGGAAGCATATTTTATCTACATACCTACCACAGATGTAGTTATAACTTGTAACCCTTTAGGTTAAAGAACCTGATTTGAATCAATTAATGATGTTGTAATTAATAATTTATAATGAAGAGTTTAATATAACATTAACTTTCACTCTAAGTTATGTTCATCTAGATGAGGAAACTCAGTTGGATGTTGACACATGCCAACTATAATGAAGTACCTTCATAACTACAAGATTCATTACGAGGATACTATGTTGCAGTTGACATGTCTCAATACCCCTTAGAGTTTGTTCAACTAGACTAACATAAGTTCTTGACTGGATCACAGTTCTTACCCTATGTAGGGATAGGGACATGATCTAGTGTCGGGGTCAACTCACATTGACTTAGGATAACTAGACACACCCAATCGATGTAAGTTGATTGAGTATGTCTATGTACCCTTAGTCATCGTGAGCAGTCCTCCACACTAGGGCATGTTTCTAACCTTATCTAGGGTTATACTTTGAATCGAGTGGACTGATAAAGGTCAAGTGAAGACCAATCTAGATAACATATCAAGTGTGGTGAATGAATTATTTTTTGATGAGTATGTCGTCTAGGAATGCAAACATGATAAACATGTGTAAATATTTGGCCAAAGTATCACAAGCTATTGGTTGCATTGTCCTATGTCACCTAGTTTAAGAAGGGGATTTCAGATGAATATCGATAACAAATATTTAGATAGGCTCTTAAACAGAAAACACTTGAGTACCCCTAATAGGGTAAAGGAACTAAGTATACTTTATATACACATTTGAATAAACATGAGATATCGGTTTGTGTTTCATGAAATGAGAGATCGAGTCATTACTGATTGGATATGGTTTTCTGTTATGAGATAGTTTTAAATTGGAATGTGTGTTCTAAATTATGATTTAGAATAGAGAACATTATGTAAAAAAATTCCTTGTTTCTAAAGTCTTAAAGATGTTGACCATCGTTTGTTTTTTTGTCATTTATGTCAATTAAATTAATGGAAAATGGTTTCATGAGGTCATGTGAGTCTCCATGAGGTGTTATTCAATGGTCAAACATGAAGGTTGATTGGTAGTGTCATGTTTGGTAGGGTTCTATGAGGTCTGGATCTTGGTTTGGTATGATTATTCATGATATGATATCTATTTATTTGGTTGGAGTGTGTCATGAGGTCAATCATGGTTTTTATGATGTGACATTATTGTCTATGGGTCTACATGAGGTTAGCATGGTTATTTCATGGTTGAGTCAGTCATTCGGGAAAATTCCCTAAGACTGGAACATGTAGAATGGTAAGGAGGTATCACATTTAGACCCAATAAGTATTTTTATATTATTCTAGATGCATGGTGTGAGTTTACCTAAGGTTTATAGTGAGTTTTAGATCAGAAATTAGAGATTTGGTGGTGTTTAAGGGTCATTGGGAAGTAAATAGTGAGAAACATGAAAGAAATCACATGTAAATGAGATTAGAAAGAGAGTTTTAGATGAATTTTGGATATAAGGTGAGCATGAAATATTATATAATGTTGTCATGATTCTTCACAACAATAAGTTTTAGGTCAAAGTGAAGAATAATTTTGAAGATATGTAAGTTTTGGAAAACTGGGTAAAATATGCAGTGTTTTTATGACAAAAGTTGACCTTGTTATGTTCGTTGTGGATTGTATTATTTTTATGGGGACCTGAGATATTTGGAATAGATTTTTAGGTCATTTATGAATTTTTCAAAAAAATAATGAGGTATTTTTATGATCATATTTTTATGAATGGTCATTAAGAAGGTAAAGTGGTTTGAAACTCTAGTAAAACCCTAGCTAGGAGAAGCTTGGAGAAGATTGCTTTTACTAGCCCAATTTTGATTTATTTTTCAAAAGTGATGATTGGATGTTTTAATGGACTCTTACATATTTACAAAAAGGTTAATTAGAGCTTGTGACCATATGTGGGTCACCTAAATTTTCTTATTTATGAAGAGTTATAGTTTGAGGAGAAGTTTCCCAAAGAAGGTATGATTTAAATTGAAATTGTTTTTATCCCATGAATTTTTATATATTTACATGAAGGTTTTAGATCATGGTTATTATTATAAGTTTAAAAGTGTTCCCTATTTATGAAGACTAGTTTTTGGGGCAATTTGGAGCAGTTTGTGGTAAAATTGACATTGTATGAGCTATAGGAGGAGTTAGGACTCCATTCAAGTTTTTTTAATCCTGGTTCAAAGATATTTCCATTCGTACATAAATTTTTTATATATGGTATGAAAATGTATGATTTATTATTTGAGGGTCAAGTTTGAAGGATGTTTGTTCTAGCAGAGTGCTAAGTGACTTGATGAGGTAAGGTGATGATTTTGAGTTTTTCATGCATGATGAAGGTTCATAAGTTCTTATGAATAATGTATAAGGGTGTTGACATGTTTTGATTGAGTGTGGAAGTGTTTTTTGGTGTGATGGAGTATGTTGAGCCCATGTCTAATTCTTGAGTCCATGATGGCTTAAGAATAAACTTACAGAGATTGAATTGGTTTAAGGCCTTCTACTTGATTTGGAAGGAGTTATAATATTTCTTGGAAAGATGATTAAGAGTTAATTCCATTTATATATGTCTTGTGTCTTGGTGATTTTATTTGATGGCTCTTTTAGGTCAACTTGTGAAGAAGAAGGTATGTTGGATTTCAAGACAGGTTTACTCACGCTAGAAGATTGAGTCTGTTGAGGTGTGAAATGGATTTTTTGATGTTTTATATTACCTAGAGTGAAGAGGGATTAATTTTTTTCCTATTGAAGGAATTTTTAGGTCTTTAAGTGGCATAAAGGGTGAAAACAAGTTGAGTTTGCAAAATAGATTTCTAGGCAACATGATTTGGAGAAGAGGGAAGTAGTTGTTATGGTTTGAACACATAGATGTTTCATGAGCTCTAACTTGCATGAATTTTATTTAAAGGTCTTGGAAATTCCATATAGTGGTCATATTCTATATTTTATTTTATCTTGGGTGATCTTGAGGACCAAATGTGAAGACAAGGTGTTAGAAACAATTGTTTAATGAAGGATATGAGCTGTGGGCCCATGTTATGATTTATTTGATTGGTAAGATAAAATGTATGACCATGAATGATGTTTAAATTTATATTACACATTTTTTATTTTATTTTTAGAGCTTTAATAATCATGGTTTTGGTGTTAGTGGATTTTACTCATCCTAGTGATGGGGTTTTGAGCCTTTTTTGGTGTAAGATGGATGGTTTTGGGAATGGATGACATATATGTTTCATATGTGATTATTTTAATGAATGTATGGGATTTTATTATGATGCATTGTTTAAATGAAATGATTAGGACTGACCTCACTTTGGTTAGAAAGAAGAAAAACATATTTAAGTAGGGTTTTGAGTTCATTTTTAGCTAGTCTTGTGAGAGGGAAAAGTGTGACCTTCCTAAGAGAGTGTGAAGGAGATTATAATGCATGATTTCAGATCTGATGATTTTTGTTACAAGTTGAAGACTTATTGACAACATGTGTGCAATATTTTCAGCCAAGACAAGGTGTGAAAGAAGAAGAAAGAGTGAGTTAGAGGAATGAGGGTTTGAAGAAGATTGTGTGAGTTGAATTAGAGATCTCCATTAGTTGTGGCAAAAAAAAATTAGAGATCATCATATTAAGGTTTTTAGATGGTGCTTAGTCATCTTAGGGGGTTGTAGCCTCCTTGTGGAGTGGTGCTTCACTAAATTAGGGGTTGGTGCTCCTTATAGGGTTTATGCTCATTAAATGGGGTTTATGTCTCACTAAATTTGAAACATGGAAATATAATGTTTGTGTTTTAGTGGTTTTTCTTCCCATGAGTTTTTCCCACTTAAATATTGTGTCTATGAGCTCTCTCTTATGTGTTATGGTTATTTGAATGTATTGTGCACACTTAATAAGCTATGGTTGAATGTATGTGAATGGATGAATGATAATAATTATGAAATTAATGGTAAATGAAATAAGAAAATTATAGATATGATTCACCCCCCCTCTCATTCCTTTTTTCTTCCAACAATTAGTATAGAGAAAGGTCCTTGAAAAATAATTTAATCACTTGAAGGAGATAAAAAGCACAAACAATGGAATTAGGTTGAAGTTGCATTAACGAGAAGGATGAGGTGGCTCTTAAGTAATTCATGATTACCAAGATCAGATCAAGGATATGGATATAGATCATGGTCAATCCATTAAGGTTTTGGAGTCACATGTTGAAAGATTGTCTAAATCCCTAAAGGAGAAAGAAGACATTTGTTCTAGGTATGAAGAGAAGTTAAAATATTTGGAATCTGATTTGGAGAATACATCTAGTAGATTGAGGATGTATGAGAGCTTGAGAAGATATCTAAATATCTTGATGGGACTTTAGATAGTCAAAAATTTATAAAGGAAAATATTGTCCTAGGGTTCAAGGGAAAGCAAAAGGAAAATGATGTGAGCTGGATCTAAGTTCTAAATTTGGTGAGAAGGTTACCAAGAAGACTGATTTGAGAAATTCTAACTCAGTTAGACAACCTAATGCTATGAGGTATATTTTTTTCTTCAATGGATATTACTTTTGTGTGTCATGATTTTGGGCATAGTTTTAGAGATTTCCAAATGAATTCTCTTAGGAATGATAAATCTATCTTAAATGGTGAATATTTTTCATGTTGTGAGTATGGTCATCGTGCAAAGATTGTGTGGCTGGAATCTTAGTGTATTTGTGCCATAAGGAAAGAATGATTTTTCTCTTTCATTGTCATAAATTTGGACATATAGAAATATTTTTTCAAAGTAAGAAGAGGTTCATCGTAATGTCTACTCCTATGGTCAAGAAGGATGTTGTTCAAGTTAAACATGTCAAGAAAGTTGATTCAAAGTTTGAAATGCATATCAAGAAGCCTAATCTAATGAATTTTTTCAAAGATACTTCTAGTTGCATCAAGATAGAGACAATCTCAATCAAGGAAAATTGTTTTCTCTAGTTGAACAAGATCACATGTCTCAATTATTCAATACATGAGAAGTTGAAGGAGATAGGTGTTTAGAAAACTTCAAGTTTTATAAAGTATGTAAAGTGAAACATCCTTATGTTTTTCAGAGTTTTTTCCATTATTAGGTACCCGAGGTGTGAAAGCATGCATGATCGTGGTCTAGGTTATTGTCAAGTTGTGTCTCAAAGAATGTACTATAAGTCAAAATTACAAGATTGATAAGGTATGAGTTCAAGGTCATGTATTTTCTCAAGGTTTCAAGTTTATCGATCTATCAAGAGCATTCTGAGTATGTTAGTTGGTGAATGTGAGTCAAATTATGACTACAAGAGGTGATGGTATCCATTATGAAATCATTGTGATATGTGAATCCACTATATGTGTCAATGTATGGATCTAAGTCTCTAAGATCTAGAAGCTTTGATATCTATATGTTGAATTATGTGTGTGTATGACAAAGGAGTCAATTGTGATTTTATAAGTGTTTAAATTAATACACTTAGTTTGTCTTCTATCTATCAAGTCTTATTTATGGTCATTATTAAAGGAAGTTAGCTTGTATGTTAGTTTTTGAAGAACTTGTTAAAGCCTTGTTTTCAGTATGTTATGTCCTTTTCACATAAGTTATTGTCAAAAATGGTATGAAAAAGTCACAAAATCCATCTTGAGTCAAATGCTTTTGTTAATTAGTAGTGTGACTCAAAAAGATTATAAGACTAATATTGAAAGGAAGATATCTCTAAGAGTGTCCTACCAGATTTCTTGATTCTTTGAACATGTCACAAATTATGCATGTTGTCCTCATGAAGTTATTATAAGAGTAAAAGTGTCTTGGAAGTCCCTTAATTAATCAAAATGGTTGATCTTAGTATGTTTTTATCATTAATATAAGAAGTATATGTGTCATCATCATGAGATATATCTTGATGTCCCCTGTATGTATGGTTATGTTTTTAATGCCTCATAGTTGAATATGTCAATGGTTTCAAAAAACATAGAAATTTTTTTTCATTACTATGAGTATCTGAAAGATAAGATAAGAAAGTTTACAAGATGTTGTCTTGTGTTTATGAACTTGTCCAAAAGTCTTGTCAAGTTAGATTAGAAATTTGAGAAATTTTGAAGTCTATATTCACTATGATAGAGTCCCAAGAGATGTCAAAATTGAGTATTTCAAATGCTTAAGACCTAAAATGATAGTGAAGGTGTCTTTTTCTTGTTTTCATAGTTTTCAAGAATTTGTAGGTGTATCTCTTTCCCTGCTAAAAATGAATGAACATGTGTAAATATATGTCATGGATTTATGTTCTCTTAAAGTGTCTATATATGGTCATGTTATTCCTTGTAATGTATCTCATAATCTTTTCGTAAGAGTGGTAAAGGCTATTAATGCTTAATTTGAAAGTCTAAAAGGGGTGGAAGAGAAATAATTGTATCAATCATCTTGAGACAGATGTGGCAAAAACTTCTTGTGGTATTCATGATTCATGTATCATTTTTTAGTATGTGATGTATTAGAAGTATAAAACCATGTCAAATTACATGGCATGATTATGAATTTGACTTCAAGAAGAATCTCTTGTTATACACATGAAAGAGTAATGTCTTGGATGTTATGAAGGTCTTGAGGGTGTGAGTTTATCATTGTTGTTTTTGAAGACCTTGTTTAAAAAATGTGTTCCATGAAGAAAATAAGATGGTTTTAATCAATATCCTAGATGTCTAGGATGCTAAGTTGAAGAGAGAAATTTTTAAGATATATAGGATGCATCGGGAGGTAGAGTATAGTGTAAGGTGTATTGAAAAAGGTTTCTCAAGTATTTTCATTACAAGCTACAAATTTGTGTGAGCTATGTAGATCAAAAGTTGAGTCTTGAAGATTATGATAAGAAACATAGTGAAGTCTTAGAGAAAGTATTATTTTCCTAAAGGAATAATAAGCTCCAAGAGTCAAGTTGATGGGATATTAGTCTTTGAATATGTTTTAGATGATTCAAGTTTCATAAAACTATGCATAAGTGTAATTGATCAATGGAAATGGAGATTTTATGATATGTGATGTTCTCGAAATAGTGAATTGTGTTATATGTACCTATATATGTGAATCTTCAAATGAAATTTTGTCATTTTATGCCTATATATTGTAGTTCAAGCCTACACATGTTAAAGGTTACCCTATAATTATGATAGAGATATGTAAGAAGAGAAAGCAAATGAAAGATTGATGTCACCTCCCAGTTTGCAACTATATTGTGCACCTAAATGTGATGCTATAGATGTCTACATGTATGAGTTATCATGTTGTATTTCATTATAAAATGAGTATATAAGTAACATGAATGGATCAAAGGATCACAAACATATGTCAAATTATTATATGATCAATTTTAGTCTCCTAGGTAGTGAATGTGAAAAAGGACATAAAATTGAAAGCTATATATCCTTGATAGTTTTCTAAAGGAAGGGGGAGTTATGGATGAGCCATGAGAATTTCTAAATGGGTATATAGTCCAGAATAAAAATAGTATGTAAAATAAAATGTATAAGTAATATATGAAAGAAATAAATTTGAGATTGAGGTTATATGTGTGATAGAGTATTATTTTGTGACAATAGTATATATATGTTTGAGAAAGGATGAGAATGACATTCTCGGGTCTGAGAATCATGTACTTAGTTGAAGAGTCTTTTATTTTGTGTGATATTCATCTTGAAAAGGTGATGTATCACCATGAATAATGCCAAATATATAGGATAAGAAATTTTTCTCATGCATGGGGATTCTTATCTCTCAATAGAATATTGACCAATTTGTAAGGTGGTAGAGTTTAAATTTTTGTGTTAATGCTTAATGGAGTAGTTTCTAGTATAATGTAGTAGTTCTTAAAAGTATGTACAGTCATGATCAAGATATTCTAATTATATTTTAAGATATTAAGATGATTTTGTGATTGTTAAGAGGTTTAAGAGATGATTAAGTTAGAGTAAAGGTCATTGGAAGATGTATATAGTCATGGGTCACTCTTCCTAAGTTCATGATGTTTTAAAATGATGAGAAATATTATGAAAGGTATATATTAGGTATGTATATTTTGAGTGAAATAAGAATGAACTCAATATGTCATTAAAATATGTACTTGAGGTTAGAAGGTTGTGATAAAATGAGAGAATAAAAGAAAACACAAAAAAGAGCTTTAGGGACTGTGGTAAGTGTCTTAAGCATCTACAAGACAAATATGTAAGGTAAGATTTCAAAGTTTTATACTTTTAGTTAGATAATGGGAGTATATTCTCATGGGAAGATATGAGGAAATGATTATTTTTGATTTTTTCTCTTAGAGCTAGAGGAAGTTGGCTATTTTTGCATTGAAAAAGTGGTTTAGAGACAAGTGGCCCTAAGAGTTAGCATGTTGGGTATGAAATCAAATATTGAGTTTTTGTTTTGGAATTAGTTTTTTTGGTGATGTCAACCCATGAATGAAGGCTAAAATGAGAGTATATCAATTTTAGGGAGTATTTTTAAGCTCTTATGGATCCAATGGATCATTCTTGTAGTTGTTGGAGTCAAAGAAGACCAAGATAGTCAAGGGGGTCTATTTGAACAAGTCAAGTTTGTACATTGTAAATTTTTCCATTGTGTTTAGCCATGTGTTGTCATTTTACATGTCTTGTAGTCATATATATCATTTTTCATAGATTTCAAATGGGGAGAGAAGCATAAGAAACATGGAAAATATTTAGGTCGTGTGTTAGTCTTGTTGGTTGCCATAATGTTTTTGAAGGTGGTTGCCATCAATGAAAAAGGGGAGATTGTTGGTCATTGTGTGTTTGTGTTGTCATTGATGTAAATTCCATTAATGGAAAAGGGTGTCATGAGGTCATGTGAGTCTCCATGAGGTGTTATTAAATGGTCAAACATGAAGGTTGATTGGTAGTGTCATGTTTGGTAGGGTTTTATGAGGTCCTAGAGCTTGGTTTGGTATGCCTAGTCATGGTATGATTCTCTTAAGTTGTTTGGAGTGTTTCATGAGGTCAATCATGGTTGGTATGGTTTTTCATGAGTGTTAATGGGTCTGTATGAGGTCAACATGGTTATATCATGGTTGATTTAGGTCATTCTAGGCCTATTCCTAGCCTTGGAACATGCAGAATGGTAAGGAGATATGAGATTTGGACCCAATAACTCTTGTTGGAGTATGGTAGCAGCATGGTGGAATTTTACCTAAGGTGTATGGTTAGTTTTAGGTTAGAACTCAGAGGTTTGATGGTGTTTAGGGTCCTTGGGAAGAAAATAGTGAGAAATAGGCAAGAAAACATGGGTAAATGAGATTGGATGGAGAGTTTCAGATGTATTTGGGATATGAGGTGAGTATGAAATGTTATAGCATGTTTTCATGATGCTTCATGAAAAGTTTCAGGTCAAATTTGAATATGTTTGAAGATATGCAAGTTTTGGCAAAACTGGGTAAAATATGTGTTTTTGTGACAAAAGTTGACCTTCTAATGCTGCATGTTGTGAATATTTAAGAATTTTCATGGGGAATTGATATATTTGGAATAGATTTTAGGTCAGTTATTAATCTTTCACAAAAATAATGAGGTGGTTTTATTGTCACGTTTTTATGAACGATCATTAAGAAGGTAAAGTGGTTTAAAACCCTAGTAAAACCCTAACTAGGAGAAGATTGGAGGAGATTAATTTTACCAGCCCATTTTTTATTAGTTTTGAAAATTTATAATTTTATGTTGTATAGTACTCTTCCATATTTCTAGAAAGGTGAATTAGAGCTTGTGATCATATGTGAGTCCCACATGAATATGATTATTTCTAAAGAGTTTTAGTTTGTGGAGAATTTTCCCAAAGAAGGTAATGAACTAAATTGACATTTTTTTCCCCTAAATTTTTATATATGTCTATCAATGTTTAAAATCATGGTGGTGCTTATAAATATCAAAGTGTGACCTATTTATGAAAACTAGTTTTGGGGCAGTTTGGAGTAGCTTGTGGTAAAATTGACATTGCATGAGATATATGAGGATTTAGGACTCCATTAAAAATTTATTGTGATCATTGTTTGGATATATTTCCATTGGTATATCAAACATGTTTTTTTGAGATGGTATGAAAATTTTATGAGCTATTCTTTGAGGGTCAAGTTTGAAGAATGCTTGTTCTAGCAAGGTGCCAAGTGACTTGATGAGGTAAGGTGATGATTTTGAGTTTTTCATGCATGATGAAGGTTTATGAGTTCTTAATAATAATTTATAATGGTTTTAACATGATTTTTTGAATGTGGAAGTGTGTTTTTGTGTGATGGATTATGTTGAGCCCATGTCTAATTCTTGAGTCCAAGAAGGCATAATAAGACTTATAGAGATTGGCTTGGTTTAAGGCCTTCCACTTGGATTTGGAAGGAGTTACAATATGTTATGGAAAGAGGATTCAGATTTATTTATAGTGGTATATGGCTTTGTTTCTTGGTGATTTTATTTGGTGGCTCTTTTAGTCAAATTTTGAAGAATAAGGTATGTTGGATTTTAGGATAGGTTTACTCGGGCTAAAATTTGAGTGTGTTGAGTCATGAAATGGATTGGTTGATGTTTTATATCATCTAGAGAGTGAATAGGGATGAAATTTTTCCTATTGAATGAATTTTTAGGTCTTATAAGTGGAAAAAGGGTGTAAACAGTTGAGTTTGTAAAACAGGTTTTTGGGCAACATGATTTGGAGAAGAGGAAAGTAGTTGTGGTTTGAACACATGGATGTTTCATGAGCTATAACTTACATGGATGTGATTTAAAAGTCTTGAGGATTCCATATATTGGTCAAATTCCATAGTTGAGTTGATCTTGGGTGATATTGAGGCCCAAAGGTGAAGACATGGTGTTGGAAATAGTTGTTTGGTGAAGGATATGAGCTTGTGGGCCCATGTTATGATTTATTTGATTGGTAAAAGAAAATTTACAACCATTTATGATGTTTAAATTTTATATTACACATTTTTATTATTATTTTAGATCTTTACTAATCATGGTTTTGGTGTTAGTGGATTTTACTCATCTTAGTGATGGGGTTTTGAGCCTTTTTGGTGCAAGATGGATGGTTTTGGGAATGGCTGACCTATATGGGTCATATGTGAATTTTTAATGAATTTAAGGGGATTTATTATGATTTATTGGTCAAAATAAATTATTAGGGTATACCTCCTTTGGTTATAAATAATAAAAGCATATTTAAGTAGGGTTTTGAGTTCATTTTTAACAAAGTCTTGTGAGAGGGAAAAGTGCGACCTTCCTAAGAGTGTGAAGGAGATTATAATGAATTATTTTAGATTTTATTATGTGTGTTATAGGTTGAATAATTATTTATGAAATGTGTGAAATAGTTTCAAGACAAGAAAATGTGTGAAAGAGGAAGAAAGAACAAGTTAAATGAATGAGGGTTTGAAGAATACTTTGTGAGCTAAACTAGAGATATCCATCATTTGTGGTAGAAAAAAATTAGATATCATCATCATAAGGTGGATAAGTTGGTTCTTAGTCATCTTAGGGGTTGAATCCTCCTTATGGAGTGGGTACTTCACTAAATTATGGGTTGGTGCTCTACTTGTAGGGGTTGGTGCTCCTTGTGGGGTTGGTGCCTCACTAAATTTGAAACATGGAAATATAATTTTTTTAGTGGGTTTTCTTCCCCATGAGTTTTTCCCACTTAAATCTTGTTTCTATGAGCCTCTCTTATGTTTTATGGTTATTTGAATGTATTGTGCACACTTAATAAGATATGGTTGAATGTATGTGAAGGGATGAATGATAATGGTTTTGAAACTAATGGTAAATGAAATAAGAAAATTTTAGGACTGACTCACCCCCTCTAGTGATTTTTCTTCCAACAAATGATCTCTTGGTAACACAAGACATATTTATCATGAATCTAGGCATAGCTAGCCTGTGGGGATAATCTAAAGTGTAAGTTTCATTGTAATTTGATGTGGAGGCATACACCACACAAGAGTCAAATATAGTATCTAATCTAACCATATGATCTAGTAGAGGTTGTGGTGTACACAAGATGACAATGGGATCTAAAGGCTCCTTCTTATGAGAAATAGGTCGCAAGGAAGGATGTAACTAAGATATGATAAGCTTGGGTAAATAGGAGGTATTAATTTTAAGTGTGATATCATCAATATCATCATCACTGTAATCCAAGATATTGGGAGGCATATGCCCAACCAATTTGGGATGACCAACATTTTGTGGAGAGAATTTATAGGTTACTTAAATCTTTAATATTCTCAAAATGGGATGATAGATAACTAGTCTAGTGTTCAAAGTTTATATGTCCCCTTTTATTGGATTTTTTCATAGTTCTAAGGATTAGGATCCCCTTGAATCTTATAGATAGCTCCTTGGTGAGAAAATTTTACACATTGACAAGTAGAGGAAGTTAGTATGTGCATGTGTTAAGTCCAAGGTTTTCCTAGGAGAATATTATAAGATAGGGGAAATTTGAAGACCATGACTTTAACTCAAAATAATTCTAGGAGGAACAAAAATAGGTAACCAAATACATCGCATGGGGGTATCTATTGGAAATCACACCATTGGAAAGTGGCATGTGTATATTTTAAGTTATCTATGGAGTAACCAAGAGCCTTAATGAAGTCTAATGAGGTGACACTCTTTTTGGATCCTTCATTAATGAGAGAACATTTGAATGTAGTGTGGAAAATTTTAACCGAGATGAAAAAAGGTATATCCTTTGCATGAATTAAGATCTCATTAGGGATCATGGAGGCTATAGGAAGTGAATGCAATTGTGATCATTAGTGGCCAAGTTGGTATGAACAAAGAGCTCCTCACATTGACAATGAATGATATTTTATGAGCCATACAATGTGGAACTCTGCCCCAAAGTGAGAGGAAAGGGAATGTTCATATAGATAATATTATCATGAGATGTTCACGATGGTGAGGTGATGTATGCATGATTTATAAAAATGGATTTGGCGTTGGAAGTTGGAAAATTTATTCAAGAGGATCCCACTTGTCATAATTGAGTTTTACAAGTAGGTTTAAAGTAATGGTATTCCTCATAAAAATATCCTAGAAGAATAAGGTGTATTTAGAGATACTTCATAAACTATTTTTGCACTATCACCCTACAAGCTAATTTTACAAAGGATAATTTTTCCTATAAGAACAATTTCAGATACCATCATCTCTATAGGATATTCTCTATAGGGCTCAATAGTGATTTTAATAAAATAAGAATTCACAGACACCATCGGCCCTATATGATGTTTTCCACATGGGATGATGGAACTTGTAAGAGGGAGAGATTTTTACTTTGAGAACCCCGATTTTGAGGTACATAAAGATATATAACTTGTGAGTTTGAGGATGGAATGAGGTAGGATATTTAGGCTCTACATAGGCTATGACATACCTAACATCATTCATGGAAACCATGCTCTTAGGAGGATATTATGTCTCAACTACATTGGTCATAGCATGCTCTTTCTTCATACAAATCTCACAAGAATTATGGTAAGGCATGGGATTAGATAATACATGTGGCTTCTCATTAGCTTAGTTAATGTCTTTGACAATAGTTTTATTTTGTTACATCACAATATTTGACCACTTAATTCAAATGTTCATGAGTGATGATGTTGTGGTCAAATTGGGGGCATAGGAAGAATTTGATGGCGTTATGCATAGTGCATGGCAATTTTTATGGGAGTGACCCCAATTAGCATTCCACCAAAAAAATAGTTTCATCATGTTATTGAGGAATATGTCAAGAGGGATCCGATATCATGCTACATGGATTAGGTAAACAACATTTCATCTCTTCCTTTCTCAATGGTTAATGATAGTTAGATTGACGTTAGTTGTTATTTTTTCATCAATGCTCAATATGGTTCTACTCGAAGAAGCAATAAGAGGAAGAGTATTGGAGACTCCGCCATCTATCACATACTTGTTCTTTAAACATTGGAGTATTTGGAATTATTTATTAGGTTTTATCTTACTATGAGATTTATAAAACTCTCTAGTGAGGTAATCCTATCTTTTAACATGTTCAAAGGCTTCTTCTAAAGAGGGGAGAAAATTACATTACCTTGTATTAAAGGCAAGGTTCAAGAGCTTGTATGAAAATTTTGAAGAGGCTATCACTAGGCATGTTATGTTCAACGCACGTAGATAGGGTCTTCCAATGCTTGATGAAATCTTGATATGATTCATTTTTAGATTGTTTATAGTTGATGAAGGAATTGATTTTATTCTTAGGTAAGTCATAATATTGAAATTCATTCACTAAAGCTGTCACCAAGGACTCTAGCTCAACTATGGAGTTGGGAGGTAGGGTATGATACCGATTCAAAGCATCCCCAATGATGGTTTTAGCTAGATCTTGGTGGAATCATATGAATTGGCTCGATCCACTCCTTATAAAGATTTTTAAGACCTTAATGTGAAGGAGGGATTAGTGGACCCATCATAGAAGGTTAAAGGATAAATACCCCAATATCCATGCTAAGAATGTAAGGTGCTAGAGGATCTTGTTGGAATTTTATTAGAATTTTTTTCGATAAGGGGTTGGATACACCCCATTAGGACCATTTGGTAAAGGAGGGGTCATGGTGCCCCAAGATCCTATTGTAGGGCAATTGACTAGTTGAGCCATGTTGGATTGCATTTGAAGGAATTGAGTCGTAGTAGTAGATTGTTATTGATTCATCCTATCAATGAGTTGGAGGATGAGGTTGGTAGGGTCAGAATTGGGGATATTTTAGATTCACCTATTTTGGGACCTTTCCTTTTTATTCCCTATTTTCAAGTTTTTAGAGATACAATGTCAAGGAGAAGTTTATTGATCATTTCTTCTGATTCATCCTTGTATTGAGGAAATTGCATGAGGAATTTTTGAATCTTAGGAGGGTGTCCAAAAGTCTTGTTAATTTTTTTTTTTATTCCTCCTCAAATATGTCATTATTATGGGTGGGAGGTTTCTTTAGGGACTTCTACGACACAAAAATATATGTAAAAGGGGAATTCAACTTTTGGGTGAAAGGTTTAAGGAAATTTCTACACAATAGAATCAAAAGATCCTATGTCAAGATACTCCATGATGTATTGATGATCTAGTTAAGAATAGGCCCTAAAATGCAACTTATTGATGCTATCAACCATGCAATAAAAATTACACAAGGGCCAATCGTATCGGGGTAAAGTTTGTAGAATAGACAATATCACCCCGGGTGATGGTGTCTTTATAGATATTTTTTTTAGGTTTTTAGAAATTTTGTGATTTGAAATGAGGTCAAAATTAGAGATGGATGCTTTTAACGACTTGGGCTTAGTTAGGATTCTCGTAGGATTCACGTCGGGTTCACTAGACATGTATGGAGGGCTAAGAACATGTATTAATGGCTTACACTCCTAAGGTCTTGTTCTATAAGGGTATGAGGAAATGAATAATAGAAACATATGGATGAAACACAATCAATTAATTTAAAGGGGCTATAGTGAATTCTAAGGTTACATCTAGAGGGAAGTAATCCATACGCTAGGTCAACATATGGTTTCCAAGGCCCATCATCAATATAGTGGAGATTACCCTTCGGGACATCGGTTAATGAGGGAGAGGTATATATCAATGGGAAGATGAGAAAAGCATACAAAATATACACTACTCCAATATAGCTAAAATATAACTGAAATAAAGAAAAGGATAGCTAAGGAGCTAATAATGTTAGATAACTATGATAAATAGCACCAATGTACATACAATAATAAGATAACATAGGTAAATGGGGAATGGGTATGAACTAATCTATACAAAATTACCAAGAGGGTTAGTGTACTTACCTACCGGATGGTCTTTGATGCATATCTCTCTCCAGAAGTAGTATACCAAGAGAGAATCTCTATGGGTGGAGAAGGGGAACACCATTCCTATCCTAGACTCACTATAGATGACATAGTAGTGCAAGAAATCCAATAATAAAGAAGAGTGTCCAACCCAAGTAAAATACAAGATGAACCAAGAACAAAGTGAGTAGATGTGAAGATGGTGAAAAAGAGAAGATAATATGGCTAGTTCTACGTGATCATTCTTCATTCCTTATGAATGTCTAGATGTGGTGGGTATATATACTGATGCCATCTCCCGCGGGTGATAGAAAATGACAAGGAAAACCTAACACCGACACCATCACCCAAAAATGATGGAATATTTCAAGAGACCTAAATTTAAAAATGATGCAATGTGTCATGGACTAAGCAAGAATAAGTGATAAAGCTACCAACAATGGAGTCATATGCAAGGAAATTTGTGGAGTGCTAGTGTGTGCGATAAAAAGGATAAGGGTAACTAAATTTGGGACCACATAGTGTTACATCTCACTATGTACTCTCTCTAACCCATAATGACCATGTGAATAGTCATACCCCATTCCCAACATGCCCCTTAACGCACCTACTTGAGAAATAGATGCATCAGTGACCCTTATCTGCACAAAGGAATTGTTAGTAATAGGTATGAAATATTAAGATGAAAATTAGGTGTATACAACAAGATTTTGGGCTACAAATACTTTCCTTCCAAGATATATGTGTGTAATGGAATTCATAAATAACCCCTCCTATGTAGTGAATAATGCAAACCAAATGCAGTCCTTGAGTGGTTCTCTTTTCCCAAGTAGTAGATAGTAAGTGATAGCCTAAAATTACCCAACCCCTAGTGATGGTGATTAAGTCATGTATGTATAAATAATATATATATATATATATATATATATGATTCCCTTGTTTTAATTTTTTTCATTAATAACCAAAAATGCCGACTCACAATGATAAGTAATAATTTAGAGAAGATAACAAATGATGTGGAATTTTATTCTTAGGTAAGTCATAATACTGAAATTCATTCACTAAAGCTGTCACCAAGGACTCTAGCTCAGCTATGGAGTTGGGAGGTAGGGTATGATATCGATTCAAAGCATCCCCAATGATGGTTTTAGCTAAGATCTTTGTGGAATCGTATGAATTGGCTCGATCCACTCCTTATAAAGATTTTTGAAGACCTTAATGTGAAGGGAGGGATTAGTGGACCCATCATAGAAGGTTAAAGGATAAATACCCCCAATATCCATGCTAAGAATGTAAGGGGCTAGAGGATCTTGTTGGAATTTTATTAGGAATTTTTTTCCGATAAGGGGTTGGATACACCCCATTAGGACCATTTGGTAAAGGAGGGGTCATGGTGCCCCAAGATCATGTTGTAGGGTGATTGACTAGTTGAGCCATGTTGGATTGCATTTGAAGGAATTGAGTCGTAGTACTAGATTGTTATCGATTCATCCTATCAATGAGTTGGAGGATGAGGCTAGTAGGGTCTAATTGGGGATATTTTCAGATTCACCTATTTTGGGACCTTTCCTTTTATTCCCTATTTTCAAGTTTTTTAGATACAATGTCAAGGAGAAGTTTACTGATCATTTCTTCTGATTCATCCTTGTACTGAGGAAATTGCATGAGGAATTTTTGAATCTTAGGAGGGTGTCCAAAAGTCTTGTTAATTTTTTTTTATTCCTCCTCAAATATGTCATTATTATGGGTGGGAGGTTTCTTTCTAGGGACTTCTACGACACAAAAATCTATGAAGAAGGGGAATTCAACTTCTAGGTCAAAGGTTTAAGGAAATTTCTACACAATATAATTAAAAGATCCTAGGTCTAGATACTCCATGATGTATTGATGATCCGGTTAAGAATAGGCCCTAAAATGCAACTTACTGATGCTATCAACCATGCAATAAAAATTACACAAGGGCCAATCGTACGGGGTAAAGTTTGTCAGAGAACAGATAATATCACCCCCGGGTGATGGTGTCTTTATAGATATTATTTGTTAGGTTTTTAGAAATTTTGTGATTTGAAATGAGGTCAAAATTAGAGATGGATGCTTTTAACAACTTGGGCTTAGTCGATTTCGTAGGATTCACGTCGGAGTTCACTAGACATGTATGGAGGGCTAAGAACATGTATTAATGGCTTACACTCCTAAGGCTTGTGTTCTATAAGGGTATGAGGAAATGAATAATAGAAACATATGGACCGAAACACAATCAATTAATTTAAAGGGGCTATAGTGAATTCTAAGGTTACATTTCTAGAGGGAAGTAATCCATACACTAGGTCAACATATGGTTTCCAAGGCCCATCGTCAAGATAGTGGAGATTACCCTTCTGACATCGGTTAATGGGGGAGAGGTATATATCAATGGGAAGATGAGAAAATCATACAAAATATACACTACTCCAATATAGCTAAAATATAACTGAAATAAAGAAAAGGATAGCTAAGGAGCTAATAATGTTAGATAACTATGATAAATAGCACCAATGTACATACAATAATAAGATAACATAGGTAAATGGGGAATGGGTATGAACTAATCTATACAAAATTACCAAGAGGGTTAGTGTACTTACCTACCTGGATGGTCGTTGATGTATATCTCTCTCCAGAGAAGAAGCACACTAAGAGAGAATCGTTATGGGTGGAGAAGGGTAAAACCATTCCTATCGTACACTCACTATAGATGACATAGTAGTGCAAGAAATCTAATAATAAAGAAGAGTTTCCAACCCAATTAAAATACAAGATGAACCAAGAACAAAGTGAGTAGATGTGAAGATGGTGAAAAAGAGAAGATAATATGGCTAGTTCTCGTGATCATTCTTCATTCCTTATGAATGTCTAGATGTGGTGGGTATATATACTTGATGCCATCTCCGCAGTGATAGAAAAGGACAAGGAAAACCTAACACCGACACCATCACCCAAAAATGATGGAATATTTCAAGAGACCTAAATTTAAAAAATGATGCAATGTGTCATGGACTAAGCAAGAATAAGTGATAAAGCTACCAACAATGGAGTCATATGCAAGGAAATTTCAGAGTGCTAGTGTGTGCGATAAAAAGGATAAGGGTAACTAAATTTGGGACCACATAGTGTTACATCTCACTATGTACTCTCTCTAACCCATAATGACCATGTGAATAGTTATAACCCATTCCCAACATGCTCCTTAACGCACCTACTTGAGAAATAGATGCATCAAAGTGACCCTTATCTCGCACAAAGGAATTGTTAGTAATGTGTATGAAATATTAAGATGAAAAATTAGGTGTATACAACAAGATTTTGGGCTACAAATACTTTCCTTCCAAGATATATGTGTGTAATGGAATTCATAAATAACCCTCCTATGTAGTGAATAATGCAAACCAAATGCAATTTGTGTGGTTCTCTTTTCCCAAGTAGTAGATAGTAAGTGATAGCCTAAAATTACCCAACCCCTAGTGATGGTGATTAAGTCATGTATGTATAAATATAATATATATATATATATATATATATATATATATGATTCCCTTGTTTTAATTTTTTCATTAATAACCAAAAATGCCGACTCACAATGATAAGTAATAATTTAGAGAAGATAACAAATGATGTGGAATTTTATTCTTAGGTAAGTCATAATACTGAAATTCATTCACTAAAGTTGTCACCAAGGACTCTAGCTCAGCTATGGAGTTGGGAGGTAGGGTATGAGATCGATTCAAAGCATCCCCAATGATGGTTTTAGCTAAGATCTTTGTGGAATCGTATGAATTGGCTCGATCCACTCCTTATAAAGATTTTTGAAGACCTTAATGTGAAGGGAGGGATTAGTGGACCCATCATAGAAGGTTAAAGGATAAATACCCCCAATATCCATGCTAAGAATGTAAGGGGCTAGAGGACCTTGTTGGAATTTTATTAGGAATTTTTTTGATAAGGGGTGGATACACCCCATTAGGACCATTTGGTAAAGGAGGGGTCATGGTGCCCCAAGATCATGTTGTAGGGATATTGACTAGTTGAGCCATGTTGGCTTGCATTTGAAGGAATTGAGTCGTAGTACTAGATTATTATTGATTCATCCTATCAATGAGTTGGAGGATGAGGCTAGTAGGGTCTAATTGGGGATATTTTCAGATTCACCTATTTTGGGACCTTTCCTTTTTATTCCCTATTTTCAAGTTTTTTAGATACAATGTCAAGGAGAAGTTTACTGATCATTTCTTCCGATTCATCCTTGACCGAGGAAATTTCATGAGGAATTTTTGAATCTTGGAGGGTGTCCAAAAGTCTTGTTAATTTTTTTTTTTATTCCTCCTCAAATATGTCATTATTATGGGTGGGAGGTTTCTTTCAGGACTTCTACGACACAAAAATATATGTAAAAGGGGAATTCAACTTCTAGGTCAAAGGTTTAAGGAAATTTCTACACAATAGAATCAAAATATCCTATGTCAAGATACTCCATGATGTATTGATGATCAAGTTAAGAATAGGCCCTAAAATGCAACTTATCGATGCTATCAACCATGCAATAAAAATTACACAAGGGCCAATCATATCGGGGTAAAGTTTGTAGGAATGACAATATCACCCTTGGGTGATGGTGTCTTTATAGATATTATTTGTTAGGTTTTTAGAAATTTTGTGATTTGAAATGAGGTCAAAATTAGAGATGGATGCTTTTAACGACTTGGGCTTAGTCGATTTCGTAGGATTCACGTCAAAGTTCACTAGACATGTATGGAGGGCTAAGAACATGTATTAATGGCTTACACTCCTAAGGCTTGTGTTCTATAAGGGTATGAGGAAATGAATAATAGAAACATATGGACCGAAACACAATCAATTAATTTAAAGGGGCTATAGTGAATTCTAAGGTTACATTTCCGCAGAGGGAAGTAATCCATACACTAGGTCAACATATGGTTTCCAAGGCCCATCGTCAAGATAGTGGAGATTACCCTTCTCTGACATCGGTTAATGGGGAGAGGTATATATCAATGGGAAGATGAGAAAAGCATACAAAATATACACTACTCCAATATAGCTAAAAATATAATCTGAAATAAAGAAAAGGATAGCTAAGGAGCTAATAATGTTAGATAACTATGATAAATAGCACCAATGTACATACAATAATAAGATAACATAGGTAAATGGGGAATGGGTATGAACTAATCTATACAAAATTACCAAGAGGGTTAGTGTACTTACCTACCGGATGGTCGTTGATGCATATCTCTCTCCAGAGAAGTAGTATACCAAGAGAGAATCTCTATGGGTGGAGAAGGGTAAAACCATTCCTATCGTACACTCACTATAGATGACATAGTAGTGCAAGCAATCTAACAATAAAGAAGAGTGTCAAACCCAAGTAAAATACAAGATGAACCAAGAACAAAGTGAGTAGATGTGAAGATGGTGAAAAGAGAAGATAATATGGCTAGTTCTATGATCATTCTTCATTCCTTATGAATGTCTAGATGTGGTGGGTATATATACTTGATGCCATCTCCACGGGTGATAGAAAAGGACAAGGAAAACCTAACACTGACACCATCACCCAAAAATGATGGAATATTTCAAGAGACCTAAATTTAAAAAATGATGCAATGTGTCATGGACTAAGCAAGAATAAGTGATAAAGCTACCAACAATGGAGTCATATGCAAGGAAATTTCAAGAGTGCTAGTGTGTGCGATAAAAAGGACAAGGGTAACTAAATCTAGGACCACATAGTGATACATCTCTCTATGTACTGTCTCTAACCCATAATGACCATGTGAATAGTCATACCCCATTCCCAACATGCCCCTTAAGGAACCCACTTAAGAAATAGATGCATCAAAGTGACCCTTATCTCGCACAAAGGAATTGTTAGTAACAGTGTATGAAATATTAATATGAAAAATTAGGTGTATACAACAAGATTTTGGGCTACAAATACTTTCCTTCCAAGATATATGTGTGTAATGGAATTCATAAATAACCCTCCTATGTAGTGAATAATGCAAACCAAATGCAGTCCTTGTGTGGTTCTCTTTTCCCAAGTAGTAGATAGTAAGTGATAGCCTAAAATTACCCAACCCCTAGTGATGGTGATTAAGTCATGTATGTATAAATATAATATATATATATATATATATATATATATATATATATATATATATATATATATATATATATATATATATATATGATTCCCTTGTTTTAATTTTTTCATTAATAACCAAAAAGGCCGACCCAAAATGATAAGTAGTAATTTAGAAAAGATAACAAATGATGTGGAATTTCAAACTTGAAAAAGAGAGGGAAAAGGATAGAATCTACCAAAGGGGATAGAGTTCCCGAGCACTCCTATCCCTAATGGGCATTAGTGTCTAGGATGCTCAAAGGATGAAAAAATAAATACAAATTTTTTCATATGCTGTCCAATGTCCAAAAGTAAAGTAACCATTCGAGAAAATAAAATCTCAAGAGTATTAAAAGGGATAAAGAAATGTAAAATAAATACAAGTGTTGTTAATGACTTACTTTTTTACTTAGGAATCATACATATAATAACATACTTATAGATGTGATGTAAGTAGTAAGCTCATAATTTCATAACTACACTCTATAGATCATATATTAGGTGAATGGTTTGATCAAAAGTGGGTTCACCAAAATGTTAAGAGACTTATTAGTATTTTAATTAATTAACTTCTAAAATTAATTATGTAATATTAAAGTACTATTTTAGATCATGAAACATAAGATATTACTTTGAAAACACAATGGAATTAAGTGCATGTAGCTGATCAGTAGATGATTCTTTAAATATATAGGAGTTCCACTTCTAGAACAAGAATATTTGAGCCCGAAGGTACATCATAACTAAGAATGTGAATGCAAATCACCCTAGGTTAGGATATTACCATTCATCCTGGAATGCACCATATAGTTCATCCCATTCTATATGGTCTTGGAATTTCTCTCACTTTTGATCCTAAAGATTTTTGGGTTGGTCTTCTTCCTAGTTTTTCCTATTGTTGTCAAACCATAGTTATCACACACGCAACAAGGCTCTATGAATGGTTTAGACTTCACCGAAACTCTAGATATGGATGAAGAGTCATGTAAAACAAACATTAGAAGGGTTTTGGGAACCCTTTTGCGCTACTAATGTTGGTATTACTATAAAGAGTCCTCAAACTTCATGTCATTATCCACCCAACATGTGATATCTAGATAGATAAATCAGATTTAGAAATTGCTTTAACCATGTTCATATTCACTTGGCTCTTGCTAAAAAACTTGGAGAGAGGATTATTGAGTGCTTTTGGTGAGGGATTTGGTTTCCTTGACCTAAATTGTAGTCAGAGACCTGATGTGGGTGCTTCCCTAATTACTTTAGATGTGACAATGCGATATTTTGGGAGATTTAACATCTTTTTCATTTCAAGTGTATAAGTGAGTGCTCTAGTGAATTTCCTTAAGATTTCCAAAGTTAGAAAATTAGGTAGTGTTTAATTCCTTATATAGGGTTTTGTATATGATTTATATAATAAAGGACGGCCCATATGATCTATAATATCCAACAAAATCTATTGATTTGAAAGTAGAGTTAAAGGACATGTTGCTTCAAGACCATACAAATGGGTTAGGACCAGATATAAATTCATATTAAAAATGTACATCCCTTAATGGGAGAAGAAAAGTGTAAAGTGAGGTTTAGGACCTGTCAACTAATTTTTTTCTATTTATTTTTATATTTTATTCTCAAAATGTGACAACATGTCAATGTGTAAGGATAAAAGAACTAAACAATGGACCTCTAAAAGTGCTAAGTGGGAGTGGAGAAGCTATATTTATCATAGCAAGAGTGCATAATCAAATCAATGGTTTCCAAAGTGTAAATTACCAAATTTGAGTGTTTACATCATCCATACCCTTAGTGGATTCTTTGTCAAGAGAGAGTGGATGACTAGGAAAATAGGGAACTTAATAGGAATGCTAAATTTTGGAACTTCTTCCCCGCTAAGCCATTCACTAACATGAGAGACATATTAAAAATAAGGTCATCTTCATAACTAAGATCCCTAAAGTAATTATTACTCTGGCTAGATATTTTTGAAGATTAGACTAAAGTATGCAAAGAAAGGGTCTCACATAGTGTCTCTAAGATGTTAGAGACCTATTTAAGGAAACTTTTGGTAGAAGGTATACTAATATTGGGTGGTACACTAGGAGTGGCACAAAATGATGGGTATTGTGGATTAGGATGATAATCATAGGATACATCATCATACCATGGAGATATATCTAATGATACTTTCTAAAAAAAATCATACTATAATGGATGTCAACCTAGGAGTGGAAAAGTGAGGTGGATAGTATGACTTGGGACAATAATAATATGGAATATCCTCATACACTAGAGATGGATAATGAGACACATGAGAAGTGGAAATTTGAGGTGGCTATTATAGCTTCATATGATAATCATATGATGTATCATCATAACCTAAAGATATATCTAAAGAGACCTTAAAAGAAGGCATACTAACATTTTATGACACACAAGGAGTGCCAAGTTGAGGTGGATATTATTTCTTAGGATGATAATCATATGGTGCATCTCCATACCCATAATCCATATTACCTAGAAAGAGAGTAGAATAAAGGCACTAGGGTATGGTGTGGGTAGAACCTTCTTTGTAAACCCATAAGTGGCATAGGCCTAATTAG
The DNA here is from genome assembly GCA_018340775.1 of Taxus wallichiana var. yunnanensis. Lineage (NCBI taxonomy): Eukaryota > Viridiplantae > Streptophyta > Pinopsida > Cupressales > Taxaceae > Taxus > Taxus wallichiana. Next base: position 193,663,895 of record CM031234.1, read on the forward strand.
AGAGATGGAAGACTTTTTAGTTTTGTAAATCCTTATTATTAGCCATGTTTAACTCAAAGAAGAAATACTATGGTTATTATGGGTGTTAATATCATAAGTCCTAACTATGGAATAAACAATCTAAACCCTATGGTAGGTAAAGGATTCAAAATGGATGGCTTCACCAAAATTTATCAACCCTAAATTGATTGTAAAGGATCAATTCAATTTATTTAAATAGGATTGATTATTATATGTGGTAGGGCATACAATAATATAGTTAATTACAAATATATATTGGAAACTAGGATATTTGCAAGCTAGTCCAACTAATACAACAATTAAAAATGAAAGTAGGGTTAGGAGGATGACTTAGTTAATTCATATTACTTTCAAATTGTGTCATTTCCATTTCTAATATGTATAAATAATTTTGAGGAAAACAAATCAAATATTCCTCACCAAATTCATGAAAGTTCAAGACCATATGAATGTTTAGAACCAGATTCTATAACCCAACCTTGTTATACTATCTTAGACTCGATAGATTGTAAAGTTATGAATGTTTATAGGTTGCTTCATTGTTTCCGTATCACACTTTTGTATTTTTAGATTCCTTTCAATCCTATTTTTCACACCTATAAATATAAAATAACCTATCTTCCTACAATAATTTCAAGAAATCATTAGATCTATAAATAACTTATACAAATACATGATTCAGACTAACCTCGACTGGTCACCATTTTTTGAGTCATCAAGCATTGTACTATATTTCAAAATCAATGTAGTTCTTCTAGTGCATTATGAAAATGTATATGCAATATAGAACCATTGACATATATTTTCTCTCATGATTCCAAACCTATAGTAGGGTATGATATTTTACCCCATGAAACCCTTATGTGTAGATGTGAAAATAAATTTATTCCCAAATATGTTGTGGTATGCAAAGGTGAAGATTGTACTCTTACATCCTTATCTTAGTATTTGATACATAGATAGGTTCTTGATAGATATTACATGCTTAAATTTATTTTTTAATATAATAGTCTATAAATTTGGAATTTTAACCTTAGTGGTATGAAAATACTTCCAAAAGAATAAAAATGAAAGAGAAAACAATGATGAAGAGACGCATGGGTGGCGTAAAGACCCAAAACCTAAAAGTAGTTAAGACCATACATCTTGTTTAGGACCATACTAGGTCATAAAAAATTTGTACAATATTGGAATAACATAAAATAATTAAAATAAATAATGGCATAGACAAAAAATCATGCACTTGGGTACATTTCTAGGTCCTTAAAGAATTTTAGCATTTACATGATTCCTAAGCAAGAAAACTAGTGGTTGAAACTATATTTGGCCTCTTTTCTTTGTCTCTTGTTTCCTCTTTGGTCTTAACACCCTACATCCTATCCGAATTTTTACTTATTTATCTTTTATGGCTTTAGACACTAGTTCCCAATAAGGCTAACAATGCCTAGGTGCTCATGTCCCTCCCAGGCTGCCCCTAACCCTTTCTTACCTTGTCATTATTTTTGGGTCTCTTTTATCTTTTGGGATTTTGTTTCACTTATGGTTCAACATTCCATTTGTCAATTTAAAAAATTCAAACAAGGAATCATATAAATACATAGTTATGTTGTTCAAAATAAAGGACAAGCACTAAGAATTACTATCATCATCTAAGATTGCATTCAAAAGACATTAAAGCACTCCAAAGGAATCCATATAGCATCAATTCAAGGGACAAGGGTCGTATATGTCTACATAGACAACATAGGAAGGGTAAGCCTATTCTATTCCATCCAAACATACTACTACATTTCTACATTCTAGATACATCCCACTATTAAGTGAAACTTACATAAGGGAATCCTAGAACATCATTTATACACACACACACACACACCATAACTACATAGAGTTATGATAAGTAGTGCAATACTCGGTTGTAAGTTCACTCTTCAGGTGACCGTCGTGGTTATTCTTAATCCCCATTATGCATTTTCCTTTTTAGATTTGATGTGGTTTATGGGTATTGTAGGTGAATTTATATTTTACATGATATAGGTACTTTATGTGATCAAGGAGAAAATATCAAGTGATCAACAATGAAAAATCTGCAACATGGAAAAATAATATCATGAGCCTCTACACGTCATCAACACCTAGTCCAATCACTATCACCGAGGCACCTCTCCCTAGACTAGGCACCCCTATCTGACCATATTCCTAAACTCTAGAATTTATAGTGATCATTTATGATGCCATATCTAGTCTATTTAACACTTTCACATGCTCATATCACTTCCTGTCCACTCAAAAATCAACTAAGTATTCTTATCTCTCCTTCTTGCTTAGGGTTTTACATTATTTATTTATTATTTTCTTCGAACTTATTATATATTATCATTTTATGCATCATTAGGAACAAATAGTTACTCGACAATTATATTTAATTCATATTTAATTAAATCATTTGGTGAACCCATCTCTCGACTCCAACCTTCCTCCAGTGGTTTTCCTTTTTACGATGTCACCCGTAGTGGTCATTTTAGTTCTTTTGAGTACATTGAGCTTCCTCCCTCTATTTGTAAGTTCTCTAAATCAATGGCTAAATCTTCTAACCCTTTTCTTGATTCAAACAATGTTCCCATAGAAAACATTGAAAATTTCGATAGCGACGAAATCATATGATAAGGACACCAATGTTGATCGGGAGAAACTTGATAAGCTTACTATTTTTTCTCTACCTTATGTGATCACCCTACACACATCCAAAATGTCTTAAATTCTTCACTTACTTTCTAAACATGCTTGATATGTTTCCTCTAACCCTCTTCAAGGTCACACCTTGAATTCCATGGCCTCCACAAATCCCTTTAACATTCCTACTTTCGTTCCCGCCACTAACTCCTCCCCTAATTACATCCAATACTTAAAACACAAAAACTAATTCCTCTTCAAGATCTCATGACCTATCTTATTATAAGATCTACAAATTTAAAATTCATCTATTATAACAAGCTACTTCATGTTCCTCTCCATCTCTTGATTCCTCATTACTCCTTCACACCCCTTTTGCACCCACCATATTTTTTATCCCCTTCCTCCCAATTTCATTACACCTAAGCTACCCACCTTCAATGGCCATGGTGACCCTCAAGAGAATATTTTATCTTTCCATGTGGCATGTCTTGATTATGTGGATGATCATACAATACTAGCTAAGATATTTCCTAGAAGTTTACAAGATTATGCCATGTGTTGGTTTTATGATCTACCTGTTCATTTGGTAACTTATTTTACACATCTAGATGATGCTTTTCTTGCTCACATTTCCATAAATATCGGCACAAGATCTCTTATAAATGAATTTCTCAAATAAAATAAGGATCTAATGAGAATCTAGTTGATTATGTTTTATGTTATAAGAATAACCTAGCTAAGATGACTAATGTACTAGCTGATTTAGAATTTGCAAGATCTTTTATTCAAATTCTCCTACCTCCACAACAAGAAAGTGTTATGTTTGAGAATTTTCCATCTTTTGATCAATTTTCCATACACTCAAAATGTTAAAGTAAAACTCTTATCTATGGGTAAATTAAAATATCATGATACTCCTTCATCCTCTTATAATAGGTTTCAAGATAAATTTTCATTCAAGCCATCTCCTAAGCCCACTGAAGCTAAAACTAATATCAATACTATTTCTACATCCCCCACACTACAAGTACAAGATCCACATCATAGTTTTACCAAATTACCCTATGCACCTCAATTTTTATTAATACATCTCATTGAAAGAAATCTTATCACTCTTCCACCGTTGCTCAATCTTGACCACTCTCACCCCCATGGTCGTAATTATAATGAAAATGCACATTATGATTATCACCAATTTCTTTTCTATTCTATTGATTGTTGTTTTAAACTCAAACATAATATCCAATATCTCATTGACTATAATGCACTAGAGCTCCCTGAGCCATCCACTTATAATCCAATTAATGATAATAAAATATAAAAATCTTTAATAACCCTTTTCCAAAGCATGAAACACAAGCTCTTGATTCTTCTACTAATCATAAATATCGAGATGTGCCTCCTCCTTCATGGGGCCCCTTGAATTCCATTTTTATTTCTATTGATGCATCGCTACTAGTCATTACATTCTCATATCATGATTATCATGCTATATTTACTTCTCATCCAACCAACCAATGTGTTATTTGTTGCACTCCTCATAGCTATACATTATCCACTATCTAATGTCACATTTACAAGATCTAAGTATTTTTTCTATTCCAAGATTCCCATCACAATTGGGCCTTTTACTTTTCTTGTACCATTCACCATTGCATCTTTAATCAAAGGTTGTGGCATGCTCTTAGGTATTTTTTTACGCCTGCTCAAGTCATCCCATCCATGAATCATTTGTGCCTCAATTTCATTCACAAAAAAAAATTGGTTACTATCAAAGGCATCCCACCATGCACACCCTTACCTCGACCCACTTTTGTAGATACACAAATCATATTATATAGGCCTCCTATACTTATCAATTCTAAAGAACACTCTATACCTAGTTCTCTTATATATACATGATCTACTCCCGACCTTGTCATCCTTATCGGTCCACTAGACCACCTCATCGGCCTAACTCCCCTACTGGGTATCCCCTTCACATAAGTATTCAACACTTCCTATGTAACATATGTGTCCTTCACATGCGCACCTAGAGTATCATCACATTCCTTTCTCTCATTGGTTTTTAGAAGTGTCATTTCCTTGACTATGTATCTCTCTCACTTACACACTGGGGGAATCACACCTTCTTCCCCCTCTAATCCTAATGTCTAATCCTTCTTTATGCATCATAACTTTTACACACTCTCATACCTTTTGGCCAGATCATCGTTACTATATGATTACTCTTGTGCTACGGTTCACATTTTACTGTTGATGGAACACTACATCAATGAATCTCACATTTCACACTTCACGCTATGTGTTTCATGACATATAATTTCTAGAATATACTCACACACAACACCTATTTCTTAGAGTACTCCTTCTACGGTTAATACTCTATGTTAAGGGTTTACTTTGAAATGAACCTCACATTTACACATCATGCTTTGTGCTATATGATACATATTCCTAACATTTACTTTAATGATGCACTCTTATGTTATAGTTCACACTTGACTACTGAGGACACACTACATCCTCTCATTCCACACTTTACGCTCTATGTTTATGAATTTTCTAGCACTTACTCGCACACAAAAACCCATTACCCTATGATTTACTCTAGTTCCATGGTCCATGGTCTACTATCGAGGCTCTAATTCTAAAATTACTACACATCATTGATACTTCATTTTGTGGCATTGTCCATCATCATTACATAGCATATGATGCACAGATTGTGCTAGGGTTCATTTTAACTATTGAGGGAAATGAACCTTACATCAATGAACCTCACATTTCTTATTTTCACACGCATTCCATTCCATGTTTCATAGACATATATTTTCTCAGCATCTACTCTCAGAACTTATTCACATGACATGTTATATGGATTCTATGTTCATCTTTCTATATAACACATGTGCATTCTATTTTTGGTGAATTCTACATTAAATGATGCTTGAGTAATGTACCTTTTACTAGTCCCACCAAGGCTCCTGAAATGAACATCTACTTTCTCTATTACACTACATTTTTCACTATTTCTGCTTACTTTACATTTCATTGATTTATACGTGCTTGACATACTATACATATGATGAGTGCTTCATAACATTTATTATATCACACATAAATCATTATCATATGATGCACTCTTATGCCTATATTTTATTATGACATTACTGAGCGATGTCCTATGAGGACACAATACATCCTTTTGAACCTCACATTCCACTTTACGCTACTATGTTTAATGACATATCTTTTTTGCAGCTTGGACTTACTCACACCACTTCAAAACCCATTACCCTCGTATATTATGTACTCTAGTTCCATGGTCCATACTCTCTACTATTGAGGCTCTAATTCTAAAATTAATTACACATCATCTGACACTTCATGCTTTGTGATTCATGGTCCATCTTTATAGCCTCGGGGGCACAAATAACACTTATCATAACTTCACATGACAGTCTTCAAAGAATTTCTATTGCACAAGACTATGGTTCATTCTATCTCCTTAACTATTGAGGGTTCAAACAATAAATGAACCTCATTTTATACATATGGGAAGAGTAGTAGAAGAAGGCCATGACCTGCTCCCCAAAACTCTTATTTTCACACTTTTGCATTCCACTCCATCAAAATTCAAATCAGCAATCTCCAATCAATAAGACAACTTTTCTATCTCTACTCTTTCACATATCAGTGCACTTATTCTTTTACACATGTTACTTTATTCATATTTTCCATGCTTATATGGATTACAAGAAGCAAAAGTATGTCATCATCTATAATACATATGTCACCTCTATCCTTTTTATCCATCACTTTGCAATCACTCCACATTTAACTTGTCCACTTGGCACATTATTCACACACACTCTCTTCAATATCATAAGGTATGCATATCTTATATACTTTAGGTTATCAAGTATTTACACAACAACATAAAGTGGGGGAAAATGTGGACATAAAATCACGCACTTGGGTACATTTCTAGGTCCTAAAAGAATGTTAGCATTTACATGATTCCTAAGCAATAAAACAAGTGGTTGACTAATATATTTGGCCTCTTTTCTTTTTGATTTTTCCTCTTTTGGTCTTACACACCTTATATCCTAGCCATAACTTTACTTATTTATCTTTCATGGCTTTAGACACCATCACTTAGGTGCTTCTATCCCGCCTAGGTTTCCTGTCCCTTTCTTACCTTACTCACTCTTGTTGAGTCTCTTATATCTTTTGGGCATCTATTTCACTTATGGGTTGGCCTTCTAGTTTTCAATTACGAAATTCAAAAAGGGAATCATATAAATACATAGTTATATTTTCAAAATAAATCATCAATCACTAAGCATTAATATCATCACCTAATCCTACATTCCAAAATCACTAAAGCACTCCAAAGGCATCTATATACCATCCATTCAATGGAAAAGGTTTTATACTTCTACATACACAACATAAGAAGGGTAAGTCTATTCTATTCCATCCACACATGGTATACATTTCTACATTTTAGCTATAGCCCGCTATTAAGTACAACTTGCGTAAGGGAATCCTAGGACATTATTTATATACAAACACACACACACACACACAGAACTACATGGAGTTTGAGATGTAGTGTAATGATTAATAATATTTCACTCTTCCATTGACCACCAAGGTCAACTCCGACTCCCCATTCAACATTTTCCTTTTTAGGTTTGATATGGTTTGTGGGTATGTGCAAGTGACCTTCTCTTTACAAAGTTACAAGTAAAATTTGAAATCATAGAGTGAATATTAGGTGTTTAAAAAATCAACAGTGAATACCTTGTGACATGGAAAAACATAGATCATGAGCCTCTACATAGTCACCAACACCTGGTCTAGTCACCAAAGTGCTCAAGTGCCTCTACACTAGACTCTGGTCGCCCTATCCAACCATGTTCCTAAACTCCAAAATTTACAAAGTGAGCATTTAAGACACTATTTTTAGTCTATTTTATACTTTCACCTACCTAGATCACTTCTTGTGCACTAAGAAATCATATAAGTCTTCTTATTTCTCTTCTTGCTTAGGGTTTTACATTATTTCTTGATTATTTTCTTAGATCTTATCAGTATATTATCATTTTATACCTCATTAGAAATAATAGTTACTTTTACAAGTAGATTTAATTCATATTTAATTAGATCAAATGGAAAAGGATAGATATCTCTATGACATAGCATAAAAGTATGGAAAATATTTAAGTCATAAATCGAGTATAAATCAAGCAATGAAAGATACAAAAGGACTTACACTTCTAAGAATTAGTTTCATCATTCAAGACCCGCATACATAAAAATTACGATAAAATTATGTAATAATGGTTTGTGCATATTTTTTATGTCTACAAAAAAAATAAAAGGGAGTGAAAAATAAAATCCAACAAAGAAAAAATAAAGAAAAAGCAACAAAGAAAATAAGTGATGTCCTTGAATACTTCAATAATGATGCAAGAGTATCCTCGAGAAAACCTTCAAGTGTAATATTAAAGCTTCTTGGAGTTAGTATGAGTTATGAGGGAGACTTAGGAATTCTCTCGGTTCATGTGAAACATCCCAAACTAGTAGTGATGGTGGCAAATTCAAATCACTCCTCTTGTGTGTTTTCCTCTAAAAGGGATACCTAAAAATTCAAATGTTTGTAATGAGACATATGGGCTTACAAAGGTGTTTGGGGTAAGTTAGAAGATTTTATAATGTTGGAAATAGTCTTTTAAATGATAATAGGTCTAATGAGTCTTTGTGTGTGTGTGTAAAGAATCATTAATATGCTTAAAATTATGAAGTTTGGGTAGTTACACATCTAGAGGTGATGGAAGTTGAAGGGTCACTAAAAATTTGGTCATAATGAGTTGTAAGAGTGGTTACATGTGGGGATTTAGTACATTTATGAAGGTAGGATATCGAGTTAAGTAATAAGTTAGTAATTTTGAATCTCATTCCTCATGGAGAGGAAGAAAATGTTATGAAAGTTTGTATTTTGTTACATCATGGTGAAAGGAGAACTTTGTTTGGTGTGCAACTATGTGTTGAGTTCTATTTTTATATAATGCATGCACTAGTGTATGACAAAACTTGATTTGTGCATGTGAATCCCTTGTTTTACACTCAAGGATTTTGATTTTACGTATGAATAATAACTATTTACATGAATTCTTTAGAGACTCACCGAGACTAACATAGGAAAGGTATTGTGATGGAATTTTTATTTTCTAGTAATGAATCTATTTTCCTTACAAAATAATCAAAAAGGACTATGACATATTTAGAAGGTATTTTTAAGTGTTTTGAATGGATGGCGGTGTAAAAAAAAAGTAAACTCTTGTGGAATTAGAGATATCAATAGACATTCGGGGAAGAACTCTTCATAAGACTTGCATGCATTTTGTAAAAATGAACTGTGAAATGACTATGTGGGCATTCTTCACATGTGGTAAATAGTGAAACACCATTTTTGAGGTTTATTTGATGCATGACATAAAGAATTAACTCATTCATGACCTTTAATCGAGCTCATAGATCTAAGATTTACAGTGAATGTTTTGTTCTTTGTTTTACCACATATTTGCAAGCTTTCTACTTCATGAAAAAAGCATCCACAACCATTATCAAGAACTACTAGTAAGCTTAATCCTTGCATCACCTCTATACAGTCCTAGTTCCAAGATTTGGAGTCTTAAATAGGATATTTGGAATATTTGTAACAAGAATACCCTTCTCGGGTTCACTATGAAGGTTGGTAAGTGACTAAGCTAGGGTTAGTGATTTGAGGCCCTTAATAAGGTTATTTTGATTTGAAACTTGTAATATATTATGGAAAAGGATCCCATCTTGTATATTTTGAAATAATTCTAGATTTTGGAGGGTTATTTTTAGATATTTTCATAACATTGTGGGGTGGAAGAGTTCTAACATACGTCAAAGGCTAGTCTAATAGGGTGAGTTTGTAAAGAAAGTATGTGGAATGCTAGAATTTGGGTACTGAAACTTTATCATCATATATAATCCCTTAATGGGTATCTATAACACTATTTATTATGCATTTAAATTTCACAAAAAATGTAATCATGACGGTATGCCTAGACCGACCTTGTGAGGGTTTAGAAGTCAAATCAGTAAAGGAGAGCTACAAGGAGTTGTAGGTGGATTTGAGACCTAATATTTTAGGAGAATGTTAGGACATGTAAATGTGAGCTAATGAAAATTTTAGAACATTCTGGGTACTTGTGAAAGTGTGGATTCTTGGTTGGTGAAGGAAATTTTGTCTTAAGGACTTATAGGCGGTCTTGTAAAGAAGAGAGCACGACAGAGTTTTGGATGTTTGAAGGCATTTATTTGTTTTTTATATTAGTGATGTAAGTGTGTGAAATAGGGATGAAGGCTAAAATTCCTTAAAGGGTATAATAAGTGTGATTAAGCTAAAAACTAGTGAAGCACATGAAAGGTCAAGAGTAGAGCAAGTTAAGGTGGGTAAGTACAATATTAGCTTGAAAGAAAGATGTGATATTTCATGAATAGAGTGATGTGATGAGGAGATTTATGAGTAGTGTGTGGTGATTCTAAGTTATTCAAGGTGTTATAGTGCAAGTAAGGAAATATTTTAACTATTTTGAACAAATTTAGCCATTAGTATTTTTCACTTTACATAAAAAGTTTAAATCCCTCCATCTCCCAAGTTATCATTCAAACATGATATTCCCTTCCAAAAACAAACTTCAAAATTATAAAAAAGTGATGTTCATAAAACCACTCAAAAACTTGTTTTTTCTTCCTCCTATGTCCATAAAACCACTTATGTGCCCTATTTCAACCATACCTTGTGTTCCTCATATATCATTATCCTTGTTTAAAACACTCTAAAATTTTGAGCACATCCTCTCCTTGGAAATTCCTTCAAATTGATGTGAATAAAATTCCATGTGATGGAGTATATTATTTTATATATTTACTTGAATATTGTAGCTTTGAAACCTTGTTTTTCAAAACCAGTCAAAAACTTGACTCGATCATTACTTGAAAACCACATAGAGGAATCCATGAAACTTTCCAAATAACCTCTCCATGGAACACACTTAATTTTGAGATACTAATAATGTGATAAGGTGAAAGGATTCATGTGATAATATTAAATCCATTTTGGCTTATAAAACCATCTTTACAATGAAAAACATTTTTTCATTTCCTTAAATCCTCACAAGATATCTTCCTCAAATTTGGAGC